>CM062814.1:149646606-150065243 GCA_031772625.1 Pinus tabuliformis
TACATTTATATCAGGACTTGGCTTCACCAAAAGCAAAGCAAATCACTGTGTGTATTTTAAATTAATTGGTGACCGTGTTATTTATCTAGTCTTATATGTGGATGATATGTTGATTGTTGGAAATGACAAAGAAATTATCCAGGATTTGAAGACCCAATTGTCCTCCAAATTCGACATGAAAGATCTTGGTGTTGCAAATTATATTTTGGGCATGGAAATTAAAAGAGACCGGGAAAAAAGGAAGCTTTGGTTAAACCAGAGGAAGTATGTTGGGACAATACTGTGAAGGTTTAATATGCAGGATAGTAAACCGGTGAAGGTTCCTATTCCTGTAGGTGTGAGGTTATCTGCTAAACAATGTCCTGAGACATAAGAAGAGGAAGAGGACATGTCCCATGTTCCATATTCAAGTGCAGTCGGTAGCTTGATGTATGCAATGGTATGTACTAGATCAGAAATTTCACATGCAATGGGAGTATTGAGCATGTTTATGTCAAAACCAGGGAAGGAGCACTGGACAGAAGTGAAGCGGGTTTTAGATATTTGCGTGGCACTAGTGATTATGGTTTGTGCTACCAAGAAAGACCAAGATTGGACAGAGCGTTGGATATTCGTGGCTTTGTTGATGCAGACTGGGCTGGAGATGTGGATCAGATAAGATCTACAAGTGGGTATGTGTTTAACCTATTTGGAGGTGCAGTTAGTTGGATGAGTAAGAAACAATCTGAAGTGGCACTATCAAATACAGAGGCAAAATACATGGCAGCCACTCATGCAAGCAAGGAAGCATTTTGGTTGCAGAGATTGTGTTCAAGTATGGGGTTAGTACAGGGAGCTATAAGGATAGACTGTGACAACCAAAGTGCAATTTTCTTGGCAAAGAACCCTACATATCATTCAAAGACAAAGCACATTGATGTTTAGTATCACTTTGTGAGGGATATGATAAAAGACAAAAAGGTGTTGCTGGTAAAGGTGAATACTTTGAAGAATACTGCAAATGCATTGACAAAATATGTCAGCTCTGAGAAGTTCTCTTGGTGTAGAGAAACAATGGGTGTTGAAGGGCTAGATAAATGACTAAGCTCTCTTGTGGCCCCATGTGGAAAGAAAACAACAAGTGTGAGAATGTTGGGTTGTGTTATATTCTTTCCATGACTAGCCCACGTAGTTAACCGGGGGATTGGGGGGGGTGGAGCCCCCCCATTCATTGTGTCGATTACATAGTGGGGGTGGGGTCACAGGGGGTTTGAGGGGTGCAGGTAGCCCCCTTCTATGGGATCTGGGATAACGCCCTAGAAAATTTTGTTTTTTGACCCTATATTAGGTTGGGTGGACCTACCTATCGTTTTGTGCATGATTTTCGCACATGGTTTTGGACGTGATGCCTTTCAGTCCATGGTCTTGGACGTGATGGTTTTCATTCCATGGTATTGGATGCTTCGACATGTACAAATATGTATTGTAACATTGAAAGGAACATAACGAAAAATAAAGCTAGTAGTCTCAGTTTTGGGATCCAGGGGAAAATATCTGTGTATATGTGTTTTATGTGTTATGCTCTCACATTGTTTATTTTCTATGTTTTAGAATTCATATGCAGGTAATTTCTGTACGAGGTTCAAACCTACATATGGCTCCCCAGTGGAGTCACTAATTTGTGGAGTAGGAATATTCTCTCTACAGACAAATACAATCCCTCTAACCCAGGGAAGAGGGTCTAGCCACAAACAAGACAATCTAACATAAGTTCCCTTACATTGAGAATCAAATAAGATGGCCTACCTCTTATAATGCTAATCCACTTGATGGTGCTCTTTCTTCCTTGCTCCAGGTTCCTTTTGTTCAAGTACCTGAAACAAACATACAAGAAACAATAGCAAACATGATATCATAAAATTGAGTTCAAACTACTTAAGAGGCTAAGGAGTCTTAAGCTACCAAATACAATATTGTAATTGATATAGGAAACAAAATATCAATTGTATTATCATGACAAAAAGGAAAGTACAACCTTTGCCTTAGTGTTGCAGGTTTCCTTTGATGGGTCTCGATGCCAAGCATCACTCTAACATCTCCTCAAACATCATAGGAATTTAAGGTCTCTTTCTCCTTTTTCACACCAAAAAATTCTATAAGCTATTTTCCCTTTAACAAGCATAAACTAAGAACTAAGACTAGCAAGCTCTCCTAGCACTAACTAAGCTCTATCCAAGCTGCATCCAAAGCTCATCCAAGACTAATCCAAAACTAGCAGAGGTTGGAATAGCATGAGATTATATAGGTATGAGAGAGGGGATATGTTGACTCTTATGATGGGAGGAACCCTTATCTCTTTGGTTAGTTCCTTTTAATAGGGGAAAGGAACCCAAATAGTCTCTCTTGTCTCTATCTCAAAAAATCATTTACCAAACCTCCGCCCATGAAGCTTCTAGATCTAGAAGCTTCGATTCCATTCTAAAAAACTTTCCAGAAGAGGATTGGCGCGGGTAATCAAGGGATAAGAGTGTTGATCAGCACGGGTTTCAATATTATTCTCACAAATCGGTGTAGGGAAGAAACTGAGGGATATCATTGGCCCTTAAAATTGGGTTTAAAGGAAGTATCGCTAGAAATGATGTAAAGGGAAAATGCTTTGTAGATGGAAGGTGACTTAGAGAGATGTTTTTCATGATAGGGAAGTACACAGGGTTTATTGTAGAGGTCCTCCAAGATCAAGGAACAGGGAGTACAAGGACAATGACAAATTGTTGTGTAACACTTCTATGAATATTAGATTTACAGGAGGATCTTTATCAAAATACTGAAGGTTTAAACCATTGTTTTTACCTCCTCCTTTTAAATTATCAGAGTATCCCTCACTTGCATTATGAATGTCAGGATGTCCTATAAATGAGAATTGGAAACTTTCCTCTTCTTTTACTGTTCATCCCTTGATATTTTAAAGAATATTAGCTTCTGTTGGGGCTGAAGATTTTTCCACGGGTTTTATAATAAAAATAGATCCTTTTAAGGATATTGATTTATGTGAAGCTTGAGACTCTATCTATCATATAATTTTATCGATATAAGTCTAGATCCCAAGGCTTGTTTGGCCTTGGCTTTTACCACCAATGAGGGTTGGTTTTGGATTTTGTTTTTCTAGGGATTGCTTCCTACCTTTATTTATTCCTCTATTCATGCATACCATATAACTTAAACCTTCCAACTGAGGATAGCTTCACCACCAGATGCCTAGGGTGTGTGCAAAGCTTCTTACCTCTTGTATTCAATGGCTTTCCTCCAGGAGTTAGATATGTATCTAAAACCAATCATCAGAATGATAATTCTTTTTTATGGCCTCCTCGGTAATGGTGCAAAAATTTTAGGTCTATTAACTGCTTAAAATTAAACAATTAATTACTTGAACACTTATTGTCAACCCAAGAAATGTCTTGTTATTTCAAGGAAATCAAGAAAAGTTTTTACAAGCAGTTATCAAAGACAATTGATGGTTTTTTATGAGTTATCCAATGTTATCCTATCAATAATATATAATCATTGGTTCATTTATTCCCAAAACAACTCCAACGACTTTAACAACAATGCCAACTACACTCTTATAAAAAATTACAAATTAGGAATATAGAAACAAGACATCTACTCTACCTCTAACTGAATCAAAACTCCTTATACAAAAGTAGAAAACTAAGAAGCATCTAAAATCATAAACTTGAAATACTATTCTAATGAAACTTAAACTTGAATTAAATTAGGGAACAACATAAGAAACCCTTATTCTAATATCATACACTAATTAAATGACTAACTATTTTGAATCCTGAATTAAATATTAAGTAACAACAAATTCTATCTAAGAAATAGAAATACGAAAATAAGGAACAACATATAAGTTCTAAAGAAACAAGTCAAAGAAAATTGTTAAATACTTCTTCATATAATAAATAACGCATAAAATAAATACTAAGAACTAGCTTATCGATTAACTAGGAAACAACACTAATCCATCCAAGTAACAACAAAGTAAGGAGACTGCATTCAATCAGAAAACTAAAACAATTTTTATTAAACAAAAAGGTAGTTCCTGTCCAGGGAAGCATGCCCAACTTCCCAAGAGTCAACCTTCCTGTCAAAAAATCTATCATAAAATGCACAAGTAAATCTTGGAATCAAATAAAAAGAGTTTTTTTAAATCAGTCTTAGCTGAAGAGTACAAGATACAATATTTTATGTCTCTGAGTTCCAATTACATTCCAACCCCTAGTTAGAGGTAGCTTGTCCTCTTTTATAATACATGAAAGATGCATATTGAGATTTTACAAGATAATAAACGACCTTATAATCGAAAATTCTAAGGGAATTCTTTCTAATTCAGAAGAAAGCTCAAATCCTCAAAAAATCTAAAGATCTGCTAAACATAACTAATATCTCACTATAGGAACATCTCATGCTTCATCTTTTGGCTCTTTACTAAAAATCATCCTTCAATGCAACCATTTCACACCAATCTTTAACATTCTTGTTTTATCACAATCTTGTTCCATATTTGATTAGCTTAATGATGAACAAAAAGCTTTAGTTTCTTTCATTATAATTAAAATTTATAAATAAATAAATTTCATGAAAAATTAAATCATGAAAAGGAATAAAATACATACGTGGATCAAAACAGATAGTGAATAATACAACAAATTTAAAATCAAATAAATAAAAATGAGACAATTATACCACCAAACAAGTACTATGTGATCCGTAAATTTTCGGTTCTCCTAACTAAGTGATGTTCTTAGTGATAGGTGTATTATCCTCTATTGTGACAAGAAAAGTTTACTCAACCAGGTTTGTCACACTAGTTACCCCAGTGATAAGGTTCTTAGGGGTCTCTCCTTCGTGGCTACTACCTGCAAACATAAATAAAGTCATACACCAAAGCCTTCTCTTATTTTTCTTATTTTCTTTTTTTTCCTCTATAGACAAGTCATATTTGCGAAGTGGGGCAGTTATTTATGTACAATTTCAGCCAATTCCCATTAACATATGTCGAGGGGATTTCCATACAACTTTTCCAATTGGGCTTCCCTTGCATCTATGACATAGTGAATGACATAAAAACTCAACCAGTGCATTTGGAATTTTCTCAAGTGCTTCAAAAATTTGTTGTCATACATCAACACAAGATCAACAACCTAGAAATGTTTTTTCTTAATATGGTGATAAGTTCATTACCTTTCCCTAGATTTTTTCATTATCTATTGGAATCCTTCCATAAATTTATCATCTTCCAACTGCATAAGCTATGTTAGTCTTTTCTCAGCTATGTTATAATCCTTCAGTCTTGTCCCTAAAGTAATGTGAAGAATGGGAACTAATAACTCCATAGGAATTATTACTTCTTGTCCATAGACCAACCATAATAGAGTTTGTCCTGTGAACTTCTTCAATAGATTCTGATAGGCCTATAAGACTATGGGGATCCTTCAGTCCCAGTCATCCATATTGACGTGCAGACCTTCGCCGACGCATTCTCTAGAATTTTGTTGAAGGTGTTAGTGTCAGTCTTTCCAGCCTTCCTCCAGTGATCAAATATGCTCTTACAAAGTGATCTCAGAGTGTCAAGGTCAAATTTTGTCATTTCAAAGAGTTTTCAAGCAAAATTTGGTCACTAGGCATTAGGTCTAGGGTTTGCTTTAACTCCTTCTAAAGTTGTCAAAATGTCGGTCCATGTCATTATTCAGCTGAGTCTATCATCATTCATAGGGTTTTCATTATCATCTCAGTGTCTAATGAGTCATTGTACACCTTGTTCATGCTTCAGTTGTGCCTTGGCAAGGTCATTTCCCTCTCCTAGGGTTTTGAAAGCCAATTTCTCTTGGACGGTCAAGTCATCGGCAAAACTTGTATCCAGATGTTCATACACCTTCCCCTATCCTTAAAATACCCTATCAAATGCTTCCCATCCCTTAGATCCCCCAAATTCCTCATTTTTGCACAAACCCTAGTTTCTAGCTACAACCTGGCAATTTTCTAGGTTGGGCCTGTGTTTTGCCCTTTTGGACCCCTTCCCCTCGCTCAATCTCTGAGATTCCACTTTCCCCTGCTTCCTAACATCCCTCCCCACTCCCAAAAATTTCCCCAAGAATTTAGAAGCCCCCTATCCCCTTCATTTCGCTCCATTTCGACAAAATTCCTTGTTTCACACATCGGGACAAGTCGCACTCAAATGATGTTCCAGAGCAATAAAAGATGAATTTTGGAAAAATGAGAGACGTTTTTGTCCATAACATGCCAAAGAAGAAAAACCTCCTTCACGTTTTGCACAGGTGTCATGGTTTTAGAGAAATGTCCAAATTGCAATCGCCAGATCCAAGGCAGTTGGTCAAAGCACAAAAACGGAGAAAAAGGCCCGATCCCCTCCAAATCTTGGTCGAGGCTTCCTTGAAGGAGAAAGGCACTAAATAGCTCAGCCACAGCACAAATCCCAAGAAATTTTGAGCATTTTGGGTAAATTTTGGTTTTTTCAGGCAATTTACAGGTTTTCTCCATTAATGGGTCTCACCCCCCGCGCGACCCTTCATCCTGGCAACTCCATCTTGCAAAAACTCAGCATTTCCAGATTTTTCATGAGAAGTAACATATGCTCATTCATGGACAAGAGATTTTATGAAGTTTTGGGCCTCCAGAAAGTCAAAAAACAAGCAAAAAATGACTTTCTGCCACATTTTTGAGACAAAGAAAGCAGTCTTGGGAGATTGCAATTTTGGAGGGGCAAATTACCACCAAATTCAGAAATTCTAGTTGGGTTGGAAACAAGACTCACAGACCTTTCCAACAAGCCTACTCTTGCTCAATTTGGACACCTGGAAATTCCCCAAAAGTGGTCCCAAAGGCGCGCGACCCGTCAGGCAAATTTCTCCAAATTTCAGTGTACAGCTCAGAAAAACGCAGTTTGACCCTGTTTGACTTTTTGGGGTGGATTATTATCCTCTTTGATGTAATTAATGTACTTTTATGACACTTTTACACTTATGTACCTCTTCTAGAAGATTCATTCATGAAATAGGTGAAAATCAAATGAATGAATTGGTTTCCTAGCTTATAGAGGTAAGTTGTTTTGACTGCCTAGTTTTCAGTGCTTAGTTTAGAAGTGGTTGAAACAGCTCCTAGGATAGTGAGCTCGACCCATGGAGGCAGGGAAAGAGGTTAGATGATCTATATTATGTACTTTCTTGCTCATTTTCATGGTTGGACTCTTGAGGGAGAAGCTATCATTGTATTATTCACTGTATCTCTGCAATTTTTGGCAAAGGAAGACCAGGGTTTTGCAGTCCTTTTTGGTATTCTTGTGGTTACATGTTGATGGTGTGTTTCTCTATGTACTTGTAAGTGTGTTATGTGAATCATTTCCTTTCTTTTCCTTCTGCACATTAAACAACTGAAGTGTTAAAGTAGAATTCATGACTGTCATGCTCTGCTTTTAAGTTTGTTTAATTTCAATGTTTTCTATTGTTTAAGGAGAATTCAAAGTTATTGTTTGCTCTCCTTAGCTCCTCACCTGTCTTTCTTATCCATTCACCTCAATCTAAGGCATCAATACTATCTCCTACCTCGCCCCAAAGAACCCCCTGCAGAAACTGTGTCCAATCCCCGCACCCAAAATCGCCACCTCCTCAATTTGCCACCAAAAACCCTAAAAATCCCAAATCAACCCTTTTGATCAGTTTACTAGCCTAAAATCAGTGTTACCCTATTGGTTATCTCGCCCATTGAAGATCTTTATCGAGATAGACCGGAGAGAGCCCTCTCCTGCCCCGTAGGGCTAGCTACGAGGCTAAGCGGTTTGATGTTGCCTTGAGGTTTACTTTTCTCAGCCTGAGGTGAAATTTCAAGCGCTAACATATTGGCGACCATACTGGGGAGAACAAACTTATTTGTGGGTTGACGTGTTATTTCATAAGTCTTAGACGGAGCCTGAAGTTACGCCAGGTAGCCTTCGAAAACGCTCTTGTTTTACATCAGCGTTAGTAGATAAACGCTGCTTCAGTCAATCTCCATGAGCTTGTGAATACATCACTTCATTTGCATTTTACCCCAGTACATGTATCAAGTTCAGATATGATTGTTGATAGTGGACAACGATCAGACACTGACAAGGCTGAAATCATTCACTGGCGACTCCTTCATTGAAAACTCCAGAGATCAATGCTTCATGGTGACTTCAATGCAGAGAGATCAGTAGCTTTGAGCTTTTCAAGATGGATCGGATCACAAGAAGATATGCTCCCTTGAGCCGAGATCACATCCCTGGTTTTCCAAATAAAATTCCAAAGGTAGATTGGTCAAGGAATTTGCCTACATTTAATGATGATGGTAAGAAGGATGCTGCTTTACATCTAGTTAGATTTCATATGCATATTCGCAAGTTGAAGGTGGATTTTCCTGAAGATTGCTTGATGAAGATATTCTTGGCCACTCTGGAAGGTAAAGCCCAATCATGGTATGAAAGTTTGCCGCTTGCATGTATTTACTGTTTAAAGGATTTTCATGCCTTGTTCATTGAAAGATATCAAGCATCTTATCCATCATTAAATTTGGTTCATGACTGTTGCAAGCATGCTTATAGTTTTATTGAAAGCCTTGAGACATATTATGAAGATGATAATTTTATGGATGTTGAAATCATGGAGGCCCTGTACGAAAATCCATTTCAGCAGCACACATAAATCTTAGAGGATACTTGTCAAGATCAGCAGGCTGAAGATGGTCATATGGCTCAAAATGATGAAAGGGAGAATGACATTTCAGATCTGCCCACAGAAGAAAGCAACATGCAAGTAAGTCCAGTGCTGATTGTAGATTGTAATAATGCCCAGTCAGCTACTTCAGAACTAGATTCAAATTATGATGACCAAGCATATCTTGTGCTGAAGCCCATCAAAGAGAGCTCTGCTGTTGAGATCATAGACAGAGTTTTGGATTCAGATTTTCATGAACAGCAAGGTGAGACCTTTGTGCAAGTAAGTGATGAATCTCCTTTCAATAATTCAGTAATAAATGATAGTTTGAGTGCCCTATCATATGAAGATAATTGCTGTTTAAGCAGAGAAGAACAAAAGGCATTGTCTCCTTTGTCTGAAGAGGAGATAGATCAGCTTTTGAAAGGTCTTGTTACAGCCCAAGCTACAGTAGATTTGCAATGCACACATAGTCAGGAAATTGTTGGGGAAACTTCTTCCTTTGTTGAAGAAGATGATTGTCTTGTAGATCAGCAAACAGATAATTTTTTCCTTCACAAAGATGATAATTCGGCTATCATATCATATGAAGATCACCTACCATATTGTCAGACTACCGAAGATCATACCATACAGGATTACCTTTCAGATTCTTCATATGTTTCATGTGATGAAATGCTTTTCCAAGAAGAGATCTGCCCATCCATTTGTTCAGAGTTTTTTGAAGCCCAAGAGCATACTTTTACCGAAGCACATGATGAAGGCAGATCAGAATTTGAAACAAAAGACACCTTGATCTTTCAGCAGGAGGTGGCAATGGCAAATATTCATGTTTTTCACGATCCAATGGCAAATTTGTTACAATCAGCAGTGAAAGTGATTATTGCAGTGTTCAGTGATAAAGGAGATCATGGTCAGCTATGTTTTTGGATGCCTAGTTATCAGTTTGTATTGTTGACCAGAAGATCCGATCAGGAGAATCAATCAAGAAGGCATCTGCTTGATTGGTTGCATTGGCATTTTGATATAGTTTGATGGTATATTGTCTTGTAAGAAACACAGGTGGTTGTCATCATGATTTCAAATCTTGATGGACTGCTACCCTTCAAAAAGCTTTGTAAAGTCTTGTTTTAAGTCAGTCATGAGTCATTTGTGTTTGGTCTGTTAAGTGAGTTTTTTCAAGTTATTTCAGTTTGCCATCGAGTCGGTTTGAGTAAAGCTTTATTTAAGTTTCAATCAGTTTTCAGTCAAGTAATCATTTAATAAATGAGTCAAAGTCTTGTATTGTTTGTCAAATAATGACTCCATAGCCCAATGGACGAAGGCGCTGGTCTGCTCTCCCAAAGATCTATTGTTCTTGGCACCTCCAAGGAGCTACCATCCCCATTGGAGCCAATGTTAGTGTCAGTCTTTCCAGCCTTCCTCCAGTGATCAAATATGCTCTTACAAAGTGATCTCAGAGTGTCAAGGTCAAATTTTGTCATTTCAAAGAGTTTTCAAGCAAAATTTGGTCACTAGGCATTAGGTCTAGGGTTTGCTTTAACTCCTTCTAAAGTTGTCAAAATTTCGGTCCATGTCATTATTCAGCTGATTCTATCATCATTCATAGGGTTGTCATTATCATCTCAGTGTCTAATGAGTCATTGTACACCTTGTTCATGCTTCAGTTGTGCCTTGGCAAGGTCATTTCTCTCTCCTAGGGTTTTGAAAGCCAATTTCTCTTGGACGGTCAAGTCATCGGCAAAACTTGTATCCAGATATTCATACACCTTCCCCTATCCTTAAAATACCCTATCAAATGCTTCCCATCCCTTAGATCCCCCAAATTCCTCATTTTTGCACAAACCCTAGTTTCTAGCTACAACTTGGCAATTTTCTAGGTTGGGCCTGTGTTTTGCCCTTTTGGACCCCTTCCCCTTGCTCAATCTCTAAGATTCCACTTTCTCCTGCTTCCTAACATCCCTCCCCACTCCCAAAAATTTCCCCAAGAATTTAGAAGCCCCCTATCCCCTTCATTTCGCTCCATTTCGACAAAATTCCTTGTTTCACACATCGGGACAAGTCGCACTCAAATGATGTTCCAGAGCAATAAAAGATGAATTTTGGAAAAATGAGAGATTTTTTTGTCCATAACATTCCAAAGAAGAAAAACCTCCTTCACTTTTTTCACAGGTGTCATGGTTTTAGAGAAATGTCAAAATTTCAATCGCCAGATCCAAGGCGGTTGGTCAAAGCACAAAAACGGAGAAAAAGGCCCGATCCCCTCCACATCTTGGCCGAGGCTTCCTTGAAGGAGAAAGGCACTAAATAGCTTAGCCACAGCACAAATCCCAAGAAATTTTGAGCATTTTGGGTAAATTTTGGTTTTTTCAGGCAATTTACAAGTTTTCTCCATTCACGGGTCTCACCCCCCGCGCGACCCTTCATCCTGGAAACTCCATTTTGTAAAAACTCAGCATTTCCAGATTTTTCATGAGAATTTACATATGCTCATTCATGGACAAGAGATTTTATGAAGTTTTGGGCCTCCAGAAAGTCAAAAAACAAGCAAAAAATGACTTTCTTCCACATTTTTGAGACATAGAAAGCAGTCTTGGGAGATTGCAATATTGGAGGGGCAAATGACCACCAAATTTAGAAATTCCAGTTGGGTTGGAAATTAGACTCACAGACCTTTCCAAAAAGCCTACTCTTGCTCAATTTGGACACCAGAAAGTGCCCCAAAAGTGGTCCCAAAGGCGTGCGACCCGTCAGGCAGAGGCGCGCGACCCGTCAGGCAAATTTCTCCAAATTTCAGTGTACAGCTCAGAAAAACGCAGTTTGACACTGTTTGACTTTTTGGGGTGGATTATTATCCTCTTTGATGTAATTAATGTACTTTTATGAAACTTTTACACTTATGTACCTCTTCTAGAAGATTCATTCATGAAATAGGTGAAAATCAAATGAATGAATTGGTTTCCTAGCTTATAGAGGTAAGTTGTTTTGACTGCCTAGTTTTTAGTGCTTAGTTTAGAAGTGGTTGAAACAGCTCCTAGGATAGTGAGATCGACCCATGGAGGCAGGGAAAGAGGTTAAATGATCTATATTATGTACTTTCTTGCTCATTTTCATGGTTGGACTCTTGAGGGAGAAGCTATCATTGTATTATTCACTGTATCTCTGCAATTTTTGGCAAAAGAAGACTAGGGTTTTGCAGTCCTTTTTGGGATTCTTGTGGTTACATGTATTGATGGTGTGTTTCTCTATGTACTTGTAAGTGTGTTATGTGAATCATTTCCTTTCTTTTCCTTCTGCACATTAAACAAATGAAGTGTTAAAGTAGAATTCATGACTGTCATGCTCTGCTTTTAAGTTTGTTTAATTTCAATGTTTTCTACTGTTTAAGGAGAATTCAAAGTTATTGTTTGCTCTCCTTAGCTCCTCACCCGTCTTTCTTATCCATTCACCTCAATCTAAGGCATCAATACTGTCTCCTACCTCGCCCTAAAGAACCCCCTGCAGAAACTGTGTCCAATCCCCGCACCCAAAATTGCCACCTCCTCAATTTGCCACCAAAAATCCTAAAAATCCCAAATCAACCCTTTTGATCAGCTTACTAGCCTAAAATAAGTGTTACCCTATTGGTTATCTTGCCCATTGAATATCTTTATCGAGAAAGACCGGAGAGAGCCCTCTCCTGCCCCGTAGGGCTAGCTACGAGGCTAAGTGGTTTGATGTTGCCTTGAGGTTTACCTTTCTCAGCCTGAGGTGAAATTTCAAGCGCTAGCATATTGGCGACCATACTGGGGAGAACAAACTTGTTTGTGGGTTGACGTGTTATTTCATAAGTCTTAGATGGAGCCTGAAGTTACGCCAGGTAGCCTTCGAAAACGCTCTTGTTTTACATCAGCGTTAGTAGATAAACGCTGCTTCAGTCAATCTCCACGAGCTTATGAATACATCACTTCATTTGCATTTTACCCCAGTACATGTATCAAGTTCAGATCTGATTGTTGATAGTGGACAACGATCAGACACTGACAAGGCTGAAATCATTCACTGGCGACTCCTTCACTGAAAACTCCAGAGATCAATGCTTCATGGTGACTTCACTACAGAGAGATAAGTAGCTTTGAGCTTTTCAAGATGGATCGGATCGCAAGAAGATATGCTCCCTTGAGCCGAGATCACATCCTTGGTTTTCCAAATAAAATTCCAAAGGTAGATTGGTCAAGGAATTTGCCTACATTTAATGATGATGGTAAGAAGGATGTTGCTTTACATCTAGTTAGATTTCATATGCATATTCGCAAGTTGAAGGTGGATTTTCCTGAAGATTGCTTGATGAAGATATTCTTGGCCACTCTGGAAGGTAAAGCCCAATCATGGTATGAAAGTTTTCTGCCTGCATGTATTTACAGTTTAAATGATTTTCATGCCTTGTTCATTGAAAGATATCAAGCATCTTATCCATCATTAAATTTGGTTCATGACTGTTGCAAGCATGCTTATAGTTTTATTGAAAGCCTTGAGACATATTATGAAGATGATAATTTTATGGATGTTGAAATCATGGAGGCCCTGTACGAAAATCCATTTCAGCAGCACACAGAAATCTTAGAGGATACTTGTCAAGATCAGCAGGCTGAAGATGGTCATATGGCTCAAAATGATGAAAGGGAGAATGACATTTCAGATCTGCCCACAGAAGACAGCAACATGCAAGTAAGTCCAGTGCTGATTGTAGATTGTAATAATGCCCAGTCAGCCACTTCAGAACTAGATTCAAATTATGATGACCAAGCATATCTTGTGCTGAAGCCCATCAAAGAGAGCTTTGCTGTTGAGATCATAGACAGAGTTTTGGATTCAGATTTTCATGAAGAGCAAGGTGAGACCTTTGTGCAAGTAAGTGATGAATCTCCTTTCAATAATTCAATAATAAATGATAGTTTGAGTGCCCTATCATATGAAGATAATTACTGTTTAAGCAGAGAAGAACAAAAGGCATTGTCTCCTTTGTCTGAAGAGGAGATAGATCAGCTTTTGAAAGGTCTTGTTACAGCCCAAGCTACAGCAGATTTGCAATGCACACATAGTCAGGAAAGTGTTGGGGAAACTTCTTCCTCTGTTGAAGAAGATGATTGTCTTGTAGATCAGCAAACAGATAATGTTTTCCTTCACAAAGATGATAATCCCGCTATCATATCATATGAAGATCACCTACCATATTGTCAGACTACCGAAGATCATAGCATACAGGATTACCTTTCAGATTCTTCAGATGTTTCATGTGCTGAAATGCTTTTCCAAGAATAGATCTGCCCATCCATTTGTTCAGAGTTTTTTGAAGCCCATGAGCATACTTCTACCGAAGCACATGATGAAGGCAGATCAGAATTTGAAACAAAAGACACCTTGATCTTTCAGCAGGAGGTGGCAATGGAAAATCTTCATGTTTTTCACGATCCAATGGCAAATTTGTTACAGTCAGCAGTGAAAGTGATTATTGCAGTGTTCAGTGATGAAGGAGATCATGGTCAGCTATGTTTTTGGATGCCTAGTTATCAGTTTGTATTGTTGACCAGAAGATCTGATCAGGAGAATCAATCAAGAAGGCATCTGCTTGATTGGTTGCATTGGCATTTTGATATAGTTTGATGGTATATTGTCTTGTAAGAAACACAGGTGGTTGTCATCATGATTTCAAATCTTGATGGACTGCTGCCCTTCAAAAAGCTTTGTAAAGTCTTGTTTTAAGTCAGTCATGAGTCATTTGTGTTTGGTCTGTTAAGTGAGTTTTTTCAAGTTATTTCAGTTTGCCATCGAGTCGGTTTGAGTCAAGCTTTATTTAAGTTTCAGTCAAGTAATCATTTAATAAATGAGTCAAGGTCTTGTATTGTTTGTCAAATAATGACTCCATAGCCCAATGGACGAAGGTGTTGGTCTGCTCTCCCAAAGATCTGATGTTCTTGGCACCTCCAAGGAGCTACCATCCCCATTGGAGCCAATGTTAGTATCAGTCTTTCCAGCCTTCCTCCAGTGATAAAATATGCTCTTACAAAGTGATCTCAGAGTGTCAAGGTCAAATTTTGTCATTTCAAAGAGTTTTCAAGCAAAATTTGGTCACTAGGCATTAGGTCTAGGGTTTGCTTTAACTCCTTCTAAAGTTGTCAAAATTTCGGTCCATGTCATTATTCAGCTGATTCTATCATCATTCATAGGGTTGCCATTATCATCTCAGTGTCTAATGAGTCATTGTACACCTTGTTCATGCTTCAGTTGTGCCTTGGCAAGGTCATTTCTCTCTCCTAGGGTTTTGAAAGCCAATTTCTCTTGGACGGTCAAGTCATCGGCAAAACTTGTATCTAGATGTTCATACACCTTCCCCTATCCTTAAAATACCCTATCAAATGCTTCCCATCCCTTAGATCCCCCAAATTCCTCATTTTTGCACAAACCCTAGTTTCTAGCTACAACCTGGCAATTTTCTAGGTTGGGCCTGTGTTTTGCCCTTTTGGACCCCTTCCCCTCTCTCAATCTCTGAGATTCCATTTTCCCCTACTTCCTAACATCCCTCCCCACTCCCAAAAATTTCCCCAAGAATTTAGAAGCCCCCTATCCCCTTCATTTCACTCCATTTCGACAAAATTCCATGTTTCACACATCGGGACAAGTCGCACTCAAATGATGTTCCAGAGCAATAAAAGATGAATTTTGGAAAACTGAGAGAGGTTTTTGTCCATAACATGCCAAAGAACAAAAAACTCCTTCACTTTTTTTACAGGTGTCATGGTTTTAGATAAATGTCCAAATTTCAATCGCCAGATCCAAGGCGGTTGGTCAAAGCACAAAAACAGAGAAAAAGGCCCGATCCCCTCCACATCTTGGCCGAGGCTTCCTTGAAGGAGAAAGGAACTAAATAGCTCAGCCACATCACAAATCCCAAGAAATTTTGAGCATTTTGGGTAAATTTTGGTTTTTTCAGGCAATTTACAGGTTTTCTCCATTAACGGGTCTCACCCCCTGCGCGACCCTTCATCCTGGCAACTCCATTTTGCAAAAACTCAGCATTTCCAGATTTTTCATGAGAAGTTACATATGCTCATTCATGGACAAGAGATTTTATGAAGTTTTGGGCCTCCAGAAAGTCAAAAAACAAGCAAAAAATGATTTTCTGCGACATTTTTGAGACACAGAAAGCAGTCTTGGGAGATTGCAATTTTGGAGGGGCAAATGACCACCAAATTCCGAACTTCGAGTTGGGTTGAAAAGTAGACTCATAGAACTTTCCAACAAGCCTATGCTTGCTCAATTTGGACACCTAGAAGTGCCCCAAAAGGGGTCCCAAAGGCGCGCGACCCGTCAGGCAGAGGCGCGCGACCGGTCAGGCAAATTTCTCCAAATTTCAGTGTACAGCTCAGAAAAACGCAGTTTGACCCTGTTTGTCTTTTTGGGGTGGATTATTATCCTCTTTGATGTAATTAATGTACTTTTATGACACTTTTACACTTATGTACCTCTTCTAGAAGATTCATTCATGAAATAGGTGAAAATCAAATGAATGAATTGGTTTCCTAGCTTATAGAAGTAAGTTGTTTTGACTGCCTAGTTTTCAGTGCTTAGTTTAGAAGTGGTTGAAACAGCTCCTAGGATAGTGAGCTCGACCCATGGAGGTAGGGAAAGATTTTAGATGATCTATATTATGTACTTTCTTGCTCATTTTCATGGTTGGACTCTTGAGGGAGAAGCTATCATTGTATTATTCACTGTATCTCTGCAATTTTTGGCAAAGGAAGACCAGGGTTTTGCAGTCCCTTTTGGGATTCTTGTGGTTACATGTATTGATGGTGTGTTTCTCTATGTACTTGTAATGTGTTATGTGAATCATTTCCTTTCTTTTCCTTCTACACATTAAACAAATGAAGTGTTAAAGTAGAATTCATGACTGTCATGCTCTGCTTTTAAGTTTGTTTAATTTCAATGTTTTCTACTGTTTAAGGAGAATTCAAAGTTATTGTTTGCTCTCCTTAGCTCCTCACCTATCTTTCTTATCCATTCACCTCAATCTAAGGCATCAATACTGTCTCCTACCTCGCCCCAAAGAACCCCCTGCAGAAACTGTGTCCAATCCCCGCACCCAAAATTGCCACCTCCTCAATTTGCCACCAAAAACCCTAAAAATCCCAAATCAACCCTTTTGATCAGTTTACTAGCCTAAAATCAGTGTTACCCTATTGGTTATCTCGCCCATTGAAGATCTTTATCGAGATAGACCGGAGAGAGCCCTCTCCTGCCCCGTAGGGCTAGCTACGAGGTTAAGTGGTTTGATGTTGCCTTGAGGTTTACCTTTCTCAGCCTGAGGTGAAATTTCAAACGCTAACAGATGGCCTCAACAGTGCCATTTTCTTGTGGATGATATGGTTTGCTCTTTTAATGGTGGAAATGGAACTCTTTTTCCATTTCTTCAATAGTGTGGTTTAAGAAATGAGTTCCCTAGTCACTCATTAAGATATTAGGGCATCAAAAGAACTTGACAACATTCTCGAATAAAAATTTTGCAGTGACCTATATGCTGCAATCCTTGGTAGATGTTACTTCATCCCATCTAGTGAGGTAATCTATCATAATGATAATGTATAATGCTCCACTTTTCTTTGCTAGTAGATTGATCGGCCAAATGAAATTAACACACCATTTATGAAATGGTTTGATATTTATTTATGGATGGAGTGGCATCTCATATCGTCACAAAGGTTTACCCACTCTCTGATACACATCATAGTGGAAACAAAATTCCTTCACAACACGATGGACTATCAACCACCAGAGTCTCAAGTGAAAAATATTTTGCATAGTCGCTTTTTCTGAATAATTCCCTTCATCCACTCCTTCATGTGCCTCAATCAGTATGGTGGGTCTCTCATGCACCAATACACATCACTGGAGTATTCCATCTATGCCCAAATTATACAAACATCCCACGATGAGCTAATAGTATGTGACCTTAATTACCAGTTGTTTCTTTTATGTCATTATATACTCCTATGGTTTCATCCCTATACTAAGAATATGGACAATTTCTACAAAATGGTCATCAACCATCTCCACATGAAATAATTGTGTGTTTTTTAATCCATCATTCATATTTCCTGCCTGTTCACCAAAATTGATCCTAGAAAAAGAGTTTGGCCCTATGTTCAACCTACCAAGATTTACTATTACTTTGAATTGATACTTTTAGAATAGTAGTTTCCATTGGCATATCCCCTCCTCCTAACATTCGCTTGTTCAATAGTTAATGTAATGCAAAATGTTGAGTATATAAATTAAAATGTGAACCCAACAAGTAATGTCTAAATTTTTACAATGTGTATACCATTGTTAGTCCTTTGCATTTTGAGGTTGTGTAGTTCACTTTACCAAAAATATATTCCTACTAGAAAAAGAAATTAAGTGGTTTATTTAAGCTTCTCTCGATTATTCTAGTATGGCTCCTATTTCCATTGTCAACACATCCACAAGGAAATGAAATTCCTTACTCCAATCGGGAAATACTAGGATTTATGCAGATACTATTTTTTCCTTTAGTGTATCTAGCACCTACTAACACTCTTCATTCCATTTGAACCTAAAATCATTCTTTAGTAGCCTCTCTAATGGTGTGGTGATTTGTGCATATCCTTGCATCAAATTTCTATAATACCTAATATGCCCCAAGTTTGCATGCAATTGTTGCACTGAAATTGGAGGTGGAAGGTTCACTATTATAGTGATATTTTTTAGATCGACTAATAGTCCTTTTTTGCAAACCACATTCCCTAGCGAAATTCCCATTGGTGAAAAAATATATATTTCTTCAAGTTTAGAGAAATCTGCAACTGCTTGCATTTATCCAACATAAGTTACAATACTTGAATGTGCTTCTTTAGTAGGTTAAAATAGTCTAATCATATAAGTAAAATTCTATAAAATAATGAAAAAAAATATTTAAAATCTTCCACCACCACTTGGGAAAACATTGTTTCTGCTTTCTTCAATCCAAATGGCATGATAATGTACTCAAACAATTCCCACTTTATCTCAAATGTTGTCTTATGACAGACCTCCTTGGAAATATTAATTTGGTGGTATCTTGAGAATTCATCTATAAATGAATAATTTTCCCACCCTCTAATATTCTCCAAGACTTCATTTGTAAAAGGGGTGCGGAATGTATCATGAACACATGCATTATTCAGTTTCCTCAAGTCTACACAAATTTCGATTTCACTTGACTTCTTTCATTGCGCTCCTATTGAGCTCCTCCCTAACTTTTTTCTTGTAAATGGGTTGAGGTGGTAGGATTTCTAATTGATCCGGATTTAAACAGGAATGCAACAAATTACAGAGATAACCATATACACAAAGATGCAGCAGAAATAATACTTCATTTCATTAATGGAAAATACTGAAATGTGCTTACAACCAGAAATGGAAATAAACCAGCTAGGGCGATGGTAGCTTATCTTTGAGAAGAGATGTGATGGCTACATGCCTCTGAACTGTGTTACAATGAGGCTCGAAGGCCTATTTATTGTTGAGAAACAATGGAAAAACCCTTAACATTCCAAAACCTAACCCTAGGAGATGAAACGCCAAACTGTGGGCCCCGTTTGGGGTAAATTGGTACATCAACTTCCCGAGGTCGTAACTTTGGCATATGATCTCTGTTTGACGCGTACAATAGCTCATTAGAAAGATCTATCCGAGCACTATCATTGTTGGAACGGGAAACATTGGCATGGACCCATGTTGCCCTTGGATTCCCTAAAAAACATCGTTTAGGGCCTCAAAACGGCTCCGGAAGTTCAGGACCCGAAAAACTGCTAAAAATAGTAAGTTGTGCTACAATTAAGGAAACTAAAAATGCTGAGAAAGACAATGGTGGGGGTCCAGGTGGACTTGGCAAGTGGCCACCAATATCCACCTGGATCATTCCTCCCCCCTTAGGAAGCAATGGTCCCCATTGCGTTGAGCTCCTCCATGAGATGAGGAAACTTCTGCTGAACTTGTTCCCTGGTGAGCCACTTGCCCTGCTGAAGGAGTTGGCCTGCTTTGACAACTCGATACAGTTGGATATTCTGTTGGCGAGTGTTCTTGATCTATGTGTCCATGATTCGATCAGTTGCAGCTTGTTCCCTACAATCTGGATTTAATTCTGTGGGTTTGAGCTGTTCTGCAATGTCGGATGTGTCTAGCAATGGTGGAAAGTATGGCCAAAGGCTTTCCACATTGAACACTGGGTGCAGGCCAAGGAATGGGAGAATGCTGAGCTCAAATGCATTGTCTCCCATAGCCTTAGTAATGGTGTAAGGACCATATCGGAGTGGTCTCAATTTCCGATAGGCTCCAGTAAGGCGTTCCTTTTGCAAATGCAACCAGACTTTGTCGCCCACCTGAAACGTGTGTGGCACCCGATGTTGATCATGTTGCTGCTTGTACTTGGCATTTGATTTCTCAACAATGTCATGGACCTGCTGGCGAATATGTTGGATGCGCTCAATGAAGCTGGTGGCCTTATCTGTTTCAGACTGGACATGAGCTGAATTCATGTGAGTAGCTGCAAGTGGCATGGCCACATCAATGGGGCATAGTGGCTGGAATCCCAAACCCACCTGAAAAGGGCTATGGCCAGTGGAGCTGTGAAGAGCTCGGTTGTAGCTGTGCTGAACATAGGGGAGGCTCTCGTCCCATGTGCGTGGATGCTTTGAGTTATACATGCGCAGAATATGCACAATCATCCTATTGACAACCTCTGTCTGGCCATCAGTTTGAGGATGGAAGGTTGTGGACTTCGTGAGTTTGGTGTCCAGCATTGACCAGAGACTGGACCAAAATGTGCTGAGAAACCGACTGTCCCGATCTGAGATGATAGACTGTGGGATCCCAAAGTGCACCCACACTCGTTCAAAGAAGAGTTTAGCATTGGCTTTTGCTATGATATTCTTCTTGCAGGCCACCATAATGGCCATCTTCGAGAACCTGTCGACGACCACAAAAACACAGTCATTTCCATGATTAGTGGAAGGAAGGCCTGACATGTAATCCATGGAGATGGATTCCCAAGGTCGACTAGGGGTAGGCAACGGGGTATAGAGGCCTTGCTTCTTAATGGTCGGTTTGGCAATGGCACAGGCAGTACATGATCGGATGTACTTCCCAACATCCTGTCGAAGATTCGGCCAATAGAAATAATTTTGCAGTACTGCCATTGTTTTCTCGACCCCGAAATGCCCAGCAGCCCGACTGTAGTGTGCTTCCCAAATCATCTTGGCACGCTCGCTTGAAGGAACACAAAGGTGACCGAGGTGGCATAATAGGGCATCCTGGAGGTGAAAATCTGCAACATGCCGACCCTCCAAGAGTGTCTGGTATGTGTGGCCGAATTCTGGGTCGCTTTTGTAGAGAAGTGGCCAATCAGAAGTCTCATGCCCACAAGAGTTGAGCACAGTGGTCAGCGCCATGATCGGTGGTCGACTGAGGAAATTTGCAACATTATTGGTACTACCCTTTTTATACTTGATATTCAAGTGAAACTGTTGTAGGTATGTAGACCACTTCTGATGGCGATCATTCTGCAATTTCCCTTGGGTCTGTATGAACTGCAGGGGTCAGTGGTCTGTGTGGATGACCGTTTCCTTCCCCAAAATGTAATGCTTCCATTGTCGGCAGGCTTGTACAATGGAATACATCTATTTATCATAAGTGGGGTACTTACGGACTGTTTCTGAAAGCGTTTCACTGTGATATGCCACTGGATGTCCATGTTGAGTAAGGACTGCCCAAATAGCATAGTCAGAGGCATCTGTCTCGACCTCAAATGGTTGTTGTAAATCTGGTAATGTGAGCACTGGTGCCGTGCAGAGGCGATCCTTCAACTCCCTTAATGCCTTCTGTTGAGATTCAGACCAGAAGAATTTTGCTTTCGCCCCTCCCTTGGTGACTTGACTCAAGGGCCAAGAAATATGAGAAAACCCCAGCACAAACCTGCGGTAGAAGTTGGCAAGACCTAGAAAGCTGCAGAGCTCTGTTAGAGTGGTTGGAGAGGGCCAATCCCGAATGACTTGGACCTTGGCTGGATCGACATGCACCCCCTATTCATCAATGATGTATCCCAGATACTCAACCTCGGTCATGCCAAAAGTGCATTTCTCCAAATTGGCACATAGCTTGTGTTGCCGCAGTGTTTGGAGAACCTGTCGGATGTGGTGGAGGTGCTCTTCCCAACTCTAGCTGAAGATCAGAGTGTCATCCAAGTATACTACTACAAAGGAGTTGGTGAATGGCCGCAAGATGTCATCCATTAGCCTCATAAAGGTTGTAGGAGCATTCGTCAATCCGAAAGGCATGACCAACCATTCGAAGAGGCCCTCCTTGGATTTGAAGGCAGTCTTCCACACATCTGAGGGTTCGATTGGTACCTGGTGATATCCTGACTTCAGATCGATCTTGCTGAAATATTTCACCCCCTTTAGTTGGTCTAGGAGGTCATTAATCCGCGGTATCGGGTACCTATTACAGACAGTGATCTTGTTCAGCACTCGATAGTCAATACAGAGTCTCCACGTCCCATCCTTCTTCTGTACCAACACGATCGGGCTCCCACAGGGCGATGAACTCGGACGGATGTGACCTTTCTGTAGGAGCTCCTGAATCTGCCTCTTGATTTCATTGTTCTCCAGAATGGAGCGCCGATAAATTGGTCCATTGGGTAGCGGTGCACCTGGGGTCAGATCGATGGAGTGCTTGACTTGATAGTGCAGAGGAACCCCTGCCAGGGAGGTGAACCACAATCTTGTCCATCTGTAGCTGTCGTGCAGAGGGACCCTGTTTGGAGGCCGCGACCACTGTCTTCTTCTTCCCTTGAGGGCGTATCATCAGGAAAACAAATTTCCTGGTTTTGGAAATGATCTTACTGCATTGTTTTGTAGTAATCAAAGAGATGGCGGCAGGTGGTGCTACCTCTGTTATCCTGAACAACTTATTTCCCAATGTAATAATAACAGCACGGGGCCTTGATTCATACACAGCATGTCGCTTCCAAAAATATGGTTGTCCTAGTAATACATCACAAACTTCAAGGGGAGCAATGTCACACAATACCTCATCCGTGAAGGGCTTGATGTTGTATGGAAGGCGACACTGCTGGCTCACGCGAAGATCTCGCCCTTGGTGAAGCCACCCAATGGTGTATGGTTGTGGATGTGCTGTGGTCGGTAAGCCCAACCGCTTCACGACCTCTGCCGAAATGAGGTTCTTTTGACTCCCGCTATCAAGAATGAACTGTATCGGGGAGCCCTTTACCCACATCTGGGAGTGGAAGAGACGCTCCTCCTCCTCTGGATCTTCGGGTTCATTTTTCTGGATCTTTGCGGTAGCAACAGTGGCGCTGGGGTCCACATCAATGATCTGCTTCCCTTTTTCATACCCCTTATCGGGTTCTGACTCAGAGTCGGAACATGCATCTGATTCTGAAACCTTTAGCTCAGCCACCAGTGACTGCTTGGCCCGACACTCACTTGTGTTGTGAGTGGAGCTCTTATGGAACTCGCACCATTTTCCAGTGTCCTTTCTCGGCTTCGCGGCGTTGTTCTTTGCTTGCAACTTCGACTGGTTGTCTTGGGCTGTCCCGCCTTGGCTCTGTCCTTTGTTCTGTGGTTTAGGGGCACCTTTCCCCTGCTTTGGATTCGCAGATCCAAAGTCTCGCTTCTTTTGTTTAAACTTCTGCTCGACCTTGACGGCATATCGGTATGTTGCGCCGAGCGAGGGGATGTTTAGGAATTGTATTTCTTCCTGGATGTACTTGTGTAGGCAGCCACGGTATTTGAGTGTCAAATGTTGTTCCGAATCCTTGATACCCAACTTTGTGCGAAGGGTATGGAAAAGATTGGTGAACTCCGGCACGTCTTGGTCCCTTCCCTGCTGCAGCGTGGTCCACTTTATGTATTCATCTTCGTAGCTTCCGACAGGGTAGTACTGCTCCTTGATGGCATCCCGGAATGAATCCCAGGTGGGTGCGGCTGAAAATAGTGAGCCAGTACTTTCATCCTTCTGCTCGCAGTAGGTTTCCCACCAGTCCTTGACGTGGGGGGCTGCTTTGAGAAGAGCAAAAACAATCTTTTCCCGACTCGAAAATTCATGAACAGAAAAATAACCCTCTAGCAGATTTAACCATTTATCTACGGCATCGGCGTCTATCTGACCCTTGAATATGGGGATTTCAAAATTAACTTGTACCTTAAAGGGTGTGGCATTTCCAGAGGAGCTGCTGGAAGCCGATGCGCCGCTTCTGGGTAGCCGCTGAAGGATCTGGGCAAAGTTGTCCATCATCGCGTTCCGTTGTCGCACGAGCACTTCTTCGAGCAAGATTTTGATGGGATCTCCTGCCCCCTCATCTTTCTTCTCGTCCGCCATGGGAGGCCGTCGGGATTTGCGAGGCTGGTCTTGCAAAGGTTCAACCAGTTCAAGCCCTAACTCCTTATATCCCGACCTTGTTGGGGACATGCAAAGAAAAACAGAGAAAAAAGCAGACCGCTCTGATACCACTGATTCAGATTTAAATAGGAATGCAACAAATCACAGAGATAACCATATACACAAAGATGCAGCGGAAATAATACTTCATTTCATTAATGGAAAATACTGAAATATGCTTACAACCAGAAATGGAAATAAACCAGCTAGGGCGATGGTAGCTTATCTCTGAGAAGAGATGTGATGGCTACATGCCTCTGAACTGTGTTACAATGAGGCTCGAAGGCCTATTTATTGTTGAGAAACAATGGAAAAACCCTTAACATTCCAAAACCTAACCCTAGGAGATGAAACACCAAATTGTGGGCCCCGTTTGGGGTAAATTGGTACATCAACTTCCCGGGGTCGTAACTTTGGCATATGATCTCCGTTTGACGCGTACAATAGCTCATTAGAAAGATCTATCTGAGCACTATCATTGTTGGAATGGGCAACATTGGCATGGACCCATGTTGCCCCTGGATTCCCCAAAAAACGTCATTTAGGGCCTCAAAACGGCTCCGGAAGTTCAGGACCCGAAAAACTGCTAAAAATAGTAAGTTGTGCTACAATTAAGGAAACTGAAAATGCTGAGAAAGAAAATGGTGGGGGTCCAGGTGGACTTGGCAGGTGGCCACCAATATCCACCTGGATCACTAATGTACAAGCTTCACACCTAGTTTCAAAGTCATCTTCATCTACCCTAACTCACCCACTATACCCTTCATCTCTATGAAAGTGTTGGGGATTAGGTTTTGTAACTTATGCAGTAGGTTAGAGATCTGTTTGAAAGTATCATCATCCCAGTAATCTTTAATCACCACAAGCTTAGTACTATATTTGGTACCAATATTCACTTTGTGTGTTTTGATTGTCTTAGTGTGATCTAGTGTTGTGGATTGCAACTGTGGTCCAGTTACTAGGTGTTCCCCCTTGGACTATGGGATATTCATATCCCTCGGATATTTGTCGTACCTCATTTGGCATAGTCCTTGTTCCTGATGAAAATATTTTATCGTTGATACTACATAATGCCTCATCTATCAAAGGATCAGTTGATTCATATTAAAAAATTAAATATAAAACTTCCTATCATTACTTCCCAGTCTACATTACCCCATCACAACTCTAGCTCCATAAACCAATTTCAGGGTACTTTGTCTAATGTATACAAAAATTGGTACACCCACTCATCCTATGGAATTTCTTCTTCTCTCCATCTTACCACACATTTATCTGAATAGGTAGATGGGGATTCTTTACTAGTGTACCATTCTTCACACTCCTAACATTCAAACCAAAACTAATCTACAAATAGGTGCCTAAATTGTTGCCATGTTTATGTGTTCCTTTTGTGCATGCCCCAATAGTGTATGGAATATCTCTATGATAAATTTCTAGCAATGAAAACCTAAGTTGGTATGGCATCTGTGCTTCAACCTATTTAACAAAGGTAACACCATCTATCAACCTGTCGAAATGGGGAGGTTCCCAAAATTGTGTTTTGATCCACCACACTGAACTAGTGGAGGTGGTGCTTCTAGTTATCCAATATCTCATCTTCTCATGGAAACCTCATGGAGGTGGTGCTTCTAGTTATCCAATAGCTCGTTTGAGTATAACGAACATTAATTAATTCTTCACCAAATCAATGTACCATTTGTTATCGGATTGACATAGTCATTGCACCAAGCGGTTATGTTATAGTTTCTATTGAGTTCTACTGCATCGAGGCCATCTCTCACTGTTTAAACATAGTGGCCCCTTCATTAGGTTCCAATGGTACAACTACCCATCTCCAACTTCAAAAAATATTCTATTACTTCTTCAAATTAATTATGTCTTGATTGTATAAACCTGTTCAATACCAAGAAATGTCGGGTAAGCATATGTGTCATCCACAATATCGATGACTTCAAATTCTTCCAAACTCATTTCTCCATCAAAATTAAATTCCACATATACTAACCATCAAATAGGGAATATCATATATATTAATTAGAAAGATGCAACTGAATTAATGACTACACAAGCTTTGGCTTACCCATAAACTCCTTTGTCTTCTTTGTTAGGATATTTAGATCAAAACCCGGATCTAATATAGTGTTATCCATATCATAATCTGCAATATGTTAGAAAAAGGTAATATTGAGAGGGGGTGGGGGTGAATCAATATTACGAAAATATAAAAATTATTTATGCAATTCTAACTTATCTAGCAACTTACTTCAGAAAGATATAACAATATCATGCACATGAAAAACTCAAACAATCATCATATGTAGATACTTAGATTTTAGGTGGAAAACCCCCCACCCCAAGGGAAAAACACCACCAAACTATTCGTTGCTTATCCTTATTATCTATTTCTTCCAAATATTCTCATTTGTATTACATCAGCTAGCACCCACTAGCAATGGAGCACCCAACCCTTGACTGAAATGAGAAATGTTGGCCACAACCAACTTGGAGCACCCACACCTACAATAGACAATCAACATGCACTTAACTTAAAGCCCCCACTCCAAGTACAAACAATTCTTATACAAGGAAATATGATTCAAAACTTAAAATAATCATGCATAAACAAAACATGCAACAAATAAGAACACTCATGTAGCCACAAATCCACACTCCATTGGAGAACAAATCTCTCTACACACACTCTCCAAATTTATCTTCAATATTTGCACACGAGTCTGAAAACACTGCTGAAGAATAATATCTGAAGCTTTGAACTCACTGGAAAACTCATTGATTGTGCACTTGCAACTCATGCACATTCACTCACTCAGACTACTAGAGAACCAACCAAATGAGCATGCTTTCTTCACATATTTGTAATATATGAGATTAATTAATTCTTCAAGTGATGAAGCTTACCCAAATGTTGTTCACATGCTTGAGATTTTATTGAGTTGGACTTTTTGACCAAATCAAGCCACTCATTCCACTAGTCTTTTGATAATTTCAACTAAGATCACTTTCTGGAGGCCCCACAACTTGTACCGGCCTTTTCTGAAAAAATATGACAATAAACTTTGCCAAAAAAACAATTTAATTCTAAATGAATGCTCAAAATCCAGAGATATTTTCATGATTTTCCTCAGTCACATGTACAACACTGAGAAAATCCAATTGGTTTCTCCCACAACACAGCAAGCCAATGGTTGGGAAGTTTCAATCACTCCCACAAGCCTTTATGCATACGACTAGGCTAGAGAATCAAGAAAAATAAGACTTCTTGCCATCAAACTTGCAAAATAGTCTAAGGGGGATAATATGACCTATAAACCATCCTTCCAATCCCAACTTGACATCTGGAAACTAGTTTCATGACTCAATAAGACTCTACACAGATCATCAACTAGACCTGTAGCATGTTGGACAATTGGTTGTGTCTGGATGGCCAGTGGCCTAGTGAAGCCATCTACAAGTGTGTTGGAATTGATGTCAATAGTCATGCTCGAGAGATGTGTTGGGAAGTTTCCATTGCCTAACTGTTGGCAGGAGTGTTGGAATTGATGTCAACTAGACTAGCTTGGATGCTTTTCACAACAGATGTTGGTAGTGATGGCCTAGGAGGAATCCCATGGTTGTTCATGGCTAAGAAGGATTCCTATGATGGTTGCAAGCTTTAAGTAGATAATCATCATAACAATAGGATTAGTGTAAAATCCATATAAAAATGATGATTACAGTGATGAGCCAGATGGAAGTCCATGGTAGCTGTAGGTTTCTTGTATAAAATCATCACAATAGCAGGCTTAGTGGAAAAGCCATAAAATGATGAACTACTCCACTGGTTCGGATGGAATCTCAAGGAAGTTGCAGGCTTCTTGTAGAGAATCATCACAATAAAAGGCTTATTGAAGAAGCCATAAAATGATGATTACATTGATGGACCAGATGGAAGTCCATCATCGTTGCAGGCTTCATGTAAAGGATCACCATGGTGGGTGTGATTTCATCTTTCCAGAGAGTCAAGGAGAGGAAGAGTGGCAAAGCGTTTGGAGCCATATTAGAGGTAGAAGATGGGATCAAAGCCTACATCAGACTCTCTCCATTGTAAATTTCTCTGGAAGAGATTTCCAATGATATGTGGAAGTCCGGAAATGGATTCCTTGTTCAAAATTTATGGTCTGTTGAGGTTCAGTGATTTGAAACTTTAGGTAGGAAGGAATGTTAGCATATCAAAGATTGGCGATCCAAAATATCAGATATTACATATTGAAGGTCAGAGATATCAGTAGTCACATTATCGGCACATCGCATTATTGGCAATCGCATATCGAAGGTCAGTATATCATCCATATCGACAATCACAACCCTGTAGATCAGCCATATCCACCATCACCTATCGGAGGTCAGGCATACTAGTGCATTGCAACATCGTAGTTTGGTGTATTGACAATCAGAGATCAACATATCACAATATCATAACTTCTCAAGTGAAAAACCTTTTAAAAGTTGTGACATGGTTAAAACATTGATAGCATTAAAATTCGTCGGGAATGCCAAAAGAGAATTAACAAAGGATTTCATCGAAAAACCAAAGGTGGAAGAGCCATTTTCTCTCTCCTCTAGCAGGATACGTGGTGGCATATGATTGGATATGATAAGGACACATGGAAACATGTGATTGGCTCCGATAAGGACACATGGCAACCTCTGGTTGGCTTCGATAACGGACAATTGGGAACTGACATCAACATGACGTGGTTGTACGGAAGGACACGTGGTAGGCAGTTTTGGCGTTTTGAGGAGGCATAATGGGCCATATATGAGTGACACGTGTCACCACTCAAGAGTCACCGCGTCCCAGTGATGACATCATATTAGAAGTTGGCGATCAGAGGATTGAGGATTTCGGCACTTTATAGCAGAGAGTTATTGAAGGACTTAGCACCTAAGTGCTATACCGACTTAGCTAGATAGTTATTGAAGGCACTTGGTACAATGTTAAAGGAATTAGAACCTAAGTTCTATATCAACAGTCATAGTCCTCGATCATATGGAAAAATATGTGATAAGGAGCTAAGCAGAAGGGGCTAAAGGCCAATCGAAACTATGTGTTAAGTTACACTATATAAGAGGCTTCGATGTGGTATTAAATTGATAGTCATTGGCCGAGTCATATAATAAAAAAAATTCCAAAGGAGAAAAGTGTAAGGGATTGAGGAATATCGGTGAAGCATGAGGTGGAATTTCTCTGATAAGCACAGCACAGAGGAGTATTGAAAGTTGGATGAGGTAGCAGCTGAAGAAGTAAATGAGCACAAAGGAGTTGGTCACTAGAATAAATGGCGACTGTCAAAGATCAGCAAAAGAAAAATGGTCCATAGATAATCCATGTTGAAGTACTATGACACCATGAATAAGAATGGAGAACCTCTATGATAGGATATTTGTTCACACAGAGGACTATTCCTAGTGAAGTGTGAGGTGGACTAAGAATTAATTATCAGTATGGAGAAAACAGTCAAGTGACCATTCTCATGGTTAATTGTTGGCTTGTTGGGGCCAGACCTAGGTTCGGAGGTGATTTAGCCAAACAAATCCCAGTACTACTGGCACTTTCGGCAATAGTCTTCGGAGCGCGGGCTGAGGTCTCACCCGAAGTAGTATGGGAGGGTGCTAGAACCATGTTTCCACACCCTAGAGATGTCTTATGGGGTCAAGTGGTCTACAGTTTGACCTTACACGCACGTCGCTACGCGCACTTACCCGTACCTCACAGCCTGTGATGCTACCTTCATGCAGCCCTACTTAGGGCCCGAACAATGTTATCACCCAAATGCTTATCAACCATCCAATATTAGTTGATTAACTTGACTTATTTGTATGCTTTCAGTTATACTTAACAATATTCTCAATTCATACAAGTGCACGCAGTAAATAAACAGTATAATTGTAAGTGATAACAAACATGTAATAACTCAGAACCGATGCATAGAATTAAGATAAAACTTCTCTTTATTATTCTCTTCCTTAGATTACAGACTCGACTCCGCCCTGTGCACTCAGCTGCAGGGGTCTGTGCACTCAGTTGTGGACTCTACTAGGCCTCTGCACACTCAGCTGCAGAACCTTTTCCTACTACTACGACCCAAGACACTTACGCACTTAGACTTGCTCTCTATCTACTATCAGATTATCGCATCCATTGATTCCCTCTTTTCTTTCTTTTACAACTTAGAGCCTCACTCTATTTATAGACTCCCATGGTCTGCGGACCATGGGTAGGCCGAAACGACCTTCAAAACTTAGGGCAGACAACCCTATGACTCTAACATACATTTCACACTCCGTGATTCGCGGGGCTTTACAACATTATTCGATCAAAACATGGGCTTTGAGCCCCAAAACATGCCTCAAGGGGATTCCATACCCAACAGGCCCCCAACACAAACATCGTGACTCACCGTCGAGTCACTTTGTTGGTCCGGCGATCTTCGCGCGGAGGCCGGCCAACTATTCCTGAAAGGCGTGGAGGTCAGTAGTGCACTAGGTTGCTGTTTCCTGAACCTATTGCATGCGCTCTTCTGAGACCTCTGAGTACGACGAGCTTCTCTACCTTAATGTGTACATCCCTTGTATATGTGCGAGCTTTCCTTCGATGGCTACCATGAGAGTGAAAGCCTCGTCGATCCAAGGTTGGACGCGTGTTTTTAGAACTGCCTCCTTTGGTCGAGTTGCGTCCACCTGCTCCTTCAGTGCCTTAGCTTGCTGCATCCTCGCAAGCCATTGAGTGAGGACTAATGTCTACGTAGTTCCTTGGATACTATCATATTGCTGCTGGAGTTCTCCCACCTGTGTCTCCAGGCGCTGGATATTTGGGTCCTCCTGCAGAGTTATGAGGACCTCAAGTGATTCTTCCAACAAGCTGGTAAAGTCTTGCACTACACCTCCAATCTCCACCAAACCCGCTGTGATAGCGCTAGTGCACTTTTCTCTGATTTTCGAGGGAGTGGATGGTTGCGCCTTTAATTGAAGCTCGGCGATTTAAAGATTCAGCTCCAGATGAGCCTTTGCCATTTCTTCTCTAGCCTCGCGGACTCTGGTTGCCAATCTGTGGATTTGCACTTCCACTGGTATATCTACTAGGATGGTCAACTCTGGGACGCTTCGGCAAGCGTCGTCGACTACCTGCACCAACTGTTAATGCTATGACACCAATTCGTCGCACTGCAAGCTAAGTTGTTCTATGTTTATTTTCTTCTCGCTAAGAACTTAGATCATGCGGCTCTCCCTAGCTCGTAGCTCTGTCATTATCCCATCCTATAACTGATACAACGTTTCCTAAGGAAGGGAAGCTAGATTAAGGCCAAGGCCTTTCAACATGCTAACTGACAACCAATCCATCGCATTGGATGACACTAGAGCTCCCTCTAGCAATATTATTGTGTTTTCCATCCTTACGTGCAACATCAGCTCGGCTGTTGAAGTTCCTACTGCAATGTGTGTTGATAGTGTACCTTCTTGAGGGGGTCGCACCTATAATTCTTGCAGCTGCATCCTAAGGGCCCCCAACACAGTCTGATGCTCCTGCATGAAATCATGAATCACTTCATTTGTGACATCGCAGACCATCTCGGCAATGTCATGGAGATCACCTTCGGTTAAGGTGAGTGGGTCAATATCCAACTTCGAGGCCTTGACCTTCTTCCTTGGACTTGATCTCTCTATGATGTGTGGGCACTTTAACCGTGTGGATGCGACCCCTGGGTCCGCGCTCCCTTCTGTTGTTTCAGTTTCCTCTGCCTCCTGACCTAAGGACGTTGCTTGGCCCTCGTCTTCCTGTGCTGTTGTGGCCTCTACTACCAGTGCTTTTGTCGTTGCTTCTGTGGCCTTCTTCTGCTCCACAACTTTTAGTGCCGCTTCTCACGCTGCCCTTACCTCAACTGCTACTTCTTTGTTTTGCCTTTTCTCTACCAACTGGGTGACGCGCAGCTTGGCATCGTCCTTTTTCTTCTGTGCTGCTGCCTTCTCTAGTTTTTCCAGATCTGAGGCACACCATTCGAGAGTCCATGTCTCCAAAATAGTAAAGATTGCATCGTCAGTAGCTACAAATAGTAGCTTCATCCATTGTTTCGTCAGATCCCTTTGCGCTCTGATATAGATGTTGTGCATATCAGCTTTGAAGTCTGCAAAACTCTGCAGACTATTGTGCACTGTAGGTGATAGGTGTGGCCTCCTATTGATCCTCATCCAAATGCTCACCTCCATGAGCACCAAGAAAATTTTGGTGTCGTGAATCCATCTCGCGTCCTTTGTGGCCCAAAGGGAAGTGTATTTCGCGACCTCTAGTAACTCTCTCTCAATGTTGGGGAATTGACTGTCCTCCGGTAGTTCTCCTACTACCAACAATATGGATAATAGAAACCACGCATAGTGGAAGGTCTTACCCTACTCCTGGGCTTCGCGACAGTTTGTCAAAAACTCCTCGCAGAGGAATTCGGACCAGTTGAACTGGACCCCCTCCACGCGCTACTCAGCCAGCGCAATCACCGGCACCAGTACCTCATCGGCACAACACTTCCTCATAACTTTGTCGGCTAGGAGTTGGGTGGCTATTCACACCCCTTATCCTTAATGCTGGAGATTCCATAGCCCTTATTATTCTTCTCCAGCTTATATTTTTCCTTCATGGCTTCTGCAAGAGCCAAATTACTACCTTTTCCGGCTATAGTCGCGAGGTCCTTTCCTTGATAGGGGAGCCAAGAGATGTGGTGAATGAGGTCTACTGTAATGGGAATAGAATAGGCTCTTCCAGCCATAGATACCCATCATGCACCAGGAAAAGCAGTTGTTTGATGATGAAAATGGTGATGGGCGTGCGGTGGAATGTGCTATCCATAATAAACGTAGCAACCCGGCCTTTTCCACACCGCACAACCACTTTTGTGGCTCTAAAGTTATCACTGCCCCTCAGTATCTTGTTTCATTAAGTTCTCGGTCGCTAGGTGGGGGAAATTTTTGCTATCGACGAGGTCCCAGTCTTCAAATCTCATGGTTGGCACGTGGCCTAGGTGTGTGCCCTTAAATACAATGCCATTGGGGAGGAGCTGGGTCTGGAGTGAACTCTTCATTTCATCCAGGTCCTTTAGCACTTTGGTTTTCCATTTTTGCAGAGGGACATACATGGGAAGTTTTGTTGCAGAGCGCAACGTTTGGGTATCCTCCTCCATGTCTTCTTCTTCTTCTGATGCGGCGATCAAGGCCTACAAGTCTTCTTCCTCCTCATTCGTTTCTATTGTGAATGTTTTCCCCTTCTCTTCCATGGATAGTTTGTTGTGTCATAGATTCCTCGGGGACATGCATACTGGACCCATTTCCTATTTATACTTCTTGGGCCTTGGTGTTCGCGGTGATTTAGGGATTTCTGTTACCACCCTGGTGCCTTCTGGAACACCCTCCTCCATTTGGGTCTACGCGGCCTCGCCGATGGTGCCCTCTTCAATTCCCAACCCATCCTTAGTGGCCGTCATTATATCTAGGCTGTATTCTGTCACTCGTGAACTTAGGAGCTCGATTATCACTTGACTCTGAATGCTTTGTGCTCTACTCAAGCGCTGAAATCTCAAATGACCAAGTATTGTTCGCTAGCCAGCCCTTTTAGTTTTATAACGCCTTTCGAATTTTAATTCGACCGTTCCCCCCAATTTCGAGCCATTAATGCTTTCTTGGTGGCATATTTTCCCAAATCATGCCCATAAATCGCATCTTAAATGCTTTCCGCCCACTCCATTTGGTCTCAAATCGCACATCCCATCGTGAACAATGACGTCAACGGTTACTTCCCAGCCAACCCGTGTAGCAATGCAGCCCTCCTTGCGCGGTCGCGAACCTTGTGATGTTCTGATTCTATGCGCATCTCCAATATCACACAACTCCCAAGCATAATGTTTTATAGTCCCACGCTCCCTTTCAACTGCCTGGAGCACTAATATTGCTCTTTCTATGGCTAGTCAGGTGGGCGTACCACCGGTGCGGTGCTCCATCCCGTCCTCTAGCATGGTTCGCAAAAAATCCCCATCTTCTAGTGTGGTGACCGACATCGCGCACTCTACTATTTGTAAGGTGCTACCCTGGTCACTACGTTTGGCGATATGCGGTCCAAGCCAAGGTAGAAAACTAACTAGTTCATGGTGATAGTTCTCCAACCTATCAGTATGAGCATACACACTTTGCCTTACCACCTTGGGTTTTTCGACGAGAAATGCTTCCTTTATTTCGTCTTCTAGCTTCTTGACCTATGCGTTCATCGAAGCACTCTTCTCCCTTAGTTGTACCTGGTCTTTTTCAAGTTTGCGAAGTCTAAGGCTTCCCTGTCAGATTTCTTCCTCGAGTCTTATGTGTTCTATTTCTTGCATCTGTGTGATTCCTTCATTTCGGGCTTCACAGGCTGTCGTATCTACGGGTGCTTCTATGCATGAACTAGGCTTCGCATGCCCCATAGGGATCATAGCCCCTGCTTCATACTTCAGCTTCAGAAGTGCTTGCATGGTCAGGGTTTTGCACATGGTCCTATAAGCCCATAGAACCACTAGTACACGCAAGTCCCAGTCAGTGCATCTCACATAGTGGACCATGTTCAGCACGTTTCACACCTTTTCAAAGACTTCCCCGGTATAATCTTTGTCATGCTTGGTCTTATCATACTTCGTTGATCGTGCCCTTGTCTTGCCTGCTCCTGCCTGTTGTTCCTATTTCTTATCGCAACGATAGTGTGCGTTTGTGCAGGTTGCATACCATACACCTGTACTCATCTGGAGAGGTTGGTGCACAAGTTATTTCATCCATCATACCCAGCTTTCATCTGCAGCTAAGACTTTCCAAACCGTATAATCATCATTCTTTTGCAGTCACACTAGTTCTCAAAACTTCTTTTATGCGTATTCCACCATCTTGCGAGTGTAGCGCGCAGTGCCCATCTCAGCGCATTGACTACTACTGTTTTATCACTTTTCTTTCAAATTTGTTCAGGAATGCATCCATCGCTATCAACTCATCATACATAGGCAGATCCCTTACTTCTGTTTTCACTCAGCGTAGTGATCATACCATCATGTTACAATTGAGCATGGTTACCTCGTGTAACTGGTTCTACCATCGTTCTATTTCCTCATCTGAATTCGATGTGCAAGAGCTTTCGCGCTCCCACGAAATCCTGCCATGCACTGTAGGATTCACCTAATCCTATTCCCGAGCAATTATTTTATAGATACAATCTAGCTCATCATCGTGTACTGGCTCCGTGTAGTGCGATCCTTCGGCAGGGACTAAAGGTACCACTACGCGCAATGACTTTTTCTCAAAAATCATTTTGCGCTTCTTTAGATTTATCACTCTGTTCATATCAGTGGCCCAATTGATTCCTAGTAGCATGGGATAGGGATTTTTGTCATCAAAAATCTCTATCACTTCGAAATCTACAAGCACACTCGCACCTTTGATGTCTACCGTTATCCCTTGCAATCTTCCCATAAGTAAGATCTTCTACTGGTTCACCATTCGCAATTGAATAGGGGACAATTGCAACGCAGGCCTGCCCATGTGTTCCCATGTCTTATTTGGAAATACATTCACATCTGATCCTAGTTCCAGAATTACTTGATCCATTTCATACTCATCGATTTGCGCAGTCAATATCATTTCCCTTCCTTTTCGCAATGCATGCTTTCTGAGCTTCCGGACTACACGCGGTTCTCCTAATCCCATGCACCTAGTGATGAGTTCTTGCAGTCCTTTCACTTCTTTGTTGTCACACAGCAGTTTCATGCATGTCTCGAGAAAGGTAGTGAGCATTGACGGATCCATCTCCAACTCTAGTGGATCCTTACTACCTAAAGTGGAGGCCTTCGTGAAGCTCTTCTTAGCTTCCATGAATGTCTCTTTCGTGCGCTCCAAATTAAATTTAGGTTCCTTTGTAGGAGCCTTGCAAACCCACGCACTTTCTTCAGGCTACTTACATTTTTCATCTCCTATCATAATACTGCCTCAGAGCACGATGTTTATGTTTGGGTCCTCTTCGCGTGGTTCAGACCTCATCATTTGCATATTCTAAGATGGAGGAGGTTGGTGTATTCCTTTATCGCGCAACCTTGCTATCAATGTGGGACAGTCCTCCATCTCATGATCAAACTAGGTACAATATAAACATGATGCTTTCATCAGATTTGTACAATCGTGGGCATAATTCCCTGGCCCTTCGCAATTATTACAAATCAGTTGTTTGCAACCCCTTCATGGTCCCATTCCACCCAACCTCATCTGCGCCCCTGAAATCCAGTGCACGCCATCCCTGTATTTTGATCGAGGGGTCGTGTTTTGATTTGAACTCTGTAGGCAGGAGTCTGATCCATCATCAGTTCATAACTTCTACAGGTGAGTTCATCATGTCCTATTGACCTGCAGAAATTACAGAACAACTATTGGGACGTCTGTGTATACTTTTTTAATAGGTGACAGTTCTCTATAGCATGCCTCCCTCGTATCTGACAAATTGCACACCATAATGCAGGTGCCTCGCTTGGCCCTACTTATGCCCCTGGTCTTAATGGCATTGGCCCTCGTCCTGCTAGGTAGTTCGCGAAGACTAGATAATGGTCCTTGTCGTGCCCCTGGCACTTGCATTTTATGCACCATACCTCTTTGTGCCCCTCTAACCGAGTTGTCATATCTTGTTTCAAGCTTTGCATCTCAAGACACTTGTTTTGGAACTATGCGTGGATCTGTTGAACTCCCAGGTTAGGATCTTGTATTGGGGTTTCGTGCAGTCTCATCGCCATCTCCAAGGTTTCAGCCTGAGTGGCTAGCTTTTGTTGTCATAACGCATTTCTTAAATGTAGTGTTAGTGACGCTAAAAACCACATGCACTGTTGTGTGTCCATCAAGGTCATATTAGATTCACAAATCTTACCCTTCAGTCTCTGATCCAACTCCCAGGGGGTCTCACCTGGAAGCATCACGATTTCCTTAAACCCACTAATTGACTGTGTTTATGATTTTGGCCTACTAAATTCCCTATTTAGGGCAGCTTGGATATCCGCGATCCCTGCGTTTAGATTGTCATTGGAATGCTTGATGTACCATGTTAGTGCGTGATCCTGCAAGGTGCTAACCAGTGTTGCCTTCTTGATATTATCATCCGTGACTCCTTGCGCTTCCCATACAACCTTTACTACGAACCAAAATTGGTCTGGATCTTCGTTTCCTACTCCTCTGAATACCAACAACTTTATTGCACTCGCCATATTAAACTGTGGTGGTGGCGGAGGTGGTGTGGGTGAAGAAGGGGGTGAGGATGGTGAAACTGGTGGTGGTGTAGGTGGGGGTGGTATGCGCGAAATTTGTTGTCTTATCAGACTAATCGTGCTTCTTGGTGAAACTTTCACAAGCTCCTCCTCACTCTCCCGCAGAGGTGAATCAAGGGGCTAGTCTCTAATTCTTCACTACCTTCATTTTTGTAGATCCTCCCTCTTCATGTAGCCCCAAACATCAATTTATTCGCATAACCCACTTTTCAAACAGTAGCATTTTAATCCAAGTGTTCAAAGATTTAATGTACTTACCTCACGATCCTTTGAGGAAACATCATTCTGCCTCACTGTAGCTAACTGAAGTATCTACTGCGAATTCAATGATAAACCCTCCTATGATTTGTTCGAGCCAATGGTCCATAGTGCACGTGATCTTATCTTCTGATGCTTCTAATCTGCGCACCAATTCTGGAGTCCACACAATTGGTTTGCCGAGCCTACACCTTCCTTGACTGTCTGGTAGCTTCACGATCCACTCATACAACTCTGAGGGGAAGGATGCTAAGAAAATTTTCATGGATTTCTATATATAAGTAGCGCTCTAACAACTATTCCTTCGATACTCACAGATTCCTATTTTCCTGTGCCGTGAATTCGTGAATTTTTTTGTCCAACCACCCTTCAATTTCTTTCTTTGTCAGATTCCAATGACAGATCCCAGTCTTGGCAACAGAACCATTTGTTGGCTTGTTGGGGCCTGACCCAGGTTCAAAGGTGATTTAGCCAAACAAATCCAGGTACTACTAGCCCCTTCGGAAACAGTGCACGAAGCACAGGTTGAGATCTCACTGGAAGTAGTATGGGAGGGTGATAGAACCAGGTTTCCACACCCTAGAGATGTCTAATGGGGTCAAGTGGTCCACGGTTCGACCCTGCATGCACGTCGCTACGCACACTTACCCGTACCTCGTAGCTTGTGACGCTGCCTTCATGCAGCCCTACTCAGGGCCCAAACAATGTTATCACCCAAATCCTTACTAACCATCCAATATTAGTTGATTAACTTGACTTATTTGTATTCTTTCAGTTATACTTAACAATATTCTCAATCATACAAGTGTGCACAATAAATAAACAATATAATTGCAAGTGATAACAAACATGTAATAACTCAAAACTGATGCACAAAATTAAGATAAAACTTCTCTTTATTATTCTCTTCCTCTGATTACAGGCTTAACTCCACCCTGTGCACTCAGCTGCATAGCCTTTTCCTACTACTACGACCCAAGAAACTTACGCACTTAGGCTCGCTCTCTATCTACTATCAGATTATCGCATCCATTGATTCCCTTTTTTCTTTCTTTTACAACTTAGAGCCTCACTCTATTTGTACACTCCCATGGTCAGCGGACCATGGGTAGGCCGACACTACCTTCAAAACTTAGGGCGAACAACCCTATGTTATTTTTTGGTATGTTCTATGCTAGAGCAATTTATTTAAATTTTCACAGTTAGCAATCACATCAGCATTACGATAAACTGCAGATAGAACATAAATATAATATGCAGAAGACAAGCCATGACAAGAGGACACAAGATATGGTGCAAGCCAGGGACAAACCCCACAATGTGTGGGGAAACCCTTTGATCAAATCTTCTTTTATCTTCAAAGTTCAGCAGAGAAAGAGAGAGAGAGAGAGAGTACAATTACAACAGAAGTCAACACTTTGACTTGTCTAGATCTAAGCATAGATCATCTTCTATAACAATGATACATGAGATCAGTTGAAGACATTTTGCTTCAACTAATTCTCTAAGGTGACGGCTTCACCTAACATAGTGTTGCAGCTTGTACTCATGTTGCATCCGTCACTGTGCTACACCTAGTCACTGAACGGCTCCCATCTACTCCCATCATCATGCTGATCCTTACTAATGTGCCCATCATGCTGCATCATGCTGTCTCTTTCATCATCATGCTGCTGCTATACTTCTGTTGCTTCATCATGCTGCAACACCCTGTTGCTACATCATGTTGCTGCTATACTTCTGTTGCTTCATTATACAACCATATGTATATCAGCCTTCGCTGCTTGCTATGGCTTGCAGCCTTGCAAAGCAGCTAGGCTATAGTTCCAGATTCCTAGACCCAAGGTAGTAGCTTAGCCCTCTAACTTCTAATTTGATGATAGTTGCTCCTAAACATATCTCATCCAAGTTACTGTCATATACAATCATCACTTTTATGCACTAAGGTCACTGTCATATCTGAAATTTCTGTCATGGATAAACTGTATCACATATCACTGTAACATATTTTGATCAAAATCCTTGTCATATAACCATATGTCTCTACCATACGAACATTCATAACTGTAATGTGAGCCTAGCCATATTGAATACAATTCGAGTCCACTGTAGTGTGATGCGATGCCAGAGATAGAGAAAATTCGAGCCACATAAATTTCGTGCCAGAGAGAATATAGTGACCTTGCTGCTGAGATTAGAACCTTAGATATATATGAACCATGAGCTTCCAAAATTGCATGTCTCAGAGATCATTAGTGTGCCACTGTAATTCAAATGCGTGCCTCAATGTATATTAGCGTGCCATTGTAATTCAAATGCGTGCCTCAGATTATATTAACGTGCCACTGTAATTCAAACGTGTGCCTTAGAGTATATTGGCGTGCCACTATAATTCAAACGCATGCCTCAGAGTATATTAGCGTGCCATTGTAATTCAAATGCGTGCCTCAGATTATATTAACGTGCCACTGTAATTCAAACGCGTGCCTCAGAGTATATTAGCGTGCCACTATAATTCAAACGCGTGCCTCAGAGTATATTAGGGTGCCACTGTAATTCAAACGCATGCCTCAATGTATATTATTTCCATTGCTGCGTGCCTGCGTATAATATTTATTTCCATTTGCTACGTGCCATTCGCATAATATTTATTTCCATTTGCTGTGTGCCATTCGCAGCGTTCCATTTTACCATGAATCGTGAACAATGTTATGTGCGGCTCTTCAGGAGCAGATTAGGGCAACGTATGGTTTCCATGGCTCCCTCTTACTGCGTCTTCTATCTACCCAGGCTGCGTATTTTAACTGTGTATGATGTGTGTTATAAATTACATCAAATCCTCTCTTATTTATACTAAAAATTTAGAGGTTGAATAGACACATCGGTTGGGCTTCTAGAGCCTACATAAGTTCTGGTCGACTTGATAATAATTACATAAACAAAATAAATTCATATCTACATAAATACTTATCGGAATCGGATGATCTTTGGATCAATCCTACACCTCTCGACGAGAGGGATCCAATAAAAATATCAGCTGCCATAAATATGCCGACCCACATGGAGTTTGGCCCTAGTTGCCAATTTAACACTCCCTCTCAACTAGGGAGAACTCCATCCGCTGATCCATGTGTACGACTGTACTATCTCTGCCATTAGTGCCTTGCACTACTCTGCCTAGCTCTGCTGGCTCTACTTAGCTCTGTTGGCTTTGCTCTGCTCTGCTCAGCTCTGCTGGCTTGGCTCTGCTCTGCTCAGCGCTACTGGCTCTACTCTGCTCATCTCAGCTCTGCTAGCTTTGCTCTGTTGGCTCTGCTCATCTCCGCTGAACTATGAAGAAGAAGAATTGATCGAGAATGAGTCATATCATTCTCCACTGACCTGAAGTCAGTCTCAGAGTGCATACCACTAGTCCTAGACCAGTCTCAACTGACCTGAAGTCAGCTTCATAGTAAGTAGCACTCCTACCACTGGTCCCAGACCAGTATCGCAGTCTCAGAGAGTGTACCACTGGTCCCAGACCAGTCTCAACCGACCCGAAGTCAGCGTCATAGTATGTACCACTCTCACTGGTCCCAAACCAGTACTGCACTAGCACGAAGTCAGTCTCAAAGTATGTACCACTGGTCCCAGACCAGTCTCAGCTGACCCAAAGTCAACATCATAGCATGTACAACTCCTACTACTGGTCCCAGACCAGTATCATTGATCCCAGATCAATGGAGGACATCCTAGCGTAGGGAGTACGGTAGATACAACGATGCATCCATCGGTATTACTATGGTCCCTAACTTCATTTCCCTGCTCATTGATCAGATGAGAGGTACTTCCCATGAGTCCCAGACTGCATGGGTAGGAAGCCTCAACAGGAGAACTTAATCAATCTTGTCCTCACAGGAGAACACATCAATCCTACTACAATCGCCATGGAGAACACATCAATCCAGGCTGCCATGGAGAACACATCAATCCAGGCCTCACAGGAGAACACATCAATCCTGCTACACAACAGAGCGAATCATCTTGTCCCACAAGAGAGCGAATCATCTTCTCCCACAAGAGAGCGAATCATCTTGTTTCAGTGTGCACCACCAGGGGAGGGTGAGTCACCCTGTGGTCGTATGTTTCTCCAATAGAACTGCAAGCCCCCCAAAGCTCCTAGAGCTCAATGTATGCAGCATGCAGGACCCTTTTACAAAGGTCTCTCGACGACTCCAAGTCGTTCGGGAAAATCACAAATTTGATCTTTCCTCAGGGCTCTATCCTATACATCATCTCAGTGTGATGGAGCCTCCTTGATCATCGACTTACCATATCCCAGATAAGGTAGTAGTTGATGTCTATCTGCTGGAGCAATTGTCAAATACGGGATTCCTCAATAATCAAATCCCATCTCTAGTTGTCACAGAGATTCACAGTGGTATTCATCATGTGTACAAACAGCTCACTGAAGAGCTTCAGCAACCAGACTACCTCACAAAAGGCCATACTATCAGCAATGTATTCTGCCTTGGTGGTGCTCAGAGTCACTGACTTCTGCTTCCTGCTCATCCAGGATATCAAGGCAGATTCCAAACAGCATTGAGAAGTGCTCTAGTGATCCTACATACTTCCTGCCCACTCATCATTTGAATAATCATGTGGTTTCATATTTACGGCAGTGTATCTCAATTCATGAGAGATTGTGCCCTGAAGATATCTTAGAAGATTCTTGGCACCAATCAAGTGAGGCTCAACCAAATATGAGCTCACCATGCTAACTGCAACACAGATGTCCGAACGGAGGTTCTCCAAGAACATCAACGCGAATGAGTTTATGAAACTCAGAGGCATTTCCCAAATCTGGTCCGACATCATTACCATATAACTTCTGAAAGTTAAGATCCTCGAGGCAGTCACAAGCTTGCATCTTATCTTCCCACATTCAGAATCCAACTCCCTCTGTCTCCTATAAATGAGAGGGTCTGCACCTGTCAGACATAGGTGCCGGTACGAGAGGTTTATCATCCACAACCTTCGAGTAATGGTTAGGATCAGTTTCACTCCTAGTGAATCTCAGCTGCATTAGATAGCTATCAATCCTCTCATATTATGCCTGAGGTGTTTTTCTTCAAGCCATAGAGGGCTTTCTTCCACCTATATACATGAGATTCCTTGATCATGATTCTCAAACTCCTCGGGTTGTTCCAAACCTGTGAACATTCTGCATGAGGGGAATGGTACCCTTATCATATTTTCCTTTGGTACATTTCAGACATGTACCTTCATGCTTCCTTTTGAATTCAGGCATCCTAGTCACCATTTGACTCACAAACCTCTAGAGCTGAGTCAATGGACATGGTCCCCAGTGGACTTCCTGCAACTTGATACAACCCTGAACTCAAAAACATCTTTAAAAGATCTATTTTCAAACACGTACCTTTCCATCGATAAGTGCCACCCTGAAACCTTTGACTTCTATTTCCGAGATGGGCATCAGGTTCGATCAGGTACATAAAAGAGATTTTGGGGTTCCTTGCTTTCGTGGAAGAGTCGACCATTTCCTTGATGACCTGCATTACCAGTCATTCTTTTGATCATTGAAGATGTCCCAGGAATGATTGTTATCTTTATCAAGAGATGTGTCTCTGCCATTCGAACACTCCTTCGCATAATGGCCGAACTTATTTCAACAAGGCATCCGCCTTTCCTTCCACCCTTAGATCCAAACTTCCTAATGAAGTGATCTTAAGATGGACCATCAAAATCTTCCGCTGCGCCATTCTGATAACATTCTTTGCTTTGAATTCACCCTCGGTGAATTATGAGGAACCCATTGATCCTTCTGTCTTGTCCCAACTGTCTTCGGTGATTGCTATTTCACTCTTGCTTGGGCATTGTCTTCACCTAAGCTCTGATACCATGTTATTTTTTGGTATGTTCTATGCTAGAGCAATTTATTTAAATTTTCACAGTTAGCAATCACATCAGCATTACGATAAACTGTAGGTAGAACATAAATATAATATGCAGAAGACAAGCCAAGACAAGAGGACACAAGATATGGCACAAGCCAGGGACAAACCCCACAATGTGTGGGGAAACCCTTTGATCAAATCTTCTTTTATCTTCAAAGTTCAGCAGAGAAAGAGAGAGAGAGAGAGTACAATTACAACAGAAGTCAACACTTTGACTTGTCTAGATCTAAGCATAGATCATCTTCTATAACAATGATACATGAGATCAGTTGAAGACATTCTGCTTCAACTGATTCTCCAAGGTGACGGCTTCACCTAACATAGTGTTGCAGCTTGTACTCATGTTGCATCCGTCACTGTGCTACACCTAGTCACTGAACTGCTCCCATCTGCTCCCATCATCATGCTGCTCCTTACTAATGTGCCCATCATGCTGCATCATGCTGTCTCTTTCATCATCATGCTGCTGCTATACTTCTGTTGCTTCATCATGCTGCAACACCTTGTTGCTACATCATGCTGCTGCTATACTTCTGTTGCTTCATTATACAGCCATATGTATATCAGCCTTAGCTGCTTGCTATGGCTTGCAGCCTAGCAAAGCAGCTAGGCTATAGTTCCAGATTCCTAGACCCAAGGTAGTAGCTTAGCCCTCTGACTTCTAATCTGATGATAGTTGCTCCTAAACATATCTCATCCAAGTTACTGTCATATACAGTCATCACTTTTATGCACTAAGGTCACTGTCATATCTGAAATTTCTGTCATGGATAAACTGTATCACATATCACTGTAACATATTTTGATCAAAATCCTTGTCATATAACCATATGTCTCTGCCATACGAACATTCATAACTGTAATGTGAGCCTAGCCATATTGAATACAATTCGAGTCCACTGTAGTGTGATGCGATGCCAGAGATAGAGAAAATGCGAGCCACATAAATTTCGTGCCAGAGAGAATATAGTGACCTTGCTGCTGAGATTAGAACCTTAGATATATATGAACCATGAGCTTCCAAAATTGCATGTCTCAGAGATCATTAGTGTGCACTGTAATTCAAATGTGTGCCTCAATGTATATTAGCGTGCCATTGTAATTCAAATGCGTGCCTCAGATTATATTAATGTGCCACTGTAATTCAAACGCATGCCTCAGAGTATATTAGCATGCCACTATAATTCAAACACGTGCCTCAGAGTATATTAGCGTGCCATTGTAATTCAAATGCGTGCCTCAGATTATATTAACATGCCACTGTAATTCAAACACGTGCCTCAGAGTATATTAGCGTGCCACTATAATTCAAACACGTGCCTCATAGTATATTAGGGTGCCACTGTAATTCAAACGTGTGCCTCAATGTATATTATTTCCATTGCTGCGTGCTTGCGTATAATATTTATTTCCATTTGCTGCATGCCATTCGCATAATATTTATTTCCATTTGTTGCGTGCCATTCGCATAATATTTATTTCCATTGCTGCGTGCCATTCGCAGCGTTCCATTTTACCGTGAATCATGAACAACGTTATGTGCGGCTCTTCAGGAGCAGATTAGGGCAACGTATCACTGCGGCTTCCATGGCTCCCTCTTACTGCGTCTTCCATCTACCCAGGCTGCGTATTTTAACTGTGTATGTTGTGTGTTAGAACTAGGGCATCATAGGCCAGCGTACATTTTCATGGTGTCTCTCTCCTGCTCCAAAAACCCAAGACGTGGAGAGGAGGAGTTCACATGGAGAATGTGTGTTCTAAATGACATCAAATCCTCTCTTATTTATACTAAAAATGTAGAGGTTGAATAGACACGTCGGTTGGGCTTCTAGAGCCTACATAAGTGCTGGTCGGCTTGATAATAATTACATAAACAAAATAAATTCATATCTCCATCAATACTTATCGGAATCGGATGATCTTTGGATCAATCCTACACCTCTCGATGAGAGGGATCCAATAAAAATATCAGCTGCCATAAATACGCCGACCCACATGGAGTTTGGCCCTAGTTGCCAATTTAACACCCTATGACTCTAACATACATTTCACTCTCTGCTATTCGCGGGGCTTTACAACATTATTCGGTCAAAACATGGGCTTTGAGCCCCAAAACATGCCTCGGGGGGATTCCATGCCCAACGTGAATGGAGAGGCAGATACCAAGACAGACGCAACAACAACATGGAAGATCCACGCTGAGGTACAGTGCATAGTGTGATCACAGGGCAATGTGGTAGAAATGATCAGGGGGACAACAGAGAAACAAAACCTAGGAGCTCAAATGAGCAAAGTGGGAGGAAGCATCAGAGATTCCAGTGAGAGCAAAGTGGAAAAATATTTGTGTTAATGCACAGCTATGTAAGGATGAGAAAGAGCATGTTCTGTAGAGAAAGGTCGGGAGTGCCTATGCAGAGGTACGAGACCCCCGAGATCTTAGATGTGTGAGAAAGGTCAAAGTTCCCTGTGTGTTGTGAGTAAAAGAAAAAGTTTCTTGTGATGCGAGAAATCCCGAGTGTGCATTGTGGAGAGAAAGAGGTCGAGAGTCATGTGTGTGTTGTGGAGATAAAAAGACCGAGAGTTAAGGGGCTGATGATGAAGAGCAGAGAACATATTTTCATGGATTGTGATGAGTGATATTGTTGAGCATATTAGTGAGCTTCTGCAAAGTGTGCAGAGTGAGTAGAGTGAGCATAGAACAAAGTTGTTATCAGGCAGAGCGGCTGCCAAATTACAGAGAACATTCAGTTCTTATTTGAGTGTGAGATGGTGGCTACATACAGGAAGTTGGTGCTTCCATTCTCTAGTGGGTGCTTCAAAAATCTTGGGGGTTTTTACGTCTTGCAAGTTTGTGATTGTATAAATCCAAGGAGCTTCAAGTTGGTGCTTGAAAAAAATCCATGAAGTTGGTTCTTGCAACAAATCCATGAAGATGGTGCTTTTGGTAAGCTAGAGAGGTGTCTACAAAAAGAGGGAGTTTGTGCCTCCTGCTAGTCGGTGCTAGCAAACAATCAAAGGGAGTTGGTGATTCCTCTTAGTGGGTGCTCATAAAACATATTGATGTAATAGAGTAGGTGCTCTTATTTTACATCAATAACAACAACAATCTTGGTGGTTTTTTCCCGAAAGGGTTTCCATGTGAAAAGCCTTGTGTCTCATGTGTATGATACTCATGGTGTGTATGCTTGTATGTTGATTTCATGTTTATTCCATATTACATATTGTTGTTAACTATATGGATGGGTGCCAAGCTTGAATTAAAAAAGTAAATAGACATAAAAGTTTAAAATTATCCTTAATACTGATTCACCCCCCTATTACACAACATTTTGTCACTGTCCCTATACTCCCCATCCATGATCTTGGAGGACCTCTACAGTGAACGTGACATGCTTTACCATCATGAAGAAACTCCCAGTATGTCCCTCTTCATGAGCAAAATAATTCCCCTTTGCAGCATTTCCAAAGAATCTTCCCTTTACCCTAGTTTACAAGACCGACACTACTAACTAGTTTCCTCGCACCAATTTGCAGAGATTAAAACTAGCCCTAGCATTGTATGAAGCGACTGAGCCCTTTTCCAGTCGCACCAATCCTCTTTGGGAAATTTTTTTAAATATGAAGTCGAATATTCCATCTCTAGAAACTTCGTAACGGAAGTTAGGTAGATGGTTGGTTTGGATGGAGCCAAAGAAGTCAATTTGGGCTCCATTCCCCTATTAGGATGGAACAAACTCAAGAGATAATACCTTCTCCCATGATTAGAGGAACAATATCCCATCCATCCAAGCTATACAAACCTCTCTTTTCCCAAGATAAACTAGTTTTTGAGTGAGTTTGAATGAACAACAAGACATCTATATCTTGTAGCTTTCTAGTGTATGTCTAAGGGAGAATAGTGTGTTTTGGTTTGGTTTGAGACTAGAGGGAAGAGGCCTTAAAACTTCCATTATTGGGGCTATCCATGAGATGATAGCAGAAGTGTGGGAACCTGGATACATCGGAGGAGACCAGCAACATCAAGGCATTGGTTGTAATCTTTTTCTGATTTATATGAATACAACTATTGATTGATTTCCTACATGAAGTGTTATTTTACATCTTTATGGCTTAATGTTCCTTGACTTATTAAGTAGGCTGAATACAATATTGTAAGCTATCATGTTTGTTGTTGTTGTTTGTTTTCTTGTTTCAGGTATTCAAAATAAGGAAACGGAAGATATCTAGAGTAAGGAAGCAGGATCATCACCAAGAGGTATAGCATTCTAAGAGGTAGGCCCTCTTAATTGTTGGAAATAATACTGAGAGGGGGGGGGGGTGAATCAGTATTATCACATCAATAAAACTTTTTCATTTCCATATTCAAATTCATATATGCTACTTCCACAACTTCTTATGATTCAATTAGTTGATCCTTAATGAGTGCATTAGAACATTATCAACCATATTAACAGTAAACAGGTGCAGTAAAATAGAACAAATCATCACACATAAGCCACACACATGAACACCATGATATAAGGTGGAAACCCAATGTGGGAGAAAACCACCCGCTGCAAGTCATCTCAATCTTCTTCTTAATAAGAAAATCCTTTTACAATATTTATGTACTGGTGCAGTCTTATACCAGTATGCAGGCTTCTACCTGCAGAGAGATACAACCCCCATAGTTCTTGTACTAGCCGATCCATTTACTAGTACGCAGGCTGCTACCTGCTACAATGCTCCAAAGTTTTCAACTGCTACTGGAAGGGAGCTACCACCCCCGTAGCTCTTGTACTAGCTAAGATACTAGTACGTAGGCGCTGGCCTACAATCTTCTCTCCTCCGGGTACCACGTTTCATACATTTTCAAACTGGATACACCTGAAGCACAACACATAATCTGAAAGGCCACGTTTCATCCAATTTTCATACTGGACCCATAAATATCATTGAAGCACATAATCAATCAATCTTCTGAATCACCCAATCACCAGATCAATACATATACAAGGATAATATGAGTGTTAGCAACCCGATCTAGTCCATTAGATCCATTACTAGATCTCATCCATCAACACAATCAATCAAACTGAATATGTAGAATACTGACACCATTAAACAGTCATCAGAACACATCAACAACCTGAACCACCTGTAACTTTAAACATCATAGCTCAAATGGTATATGCTACTACAATGAACCAAACATGCGTACATACATGCTTTCACCAAAGCCAACCCGCGTACAGATCTATAAATATTCAATTATGACTTGCAGCGATTTCAAACTTAAGTTATACCCAGTTCAGATCATTACAAGCGTCAGTATATAGATCTAGAATAAGCATAATCAACTATATAGAGATAGTTCATTTCAAACCATTTGATCTCGATCTATCCTTAGATCTTGTTCTCCATCAACTGGTGAGATCCCTCTTTAGCTCAGATCCAGATCTGCACCATAACCCAATCACAGTATTCCAGATCTAGATATTCAATAATTCATATGATGCTTTGCCAAATGATCTCCTTCCTCTTTTATAGTCTTAGGCCTTTCACAATACCGCGGGCCAAAACCATAATAACACAATACCATGGACCCAATACTTGGGATCAACACTTTTGGATGCAATACCACGGACCAAAACCATAGGATCAAAAACTGTCAGACTAATACCATGAACCAACCATGAAAGTGCGTGAGATCAACACTTTTGGATGCAATACCACGGACCAAAACCATAGGATCAAAAACTGTCGAACTAATACCATGAGCCAACCATGAAAGTGCGTGAACTTTTCTCTTCATGAAAGGGACTTTTCTCTGCATGAAAGTGCGTGAAATTTTCTCTACATGAAATAAACTTTTCTCTACATAAAAGTGCGTGAACTTTTATCTACATGAAATAAACTTTTTTTCTGCATAAAAGTGCGTGAACTTTTCTCTACATGAAATAAACTTTTCTCTGCATATAAGTGCGTGAACTTTTCTCTTCATGAAAGGGACTTTTCTCTACATGAAATAAACTTTTCTCTGCATAAAAGTGCGTGAACTTTTCTCTACATGAAATAAACTTTTCTCTGCATAAAAGTGCATGAACTTTTCTCTACATGGAATAAACGTTTCTCTGCATAAAAGTGCGTGAACTTTTCTCTACATGGAATAAACTTTTCTCTACATGGAATAAACGTTTCTCTGCATAAAAGTGCGTGAACTTTTCTCTACATGAAATAAACTCTTCTCTGCATAAAAGTGCGTGAAATTTTCTCTACATGAAATAAACTTTTCTCTGCATAAAAGTGCGTGAACTTTTCTCTACGTGAAATAAACTTTTCTCTGCATAAAAGTGCGTGAATGTTTCTCTACATGGAATAAACTTTTCTCTGCATAAAAGTGCGTGAACTTTTCTCTACATGAAGGAAACTTTGTTGCACTATAATTTATCAAATAAATTTGCTGCACTATAATTTATCATTTTTGTGATTTTCCATCAAGGACAACACTTGTCTCATAATGCCAACAATCTCCCCCTTTGGACTTGTCATATTGAGAATTGTCATCTGATATCTCTTCCATAGATTCATCTAGATATATATAAGTGAGTTGATCTTCTATGAGTTGTTTGCCATCAAGTACAACACATGCATCATAATGCCAACAATCTCCCCCTTTGGACTTGATGGCAACAATACAAAGTCACTCTCCCCCTTTGACATCAAGGGCAAAGGGCGAACCAAGATATTCTCTTTCCTAGAAAGGCATTCTGCTGTTCATACTCCCCCTGAGTACCTGTTGAAATCTTTGAATGAGCTCCCCCTTTGTATATGCCATGGTGCACCAATCTGTCCATGCTTTTTCTGAGAACATGATGAAATATCTGCTCTGCTGAAATATGCTTGTTCATGCTCCCCCTGACTATTAAGCAAGGTCTGCAAAAAGATGTTCTACAAGAAGTACATGACTCTATACATCATAAATGACCTTCCATACATCTATCTCCCATCACAATGGTGATATACCAAAAGTTTACAGATAACATAAGAGAATAACATCATTCATCCCAGGCATAGTGGGGAAACCAACATAAGTCGTTACATGACCTGAAGAGATCTCATCAAATGACTACAAAATATAGAGACACACTATTACATTATGAGTCTTGATATGACCTTTACATCGAATGATATACATGACATTTATATAGAGACCAAACACCTAAATAAGATCATGATAAACATCAGCAACGACACTGTATGATCTGCTCCATAGTATCTGTCAACAGCAACTAGACCAGCAACTTGTATTAGTGCATGAATCATCAAGGTATGCATGTATCAGCTAACAGAATTCTGTATATATAGAAACATTCACATTCTATCATATGAGAGAAACACCATAGCCATCCAGATCTACATGAACCAAGTATCATCAATTGGGAATAACAACCTATCATCATATAGGTAAGAACTCATCATCATCATGTCTCCAACAATGCAACATTGAATAATCATCCATGTATCCAGCCAACAATCCTCATCCATATATGTGCCAAGAACAATAGGAATCCTACATCATAACTGTAGTATATGATCTTTATGCATATGACGACAACAGCATATGAGTGACTCATCATCAAGTAAAGAAGATGTGAATTCAAGCTATGTACTTCTCCTTATCCTTATGAAGATCACCATGTAAGCACCATTAGAGAATCAACCACAAATCTGATCTAAATATCAACTATGTAACCCCAAGAATCATCTGAACAACTCATAACCATATCATAGCAAGATGAATCATTTATCCATATAAGCATCATCACCAAGGACTATTAACCATAATGCCAACAATGCATTAAGAGCATATGCTCCCCCTAAACCTGTGCCATCTGTCAGATCTGATTAATAAGAAGTATCAAGACATCATCAATATCAAGTTAGAACCAAAATACTTCTAACCATCATATCCACACATCATTAGAAAAATGCAACCATTATCAATTAGAGCTAAACTGGTCCTTTTCTTGAATCTGTCCCTACTGCCTTTCTTCAAACAATCATATACGCGACTGTGCAGTAACAAATTCGCGTATATATGCAACTTACCTTTATCAAGCTTGCGTAGGAGATTGAAGTTTTACACTTCCGGCTCCCTCTGTTATGTTTGTATAATGTGTTGTGCCGCCACTTTCTGACTGAACTTCCTTTTTCTTCCATATCTTCAAGTGTGATGATGTTTTCGCCGTTTGGTGTGATGTCCGTGCTTTGTTCCTGCATTCCTTTGCTATATGTCCAAGCTTGTTACATGCATAACATCTTACATGTTTCATATTCATTTTGTAGCAATCAGCAGCTTTGTGACCAAACATATTGCAAGCAAAGAAATATCCATTAAAGTACCTTGACTGAGATGATCTGTTTGATTGATGATCTTGAACCCTTCTTCTTCTACATCTGGCTGCAACATGTCCAAGGTTATGACATACATAACATTCAACATTATTCATAGGAGGAGTAAAAGATTTTCTTTGAAGAATTTCTTTCCTTGGTTGATGATAAGATTGACCTTTCATCTCTCTTATCTCCTTGTTGATCATTTTAGATTTCTCTTTAGAGTTCCTTGCCTCACCTTGTGAACTAGATTCACCTTCAACAGATTCATGAAAGCCAAGACCAGTTTTGATAGCAGGAGATCTTTGACTATTAAGAATATCATCCAAGACTTTAGTACTATCTTGAAAACGTAAGAGCTTATCCTTTTCTTGTAATTTACTTTTCAAGATATTTACATCAACCTGAAGTTGTTCTTCTTTTTCTAGATATTGCTTCTTCATGTCTTCTTCACCTTTCCTTTCTTCTTCCAACTGATGCTTTAGCTTGAGAATCTCCTTTTCTTGTTCTTCATTCAGATCCTGTTGCATTTGACGAATTCTGAAGGCACATTCTAGCTGAGATTTTAAGCTGATAACTTCATTTCCCTGTTTTTCAATATCTTGGACTAGATCTTTATTCTGCTTCTTTGATTCTTCAAGATCTTCCTTTAGAGAGCGGATCGTGGCTTCAAGACTTTCATAGTAACTGGATCTATCTCTGAGTTTCTTGATGGTTGTGTTCTTTTCATTGACTTCATTTCTTAGAGATGTTGCTTCAACTTGCAACTTTTGATATTTCTCCTTGAATAACTCTCGTTGAGCCTTTTGTCTAGTAACAGCTTCTTTGAGGGCACCACTCTTTATGTTCAGAAGTCTTTCTTGTTCACTAATTTTGTTTGTCAGCCTGTTAAATTTTGCTTCTATTTGATATCCTTCTTCCTCACCCATAAGAGCACATTCAGTTGTTTCGTTATCACTTCCATCTTTTTCAAAAGGATAGATAGCTGGAACATCAGAGGATAGCAAATTCATACCTGATAGTTCATCTTCATTCTGAAATGATTCTGAATCTGAATCTGAATCTGAAGAGCTTCTTATACCTAATCCCCAATCGATTCTCCCACTGTCATAGTTCTTCTGAGATGTCTTCTTCTTCTTATGAGCTTTCTTCTTCAACTTCTTTCCCATTGTTCTACAGATCTCCTTCAAGCGATCAAGCTTCTACCAAAGGACCTGCTCTGATACCAATTGTTGGAAATAATACTGAGAGGGGGGGGCGAATCAGTATTATCACATCAATAAAACTTTTTCATTTCCATATTCAGATTCATATATGCTACTTCCACAACTTCTTATGATTCAGTTAGTTGATCCTTAATGAGTGCATTAGAACATTATCAACCATATTAACAGTAAACAGGTGCAGTAAAATAGAACAAATCATCACACATAAGCCACACACATGAACACCATGATATAAGGTGGAAACCCAATGTGGGAGAAAACCACCTGCTGCAAGTCATTTCAATCTTCTTCTTAATAAGAAAATCCTTTTACAATATTTATGTACTGGTGTAGTCTTATACCAGTACGCAGGCTTCTACCTGCAGAGAGCTACAACCCCCATAGTTCTTGTACTAGCCGATCCATTTACTAGTACGCAGGCTGCTACCTGCTACAATGCTACAAAGTTTTCAACTGCTACTGGAAGGGAGCTACCACCCCCGTAGCTCTTGTAATAGCTAAGATACTAGTACGTAGGCACTGGCCTACAATCTTCTCTCCTCCGGGTACCACGTTTCATACATTTTCAGACTTGATACACCTGAAGCACAACACATAATCTGAAAGGCGACGTTTCATCCAATTTTCATACTGGACCCATAAATATCATTGAAGCACATAATCAATCAATCTTCTGAATCACCCAATCACCAGATCAATACATATACAAGGATAATATGAGTGTTAGCAACCCGATCTAGTCCATTAATAGATCCATTACTAGATCTCATCCATCAACACAATCAATCAAACTGAATATGTAGAATACTGACACCATTAAACAGTCATCAGAACACATCAACAACCTGAACCACCTGTAACTTTAAACATCATAGCTCAAATGGTATATGCTACTACAATGAACCAAACCTGCGTACATACGTGCTTTCACCAAAGCCAACCTGCGTACAGATCTATAAATATTCAATCATGACTTGCATCGATTTCAAACTTAAGTTATACCCAGTTCAGATCATTACAAGCATCAGTATATAGATCTAGAATAAGCATAATCAACTATATAGAGATAGTTCATTTCAAACCATTTGATCCCGATCTATCCTTAGATCTTGTTCTCCATCAACCGGTGAGATCCCTCTTTAGCTCAGATCCAGATCTGCACCATAACCCAATCACAGTATTCCAGATCTAGATATTCAATAATTCAGATGATGCTTTGCCAAATGATCTCCTCCCTCTTTTATAGTCTTAGGCCTTTCACAATACCACGGGCCAAAACCATAATAACACAATACCACGGACCCAATACTTGGGATCAACACTTTTGGATGCAATACCACGAACCAAAACCATAGGATCAAAAACTGTCGGACTAATACCATGAACAAACCATGAAAGTGCGTGAGATCAACACTTTTGGATGCAATACCACGAACCAAAACCATAGGATCAAAAACTGTCGAACTAATACCATCAGCCAACCATGAAAGTGCGTGAACTTTTCTCTTCATGAAAGGGACTTTTCTCTGCATGAAAGTGCGTGAAATTTTCTCTACATGAAATAAACTTTTCTCTGCATAAAAGTGCGTGAACTTTTCTCTACATGAAATAAACTTTTTTTCTGCATAAAAGTGCGTGAACTTTTCTCTACATGAAATAAACTTTTCTCTGCATATAAGTGCATGAACGTTTCTCTTCATGAAAGGGACTTTTCTCTGCATGAAAGTGCGTGAACTTTTCTTTGCATGAAATAAACTTTTCTCTGCATAAAAGTGCGTGGACTTTTCTCTACGTGAAATAAACTTTTCTCTGCATAAAAGTGCGTGAACTTTTCTCTACATGGAATAAACTTTTCTCTGCATAAAAGTGCGTGAACTTTTCTCTACATGGAATAAACTTTTCTGCATAAAAGTGCGTGAACTTTTCTCTACATGGAATAAACTTTTCTCTACATAAAAGTGCGTGAACTTTTCTCTACATGAAATAAACTCTTCTCTGCATAAAAGTGCATGAACTTTTCTCTACATGAAATAAAATTTTCTCTGCATAAAAGTGCGTGAACTTTTCTCTACATGAAATAAACTTTTCTCTGCATAAAAGTGCGTGAACTTTTCTCTACATGGAATAAACTTTTCTCTGCATAAAAGTGCGTGAAATTTTCTCTACATGAAGGAAACTTTGTTGCACTATAATTTATCAAATAAATTTGTTGCATTATAATTTATCATTTGTGTGATTTGCCATCAAGGACAACACTTGTCTCATAATGCCAACAATCTCCCCCTTTGGACTTGTCATACTGAGAATTGTCATCTGATATCTCTTCCGTAGATTCATCTAGATATATAATTAATTAATTAATTCTAGCTTAAGGAGATTTTCCATAGATTGTTTGTTTGTGGCTAGACCGACTCTCTCGGGCTAGAGGAATTGTTTGTGTCTGCATTGAGAATTTACCTGCACCACAAATTTGTGACCATACTAGGGAGCCAATCCTTCTGTTTGATTGATTTTCATTTTATGGTTTTGTGTGAACTTTTCTAGTATCACCATTTCCCTTTTAGTTTTCTCTTCTTTTCCTGGTTTACTACTCTGAGTCTGAAATTTACAGTGGCAGGTCAGGTTTTGGCCTTTGAATTTTTTTTTTCTTGAATCCCTCAATCAGTGCTCTTTTTGGCCATACAGTCGCATTGATCAGGCCTATCAATGCTAGTTGTAGTCTGCTTAGTCGCATCGGTCGTGTCGATCAACACTTGTTGTCAGTTAGGCAGTCGCTCCAACTCCTATAGGTGAAGATCAAGGTCTCTCCTGGATCATAACCAGTCTTACCCTCTTAAATTTTGCCTCTTAGCTCATTTTTCCTGTGTTCTCCTTGACTGGAAAGATTCATTGGCTTGGTTTGTGTACTTGTTTGGTTTGCCTTCTTTTACTTTAATTTTTTGAGTCTTTGGATGGTTTGTGGCCTTAGGTCATCTAGGTCATCATCCATTCAACGATTTGTGTGCTCAACAAGTCAAGTTGTTGGTTAGTTGCTCCATGCATTTTCATTTTTTAGTCCTTTTATTGCTTTGATTTCAATTAAAAAAGTTTGAAAAGTTTCGTTTGTTATTCTCTTGATTAAGCGTCTCTTTTCGAGCATAGATTACATTGCTCATCTTGTTCTTGATTTAATCATTACATCATTGGTTTGGGAGGAATTCTGTTTTCTTGCTTTCCATTTGATTGATGTTGATTGTTTTGAAAAAATTTCATTGAAGTGTTTGTGAATGATTCATTTTATCATTTCATTGAAAAACACATAATTCTAGTTTGTTGAATCAATATGTTACACTAGCTAGTATCATTGAAGACTAGAGTCGCATCATCATTTGTATTTGAAAAGAAATGAATTCTCTTTACTGTTGAAAGGACTAGTTGAAGTGCATTTGATAGGAATATTTAGTGCATTTAAAAGATTTATTAGTGAAAGATTTCATTCTTTGATTGTTGCATTGATTTTTTGTTCTTTATCTCTTAATTAGTGTTAACTTTCATCGAAGACAAAGATTTATTTTTTCATATAGCTGCATATAGGAGTTTTTTCAAGTGACAGCGGTAGGGCCTTGTAATTGAAACCTAATTCAAGATCAACCATTAAAATATATTTAATTGACCTAATGAATAATTGAAACTTAATGCTCATATTTGGAGGTCCAGGCTAGAGACGTGTTCCGGCGTCGTAAAACCTAGCAGTTGTCGTTCGCTTCGGAACTAGACAACACTGGTACAGACTTGTGCTCCCCGTACCATAATGTATATAAAGGGAGACCCCACTAGGTCTGCAATCCTTTATCTGTAGGAATCTAAGTCTGCCACCTTGTAAACGTGATACACCAAACATAGCATTCAGGGAGATTTCCTGCCCGTACTTTTTAGTTCGCCAAGAGGTATTTTGCAGTTTACAGTTACCTGGTAATCCTTTTGCCTAGATTATCTTGAGCAATCATTTTGGTCTTTTTGACTCTTAAAATTTAAAATATCATCAAGCACTTTTCCTTTCGAGATCGTTAACTCTGAAAGAGACTAGAGTCACCTTTTTCTCTTTTCTCGACTCTTAAAACATGAAAAGGAAAAGTTTTGTTTCAATGTTTTAAAAAATTCCTACAAAATATTCCTGGTAAAGTTATATTCCTTAGTAATTCTTCAGGGTCGATTCCAATGGAAACATTTCCAGAGACTACCTATCAAGGATTCCCCTCGGATGGGAATCCTGGTCCTTTTCCTTCTTTTGGAAGTGTTGGGCTCCTTATACGGTGACGTTGTCCCTTCCTAGGTTAACCATTGGTCTACCTATTTGGTTGTTTTAGACCTCGGTGGTCCCAAGCGTCCCGACTCTTATCCAAACGTCTCCTTTGTTTGAATCACATCATGATGATTCGAGGTTGACCCCTTGCTTCTTCCCCTATTTCTTCACCCTTCTCTTCTACGTTGCCTGGTGAAAGTTTGAAATCTAGTAACCAAGAGGTTAAGAAGAAGAAGAAGAAGTCTGATAAGCGAGAGGCAAACTGTGTAGTCATTTCTCTACATGAATTTCCTATAGACAAACCTTCCAATCCTCCATGAAAGGTTAGATTCCCTTGCAAGCTGTGTAAGGGTGACCATCTCCTTCAAGACTGCCCTGGCATTCCCAGAGTCTTAGAGGTATGGTCTCAAAATCTAGATCGGCCATCCCCATCGACCTCTAGAGATCATGTCAATGTTTCACCCTCGGTTAGCGATGGTAATAAGAAAGGGAAGATTAGATTCCTATGTAAGTTATGTGAAGGATAGCATCTTCTTCATCTTTTTCCTCTTATGGATAAAGCTTCCAAAGTTTTGGAAAAACTTGTAGCTCCTCAACCCCAACTTCCTATTCGTTATCAGAGGCTTTCTTCTAACCCTCTCTCAGTTGGTAAAGAGATTGACTTGGATTCATCTCTCACCCGTTTTACTCTTCCTGAGCGTGACTCTCTTGTGTCTGTTCCCTACTGACCATTGGTCAAAAAGAGTGTCGACTTGGCTTCACTTTCAGTTGTTCACTCTGTTCCTGAAGAGAGTAGTGATCATACTGCTCATGTTCATATCATCTCCTCAAATTCTCATGAATCGAAGAGTGACCCTCCCATCCTGATTGTTCAGGAGAGTCCTTCTCCTATTCTTGCAGGGCATGGGGGAAATCATATGATACCCCCATTAGGTAGTTCTGTTGTTTCTTTTGATTGGAGTCAATTGGTTGCTTTTTGCCTCCCATCTTATTTTCCTTTCCAGATCACAGTACAAGTCTATAATATGGTAGTACATGGTACTATATTAGATGAAGGCGTGTCTATTAGCATCATGTCTTCTACTACTTGGCAAACTTTTGGCTTCCCACAGCTTGTGCCTATCACTCAGAATCTGTCGGCTTTCAATAGAGGAACCAGTCAATCCTTGGGGGTCCTTCCAAAGTTCCCTATTACTTTGGGAGGAAAGACCGTCTATATAGACGTGATGGTAGTCCAAGGTCCCTTAGATTTCAATCTTCTCCTTGGACATAACAATGCTTATGTCATGGGAGCTCTTGTTTCTTCACTTTTCTGTGTGGTTTGTTTTCCGCACGAGGGGATAATTGTCACTATTGATCAATTGTCGTTCATTGGTCACCAGGTGCCTCCTTTACAACCATCGTCCCCTATCATCTCTTGTTTTCAAGGTAACCATAGGTCAATTATGTGGCTACGTATTTCATCTCCAATCTACTGATGATCACACAGATGGTATTGTACATTATGTACTTGGGGCATTGGAACCCGATCTGTCTTTGGTACCAAATGACATGTATTCCTCCCAGAGCGTGGTTCTTTCGTCTAGTGAAGACCTCTTGGGAGCCATGTTCTCTTATGGGTCATGAACAGATGTTGTGAGGATAGTTCCTGGTCTTGTTTCAACCTCGTTAAAAAATGAAACAAGGAGTCATGAGGATGGTTCCTTGTGTTGTGACAACCTTGTTAAAAAATGAATTGAGTGTGAACATAGTTCCTTGTCTTGTGTCAAGCTCGTTAAAATGTGAAACAAGGGTCTCGAGGACAGTTCTTTTACTATGTCAACCTCATTAAAAAATGAAGCACCTCCCTTTTCCAAATCGAGTCTTTGATTAAGATCTCGTAAAATCCCAGACAAGTATTTCCTAGATCTTGAAAGTGAACCTTCATTCCATTCACCTAGTTGAATGAAATGAAGCTTGGGGGGCATGTACCTCAAATTGAGTCATTATGCCGGGGGCATGCCAACTTATCTCAAGCATAGTTTTTCTTTTCAATCTTGTGTAAAAATGAAACTAAATCCAAGGAGAGTTCTCCATGGTTCAAGCCTGTGTAAAAATGAAACCATGCCCGATTTACATATTGTGATTGCCATTTCAATCAGTTTATTTCTGCTAGATGAGCATTGGTTGTTTTATTCCATTGCCACCATCTCTTTGGCAGATCATATGCTTTCACTTGGTTGTTTTTTCCTTTCCTAAGGAACACAACAATGAGTGGTTTTATTAGCCAGCCTCTTGACCATTACATGTTTTGAGTATTTCCTCCATTGTCGAAACTAGTTGCTACCCTTTATACCACTCATTCCTCCAGGACGAATCACCTTTAAGCTCTTTTTTGACTTGTAAAAGATGAAAAGGTTTTCGAGTATTTTTTCCCTTTTTTGACTCGTTAAAGAGAATAAAAATGGGGGGTCTTATTTCAACTCTTTTTTCAAATCTTAAAACGTGAAAAGATTGCTGATCTCTTGTCATTTTGAACTCATTAAAGGCTGTGAAATGTCGTTTACCCAGTATACGTTTACCCCTTTTCAGGGTGGGATGAACTACTTACAAAAAAGGTACTCCTTAACTAAAATGGTCAAGCGATTCTCTCAAGTATCGTTTTCTACCTTTTCGGGTTCAGGAGACACAAATGTATGAAAAGGGACCATATGGAGTTTCCTTTTCCGTGTCTTTTTCAAACTCTCTAAACATGAAAAACATACCGAGTTACCCCTTTTTCGGGCTCATTAAAACATTCAACGGTATTGGATTCGTCACCATGACGAACATGAGCTTATCCTTCCTAGGGCTCATTAAACTTACTAGGTCAGATTTGTCTGAAGGATGAACTTACAGTGCAAGCACATGCTATCCACTTCAAGCTTGCGATAAAAAATAATTGGGGTACCTTCCAGAAATGGTGGGGGAAAATGGGAAATTCTATCAGTCGTGTCGGTAGCTTGCTCTTGAACATGACACTTTCTACTTTGTGTCGGGTTAGGATATCCTCCTTTTCATCATTGACCTTCCTGGGTTGGGCCACTCATTTTTTCCTTCCATTTGATCTCTGCCACTTCATCATGACCACCGATCCTATGGATCTAAAAGCTACCACACTCTGGAGTCATGTCGCCGATATGTTCAAGAGTTAGTCCTTTTGCAGTTACACTTACTCCTAATTCTCCTAATTCTCTGTATCTTCTGAAATCATTTTACATCCCTTTGTCTCATGTCGATGATGTGGGATACATCATGGCCCTCCTTCGACATGGTTGTTTCATGTCGACTTGAACTCATTATCCAGGAAGTTTGCCGAGAGACTCCCTTCCAGTACCTTAGAGCTTTCATGCGCTAACGGAAATTTCTTCGCACTCAACGACAAGTTTACATCATTGGCTTTCGATCGGGTGATTTCACAGGTGTTCCACTTCAATTCCTTTATTCACATTCTGTGAACTGTGTTGCTGATACCTTGAGATCCATTGTCATTATTGGTGGTTTCTCTCACACTTATTTACAGTTCACATCATTCACCATAATCAAGTGACTTTCTAGCATGTTTGACTTCAACACATTCATTCACATGTTAGGATTTGTACTTTGCTTAGGTCATTTGGAGTGCAAGACCCTAGGCTCAGATTACACCAGTCTAGGTTGCGAGGCAATTTGACATGATCATGTTGATATACATGTATCTTTCAGATGGATGGTTGTGACCATACCATGAGTTGTTATATGTGATCCTTCTCATTATTGGATGGTTGTGACCATACCTTAGTTTCGTTATGATCCTTTCTATTGGATGGTTGCGCCCATGCCTATTTACATGATCATTTTTTAGATGGTTGCATCCATACCACAATTCATGTATCATTTGTTAGATTTTTCAGTGATGTATATTTATCTATGCTTGCTTGCAGGTTTTCCGACGATGGACTCCAGTTCCCCACATCCACTTGTAAAGCATTTCACCCCTTACTCTAGTTCAGCCTTCATGATTTAGGGGGCATATGTTACACAACATTTTGTCACTATCTCTGTACTCCCCATCCACGATCCTGTAGGACCTCTACAGTGAACCCAACATGATTTCCCATCATGAAGAAACTCCCAGTATGTCCCTCATCATGAGCAGAATAATACTCATTTGCATCATTTCCCAAGAATCTTCCTTTTACCCCAGTTTACAAGACTGGCGCTACTGACCATTTTCCTCCTCAAGCCAATTTGTAGATACTAAAACTAGCCCTAACTCTGTACAGAGTGACTGAACCCTTTTCCAGTCACGTCGATCCTCTTGTGGTAAGTTTTTTAAATATGGAGTCGAAACTTCTAGCTCTAGAAGCTTCATAATGGAAGTCTGGTAGACGATTGGGCTGGATGGAGCTGAAGAAATTAGTTTAGGCTCCTTTACCCTTTTAGGATGGAACAAACTCAAGAGATAAGACCTTCTCCCATGATTAGAAGAACCATCTCCCATCCATCCAAGCTATATAAACCTCTCTTTTCCCAAGCTAAGCTAGTTATTGAGTGAGTTTGAATGATCAACAAGACATTTATAGCTTGTAGCTTTCTAGTGTATGTTTGAGGGAGAATAGTGTGTTTTGGTTTGGTTTGAGACTAGAGGGAATAGGCCTTAAAACATCCATTGTTGGGGCTATCCATGAGATGCTAGCAGGAGTGTGGGAACCCTGATATGTCAAAGAAGACCAACAACGTCAAGGCATTAGCTGTAATCTCTTTCTGATTTATATGAATACAACTATTAATTGATTTCCTACATGAAGTGTTATTTTACATCTTTATGGCTTAATGTTCCTTGACTTATTAAGTAGGCTGAATACAATATTGTATGCCATCATGTTTGTTTTTGTTATTTGTTTTCTTGTTTCAGGTATTCGAAAGAAGGAAACAGAAGGTAGTTGGAGTAAGGAAGCAAGATCATCACCAATCGGAATAGCGTTCTAAGAGGTAGGCCCTCTTAATTGATTCTAGCTTAAGGATATTTTCCATAGATTTTTTGTTTGTGGCTAGACCTACTCTCTCGAGCTAGAGGAATTGTTTTTGTTCGCACTAAGAATTTACCTGCACCACATCCCCCTCTCAGTATTATCATTGTTTCCAACATATGAAACATGTAGCTCAGCCTCAGATGAGACCTTATTACCTCATGACATATCTTCTACAAACCTTCTAAGACTTATGGCAACATTTTACATCAGTCTAACATCCCTCAACAATTGTACAATAGACTCAAGATGATACATTGGGACTCATCAGTACATACTTCAATAGGTTACATCAATGGAAACACAAATAGGCCAATACAATCTAGGCACTGAACCTAAATTTTGTATCTGTGCACCCCTTGCACAACACTTGCATTACCATCCTTGGGGGTACATGCATGGAACTAGTTTCCTTCTTCTACACATAGTGATCAGTCTTTTCCTATGCACAGTGATCAATCATCCTGTGCAGTCTCTCCATAGAATATTCATCTCTCATCATATCTAAACAACTTCTCAAAAAAATTGGATGGGAATTACGTCCCCTATAGTCACTTTAGGTGGATGCTCATCATAAATCAGTGTTGTATCATAAACTGGTGGCCCTTATGGTTGTCTTGTTGATCTCAATGCACCCCATTATACTTCCAAGAAATCTCTTTTGGACTCCCTACATTTTTGTTTCTCTCTATCAAGTTCAAACCTCGGGGGAGAATTTACAGCCTTCAAGACCCACTAGTGAGGTTTCTCTAGTACATTTACCATGTCCATGCCTATTCTAGTTCCTCTTATGGTCACAATGTACACTTGAGGGAAATCTCATCAGACTTTGGATGTAACCATTTTTACATTTGGTTTATGTTTATCTTTCCACTTTCCCAATAACTACAAAAAATTCTCCGTAGCATGGTCGAGCTACCTGCAATATGTCCAAGTCATGTAGGGGTTCAAATAGTCCCTTGTCGAATGTCTTAGTTAGCCATAGTTATAGAAAATCGATGGCCCTCTTCCTCATACAAAGCCTCCTAAACCTCTTGAAGGTAGGAACTATCCTCTCCTTGGTTTTCCTTGTCCTTAAGCTAGTGTAAGGTAATCTCAGGCTTGATATTATTGTGCGTTGTATTCCACAATCACCTCCCTTTCACTCCTACATGCAGTAAATTTCGGAGGTCCTCTCTGTCATAGCCCCAGTGAAAATTCCATGTAAAAATATATATAAGGCCATGGTGATAGGTCACATATTCCAAGTTGAATGGTGCGTGAAACATCCTAATGGGTGTTGATTCGGTTTATTATGGATAATGGAAATTGGAAAAGGCAATGGAAAAGGATTTGGAAAGGCATGAGGCATTTATTGGAATTTTATTTATGAAAATAATGGAAATTAGGAGAAAATGGAGGTGAAATATTACAGGTTGCATGAGAGGAGGAAAATGAAGGAAGATAATGGAAAATGAAGAAAATAGAGGCCTCATTCATAAAAATGCTTATGAGGATCAGTGGGAAATACTTGGTCAGTTCCATTTTGGAGCTCTCTCATTATTCTCTCTCTCTCATACTCTTGGAGGCTTAGAGTTTTCCTGGAGCATGCTTGGAGGGTGTGGCATACTTGGATTTTTGGATCAAGAAGGCAATGAAAGAGCAAGAAAGCACAAGAAGGCATCAGGATCGACATCTACATCATATTTGCTTGCAGGTATTGTAGGAATTTACAGGGTAAGTTTCTTAGATAGAACACCAAAGGGCACCACTCACAAATAGATCACAGATCAATACACCAGTATTCTTGACATGGTTAAAACCCTCAAAGAGGGAAATATTCCATGACCTTAGCCAATGCGGCCACTTTAGGAAATTTATTAATGTAAAAGAAAGAAAATTTACATAAGATTCTATCATGAACAGTCACCTAATGAATGACCCTCCATGCTCTTTAAATAGAGATCATGGACCAATGTTGGGTCCCTATAATACTAGTGATTACACCATTACTATTGTAATTTTACCCCTTATTAATATTTGTGTGCCCCTATTATCCCCATATTGTTATTACTGTGCCCCATAGAATCCCTCTATTGTTATTTTTGTGGCTTTATATTATTATTGTTAGGTCGATTGGGTTATATTGTGACTCCTTAGACTCCTATATATAGAAAGGAGGTTTTGTCATTTGTATCATCCAAGAATTGTTCATTTATGTAATGTAAAGAGGTTTCCCCCTCGAAGAGGCTGAATTTTAAGGCGTTGATCTACCTTTCTATCTTTTTCTTGAGCTGGTTTCATAACATTTGGTATCACAGCTTTGGATTCTAGGGTTTCGCTGCTCCAAACAGGTCATCGTGGAATTTTCGCTATAACTTTTTTTTTGTGACATTTCAAAAGCTAAAAGAAAAACCCATTTGAGAAGACATCGCGCTGAAGTGCGGGTCCAAATTTCAGAGCTTTTCGTGCTATATTTATGGAGATATGATCTGAGGAATTTGGTCTTTTTGCAAACTCCTGAATTACATTCCAAACAGGTGACCTGGGGAAAATTGTCATAACTTTCTCTCTGAGCATCAGATTGAAAATTCATAAGAAGGTATAGAAATAGGACGGACTTTAGTTTCTTGTATATATTTTTTAGAGCCAAAGGTTGAAACAGTGACTCATGGCACGTCATGCAAGTTCACTCTACTGAACTAGTGTATAATCAGGTCACTGTGGGAGATTTCGCATAACTCTTCCTCGGAGAATCCAATTTGGAGCAGATTAGTGGAATTGGAAAGAGGAAAAAGAGGGCTAGTACAGGTCACAATTTCAGAACTGGATGATTTGAATGTACAGAGATACATCAGAGGCAATATCGAGCTCCTACAAAGTGAAAAAAGGTGTAGATTCTTTTAAATTTTTGCTTAAGATTGGTTTGAAATTTATTTTCAAGGAATTCAAAGGGCATAGTAGAGCATTATTATCGGTAACTGATGCCCCGAGGAAAGAAAATGCAAACACCTAGTAAGGAACCTGAAAGCTCTAGCATGACTCATGAAGAAGAGGAAGAAATGCAACATGATATATCAAAATTACAAGACCAAGTGCAACAACTGTCCCTTGCACAAAAAGGAACAAAATCTAAGATGGATGGTTTAAAGAAAGATGTAGAAGCTAAGATGGATGGTTTAAAGAAAGGTGTAGAAGCTAAGATGGACTGTTTAAAGAAAGGTGTAGAAGCTAAGATGATTGACGTGGAAGCTAAGATGGATGATTTGAAGATAGATTTGAAGACAAACATGGAAGATTTGAAGACAGATTTAACAAAGTTTCTACAAGAAATGCTTACTAATGGTGAAAGGGTAGTAAAGGAAACTCATGATGAGAACAAAAGAAATGTTAATCATGATTTCATAGACTCTAATGTTGGATCGAAGACCCACCATATTCCAAAAATCGATATGAGGAAGTTTGATGGCAAGGATCCCACAACATGGATATTACAGATGGAGCAATTTTTCGATCTCAATAATGTGCAAAACACACAAAAGGTACGTATTGAAATTTTATATTTGGAACCAAATCAGTTTGTATGGTATCAATGGCTTTGCTCTCGTAAACAATTTATCACTTGGGCAATTTTTACGGAAGAATTGATAGCACATTATTAGGATACAAAAAGCAACACTTTCTTTAGCCAATTGATAAGTCTCAAACAAAAGGGTTCAATAATGGAGCACATTGAGGAGTTCCAAAAATTGAACATAAGGGTAAAAAATATTCCAGAGGAGCATAGGATTGATGTGTTCATAGGGTCTTTGAAGGATAATATCCAACATGATGTTTGCCTTTGGGAACCTGATTCATTAGAGAAGGCATTCAGGTTAGCAAGAAAAATGGAAAGAAAAATTATGGCAACCAGGAAGCATACCACTCACAACTATAAAGACGGAAGCGTTGTTTCCCCTAGTCTTCCACAACCTATAAGGTTGACACCACAACAATTGGAAGAAAAAAGAGAAAAAGGGCTTTGTTACAGTTGTGATAGCAAATACACTAAAGGTCATAAGTGTGCTGAGAAGAAATTATTCTACATAGATTGTGAAGAGGAAGAAGAAAAGGAGCAAGAAGGGTCAAAAGAAGAGGATATACTCCAAGAACAAAGCCTAGATAAAGAAGAAATGAATCCGACCATATCTTGTAATGCATTGGAGGGAATTACCACTCCTCAAACCATCAAGATAGAAGGAAAAATCAAGAAGAAAAAGGTAATAGTGTTGATTGATTCAGGAAGTACCCACAATTTTATTCATTGTAAGGTAGCAAAAGAATTGAATTGCTTCTTATATCCAGCACCAGAGTGTCAAGTGATGGTTGCAAATGGAGGAATAATAAATTACTCTAGAAAGTGCCATAATATCAAGCTATCCATGGGAGAATATGTATTGACTAGCCCAATGCTTTCCATTCCAATGGGAGGTGCTGATGTTGTACTAGGAGTCCAATGGCTACAATCCTTGGGTACAATAAATTTTAATTTTCAAGAACTTTTCATCAAATTTTCTACGGAAGGAAAGGAAGTTGAATTAAGGGGTATTGTAGAGAAACCAGGAAAGATAATCAGCTCTAATGGTATGACAAAGCTTCTAAAAAAGGAACAAAGAGGTGTAATTGCACAATTATGTTTGCTAGATGTTTCCACATCGGAATCATCTATTTCTCCAGATCTCAAAAAAGTCCTGGACAATCATTCCAAGGTATTTGAGACTCCCAAAGGTCTCCCACCTATGCACGATCATGATCATGCCATTCATCTGATTCCAGGAAGTGTTCCTCCAAACATCAGGCCATATAGATATCCCTATGCCCAAAAGAGTGAAATTGAACGTATGGTTGCAGAAATGCTAGAGGCTGGTATAATTCAATCGAGTCAAAGTTCTTTCTCTGCTCCAGTAGTATTGGTGCACAAGAAGGATGGATCATGGCGCATGTGTCCGGATTATAGGGAGCTCAACAAGCTCACTATTAAAGATAAGTTTCCCATTCCTGTCATTGATGAATTACTGGATGAATTGCATGGATCAATTTACTTCACCAAGTTGGATCTTCGTTCAGGATATCATCAAATCAGAATGAAGATTGAAGACATTCCGAAAACAGCATTTAGAACTCATGAGGGTCATTATGAATTTTTGGTCATGCCTTTTGGCCTTACCAATGCACCTTCAACATTTCAAGGTTTGATGAATTCAATTTTCAAACCATTCCTTAGAAAATTTGTGTTAGTATTTTTTGATGATATACTAATCTACAGCAAGTCTTGGAAGGATCATGTTGAACATGTTGACAGGGTGCTACAACTATTGGAGGAAAAACAATTATATGCAAAAAGATCCAAATGTTTCTTTGGAGTCCAAGAGGTGGAATATCTGGGTCATATTGTATCTCATGAAGAGTTAAGGTAGACCCTAGCAAAATTAAAGCCATTAAGGAATGGAAAATCCCCACATCCATAAAGCATCTGCGAGGATTTCTCAGGTTGACAGGGTATTATCGCAAGTTTGTTAAGAATTATGGGAGAATAGCAGCACCTCTAACAACATTATTGAAGAAAGATGCATTTTCATGGACTCCGGAAGCAACAAAGGCCTTTGAACATCTTAAAGAGGCAATGTGCCAAGCACCGGTCTTAGCTACACTAGACTTCACAAAAACCTTTATTGTGGAATGTGATGCTTCAGGAAATGGAATTGGTGCTGTTCTAATGCAAGATGAAAGACCCATTGCTTTTGAAAGTCGTCCAATCAAGGGAAAGTTTTTACACAAAGCTATTTATGAGAAGGAAATGTTGGCAATACTCCATGCACTTAAGAAATGGCGACCCTACCTAATGGGAAGACACTTCAAGGTAAAAACGGATCATGATAGCCTTAAATACTTTTTAGAACAAAGATTATCCTCTGAAGAGCAACAAAAGTGGGTCACAAAGATGTTGGGTTATGACTTTGAAATCATCTACAAAAAAGGGAAGCAAAATGTGGTGGCAGATGCACTCTCAAGAAAGGATGAGGATGTGGAAGCATTGTTGTGCGCCATTTCTATTATCCAACCAGATTGGATAAACGAAGCAAGGGAGGAATGGAAGAATGACGAAGAAGTGTGGGCACTTATTCGAAAGTTACAACAAGATTCCAGTACGTCTGATACATTTAGCTGGAAAAATGATTCATTATGGTACAAAGATCACTTATACCTCTGTAAGAATTCCTAGCTAAAACAATCACACTTCTCCCTTAGGAGGGCACTCAAGATTTTTAAAAACTTACCACAGGGTTAAGAAGGAATTTTTTTGGGATGGCCTTAAATCAGATATTCAAAAGTTTGTGGCAGAATGTTTGGTTTGCCAACAAAATAAAGTTGAAACAATTAAGACACCGGGTCTATTACAACCTTTATCCATTCCAAGCCAACGTTGGGAGGAGGTTTCAATGGATTTTATCACAGGTTTACCCAAGTCTGAGGGAAAGAGTGTCATCGTGGTGGTAGTTGACAGACTTACCAAGTATGCACACTTTTGTGCATTATCACATCCATTTAAATCCAATACAGTTTCTACTGCATTTATGGAAACAATTCAAAAGCTACATGGAAACCCAAAGATTATTGTAAGTGACAGAGATCCCATTTTCACTGGAAATTTTTGGACAGAATTATTTTCTTGTCTTGGTACTCAGTTAGCTCATAGCTCATCTTATCATCCTCAATCTGATGGGCAAACTGAGATAGTAAACAAATGTTTGGAAGGATATCTTCGTTGCTTTGTATCTGATAAACAGACACAATGGGTCAAATGGTTGCCTCTGGCTGAATGGTGGTATAACACTTCCTTCCATACAGCAACAAAAATGACCCCATTTATGGCACTTTATGGGTATCAGCCACCATCCATCACATCATATTTAAGAGAAAATTCTAAGGTTCAGGTAGTGGAACATCACATCGAACATCAACAACAAGTCCTCCAACTCTTAAAGGATAACCTCGTGTTGGCACAGAATAGAATGAAACAACAGGCAGATCAACATCGCAGCGAAAGAAGTTTTGATGTAGGTGATTGGGTATTCCTACGGCTACAACCATATAAGCAAATGTCCCTCAAGCAAGCTAAGAAGGATAATAAATTATCACCAAAGTATTATGGTCCATACAAGGTGTTGCAAAATATTGGTACTATGGCATACAAATTGGAGCTTCCTGCAGCTTCTCGATTGCACCCAGTTTTCATGTTTCATGTTTAAAGAAGGTTATAGGTGACAAGCTCCCAGTTCAAAAAATATTGCCAGAACTTGACGAGGAAGGAAAAATTATATTGGAACTGGAAGTAGTCACAAGAACAAGAACTTGATAGTTACGAAATTGATCAATTTCGGAGTATCTTATCAAGTGGAAGAACTTATCCACTTAAGACTCCACATGGGAGGATGAGAATTTTATACAGAAGTATCTAGAACTACTCAAGCATTGAGGACAACACTTTTTTGAAGGAGAGGGGCATGTTGGGTCCCTATAATACTAGTGATTACCCCATTACTATTGTAATTGTACCCCTTATTAATATTGTTGTGCCCCTATTATCCCCATATTGTTATTACTGTGCCCCATAGAATCCCTCTATTGTTATTTTTTGGCTTTATATTATTATTGTTAGGTCGGATGGGTTATATTGTGACTCCTTAGACTCCTATATATAGAAAGGAGGTTTTTTCATTTGTATCATCCAAGAATTGTTCATTTATGTAATGTAAAGGAGTTTTCCCCCTCGAAGAGGCTGAATTTTAAGGCGTTGATCTATCTTTCTATCTTTCTCTTGAGCTGGTTTCATAACAACCAATCAGGTGTTAAGCCATGGATCAAGTGTCAATAATACCGAGGAAAGAATGAAATGTTAGATCACTTCATGTCTAGAACATATAATGACCATTGGATTGTAAGTTAGAAAAAGTACATACTAAAGAAACACACTTTACCTAACTATACACTAGAACAAGTTATATTTAATTATTTCCTATGTGTCAGAATATCCTAACATCCCCCCTTAAGAAAAAATTGGGATGGGATTGAAGGATGTACAAAGATGACACAATAGGAGAAGGAACAAGGAATTAGAGCCTATCCCCCCTTACTGACAACTTCCTGAACTCCAACTATAAATCGAAGTTTAGTAAACTTTGCCTCTATGAGAGCCTTTATAAAGATGTTTGCAACTTGATCATCAGTTGAACAATAGTGCACTTCAAGAACATGATCATGAATGAGATTTCTAATGAAGTTAATGCGTAGTTCAATGTGTTTTTTGCACTGATGTTGGGCTGGATATTCGCATAGTTGAATGGCACTTTGATTATCACAACAAAGTGTAGTCGGATTCTACTGTTGAAAACCAAACTCTGACAGGATCTAAAGAAGCCACAGGGCTTCCTTACTAGCTTCAATGGCCCCATGATACTCTACTTTTGTTGAGGAAAGAGAAATGGAACTTTGTTTCTCACTACCCATGTAATAGGTCCAGAACCATGAGTGAAGACATCACCCACAGTAGACTTTCGATAATCAAGGTCACCAACCCAATTAGAATCAGTGAAACCAACTAATAGAGGAGATGCTTCTATAGTGTAATGAATCCCAAACTGAACTGTACCTCGAACATAAATAAGTATTCTTTTAGATGCTTTCCAATGACTTTCATGTGGGTTTTGAATAAACCGAGCAACAAGGCCAATAACAAAGGAAAGATCAAGATGAGTATGGGTCATATACAAAAATTTTCCAACAAGTTGATAGTATAAGGTAGCATCAACTTGAGGGGAAGTACAAGTGACTGAAATTTTGGATCTAGACTAAAAAGGAGAAGGGGTTGGAATACATTCTTCCATGTGAAAATGGCGTAGAAGATCATAAGCATACTTGGACTAAGAAAGGGAAATACCTTCTTTAGATAGCAAGACTTCAAGACCAAGAAAATAATGCAAGTGTCCTAAGTCTATCATTTCAAACTGCTTTTTAAGGCTAGACTTCACATGGTTTATAAGGTTTGGATCACTACCAGTAAGGATAAGATAATAAACATAAAGAAAAAGAATGATAAGAGACTTGCCCACTTTCTTGGTGTAGATAGTATCGTCAGAATGACACCTAGAAAAGCTAGTATCTAAAAGAAAGCTATCCATTTTGGCATACCAAGCCCGAGGGGCTTTCTTGAGACCATAAAGGGATTTCTTAGGCCCACGTACAAGACTGGAGTCTGTTTACATAATTCCAGGAGGTTGTTCCATATAGATTTCTTCATGCAAGTCCCCATGCAAGAAGTCGGATTTAACATCCATCTGGTGGACTTCCCATTTGAAAGAGGTAGCAAGGGAAATAACAAGGTAGATAGAGTTCATTTTGGAAACAGCGGAGAAGGTTTTAGTATAGTCAATGCCTTCAACTTGTGAAAAACCCTTAGAAACAAGACGATATTTATGTTTATCAACTTTTCCATTTGGTCCAAACTTGGTTTTGTAAACCTATTTGCATCTAACAAGTTTCCGTCCCTTTGGAAGAGGAACAAGGTCCCATGTATCATTTGCCAATAGTGAATGATATTCTTCATTCATAGTTGCATCCCAATCTAGATGACCTAAAGCTTCTGCGAAGGTGTTAGGATCATAATTCGTTGAATCTTGAGCTAGTAAATAAGAGGCTCTATCGAACTGAGAATGTGAACAACGTTGATCTATAAGATCACCTGCAAGAGCACCTACTGCAACCCGAGTAGCACAGACCCATTTTGGAAGTTGAGGAGCTAAAGCAGGGTCCTAAGAAGGTGGGGGGGGATTTTCATTCTCGTTGTCATCTTCTGAAGAAGGAATATTTTCAGAAGTAGAAGGGATAGAGAGAGGTGGCACATATGTCGAACTAGGCTCGTAGGCCGATATATTTTCAGCAAACTTTACATCTCTTATAATGATAACACGTTTGGATTTAGGTTGAAGAAGTATATATCCGTTTCTTCAGAATATCCAACAAAAATACATTTTTTCACTCTTAGGTTCTAAGGCTTTATGTTTCTCATCTAGAATATGGGTCCATGCTTCACTTCCAGAAACAAGAAAGTGACTTACATCTAGTTTAATTGAACTCCATGCTTCTTCTGGAGTGATATTCTTTAAAACCTTAGTAGGAGTGTGATTTACTATGTAATTTTCACAGTTAATTGCTTCTGCCCAAAAATTAAGACTAATTCCTTTAAAATGAAGCATACAATTAGCCATTTCCTTTAAGGTGTGATTATTCCTTTTAGCTAACCATTTTGTTGTGGAGTATATGGAAAAGTATGTTGCAATTGAATTCCATGCTCACTGCAAAAGTTGATGAATTTTTTGTTAACATATTCTCCACCATTATCAGATCTTAGCTTAAGAATTTGATGTCCAGATTGTTTCTCAACAAAGGCCTTAAAGGCAAAGAACATGTTAAAGACTTCACTCTTGAGTTTTAACAAGTATACCCAAGTGCATCTGGAGAAATCATCAATGAAAGTTAATAAATACTTGTATCCAGAGAATGAAACAATTGGAAGTGGACCACATAAATCACTATGCACAAGCTGTAAAGGGGTTGAGGCATGCCAAGAGGCATGTTTTTCAAAACTATCCCGATGATGTTTTCCGAGTACACATCCGGAACAAACACCATCTCTACAATATACCATAGGAAGACCTGTCACCATATTTTATTTACATATATTTTGAAGGGAGCAATAGCTTAAGTGACCAAATCGCTCATGCCAAATTTTTCTCACTTCATCATTATGAGCAACAAATACCAAAGGAAGAATTAATGAACCAAAGTTATTAAACTTATACAACCTTGTAGAATCATCAACAATATCAGTAGCTAAAATATGTCTAGGATCTCTTAGGTCCTTAATTACAACATCATGAGGTGAAAATTCAATGGTTTTACCTTCACCTGAATGAGTTATCTGATATACAGATAGACAATTGCATGATAAGGTAGTAACACATAATACATCATTAAATTAACGATTGTCTAAATGAATAGTTCCAGTCCCTACAACACTAAGAGATCTATCATCACCAACATATATATTTTTGGTGTTACAATAATTTAAAGAAGAAAACATGGCTTTGTTTTTGGCCATGTTATAAGAATCTCCAGAATCAATGAGCCACTCATGAGAATGAGAAGAAGAAGATACATTTAGTTCATAACCAAACCAAGATTCTTGACAACCACATGCAAAAAGAATTATTCCTAAAGATGAAGTTGAAGTTGAAGAGTTCTCTAAATAGATGTTATGCTTCTCCGTCGTTGCTTTCAAAGATTCCATATTCTTAAAGCATTTGGATTCTAAGTGGCCATCACAATTACAATAGTTTCAATGTCTATCAATCTTCTTCCCTTTGTTTTTAGTTGCCTTATCATTTTGTTGAGTTGATTTTTCATTGTGAGACTGAAATTGCTTAGGACCCTTGTTTGGTTCAGAACCATTCTTTTTACGATGTTGCTTCTTAGGATTCTTTGAACTTGGCTATTGTTGGGCTGTTGAGGCCTTCTTAGTAGAGTTTCTAGTATTAAGAACACCAATATGTAAGAGTTTTTCTTTCTCTCTTATTAAAGAATCGCAAAAGGCATCAAAAGAAGGGGACTTGTAGTCTTTTCGTTAAGAAATAAAGGCTTCTCTAGTAGAATGGAAGGTGGAAACAAACACAGAGTAGGTTGTCCCTAATTTAGTAAGAATATAACATATAAGGCTGCCATCTTCTTTCTTAACCTTAACACCTTCCAAGAGAAGTCTAAGGGTCTTGAACTTGGACAAAAAATCTTCAATAGAAGAAAAATTATTGGGGTCCAATGTAAGAAACTCATTTTTGATTTGATGGGCTCTAATTTCATTTTTATTTCCAAAAACTTTATTGAGATGTTTCATTGCTTCATCGGGGGTATCAATTTCTACAATATGGAATCTAAGGTCTAGAGAAATAGACATCCCTATCAACCCACATGCTTGATAATTCTTATTTTCCCATTTGGCTTGCTTATATTCATCTTTAGTTTTAGACTCTTGGCCTAAGGCTACTCTATAAAGAGCTTTACTTCTAAGTAAATCCACAATGTAGGATAGCCATTGGAAGTAGTTGGTGCTGTCAAGAATAAATAGGCATGGAATTTCCATTTTAAAAGACGCTGAAGCTGTAGATGCCAAAAATAAGTGTTTCAATGGAAATATCTCTAAAACTTGGGTCGATTAAAAAAAAAACAGCTCTGAAAATGGCTTCCGGATGAAAAAGTTATGGCTTTTTGAAGAAACGTTGTTGAAGATGCCGACGAACTACATGAACGTTGGGAAGTGAATGATAATGTTATATTTTAAAAAATCCCCCCCCCCCCCGAAAAAAAATCTTTGGAGTGTGTGCTTACTTGAAAAACCCTTTCCTGCCTACAAAACAAAACAAAAAACCACACAAACAAAAACAAACACGCAAAAGTAATCCAAGTCTTACGTCTTAAAGTTAGATTTTGCCGCAAACTATATACTTTCCTGAATGTTTCAGGTTTTCCGAGATCACAGTAAGGCACAACAAAAAATAGCATATGCATGAGAAAAATACTCTCTTTTTGTTTCTGGTTTACCCAGATCGCATAGAGTCGTGAGGCAAAGAGCATAAGTAGAAATGAAAGGTATAGATCCGGTAATAAAAATATAAAAGAGAAATATAAACCGAAATAAACAGAAAGGGTCCAATCAAGGTCTTGAACAAGTATTTGCTTTAGTACTGTCGTTTCCATGTTATTTTACGGATTTGAAGGGATAGTTCCATTCTGGGTAGTGACCTGGACTCTAGGCCTGAAAAGAGTGGCTCAAATCCTAGAGTTTCTGGCATAGCACTGACAAATTGGGTCTCTGCTCACTGGCAGGCAAGCATGTGAGAGCGACTATAGGATTATAGTCACATGTATGCCTTGTCATGGAAGTGAATTTGGGTTTAATTTATCTAAATTCTAGGTTAAATCAGGGGTTGGGCACCAGGAGTGGTGGATTAGCTCCTGGGGGTCCTGAAGCACCTGAGGGAGGTCTGTGTGTTGTGTTTTCATTGATTCCATTTCATTAAGGTCTCCTAGGAGGTTGAATCATATCATAGTAGCCTCTCATCGCATGTTTACCTTTGCTAGCTAGTTGCTTGGGTAGATGTGGGAAGAGGGTGTTACAAAGTGGTATCAAAGTGTGGTTGCACTCTCCTTGGGTTGTGTCTTGGTCATGCTTTCATGTTGGTTGCATATGTGTTCCTTATACATGTCGTCCATGTTCTTGTTTCATTTTCATGGTGGTGATTATGGTTGTAGTGATGTTGCCATGTGAAGGTTGAAGGTGTTGTCGTGGAGTATATCTTCATGTGTGTATGGTTGATTATGCATTGTTATGCACGTCATCAAATTCACATGAGGTGGTTGTTGTTGTCATGCATGTGGTCATGATTTGTGTAGTTGATATGGTCATGCATTGATGACTGTACTCTAGCTATAATGGTGTGTATATGGTTTTACACTCATGTGTTATATGTCTATATGTAGTTTTTATGCATGTATAGTCTTGGTTATAGTTATGCATGAATAGTAGGTCAAAAATGTCTTGTGAAGTCATTGTATGCAAATTTAGGTCATCATGGTGTTATTGGTTGTTATGATGCTAATGTGTTGGCTAAGATAGAATAGGAGATGCAGATCATTAAAGTGAAGTTGCAGCATTGGACCTCGAGGCAAGAGTAGATTGTCATACAGGTATTGTATGTTTGGCATGCAAGTATGTAAGTTAAGTATTGTCATATGCATTAGGTTTATGTACATGTTTTTAATGTTATGGTTACATACATGATAAATGATAGTTGATTAGTATAGTCACATGTAGATGTGTCATGAATGATAGTAACATGTGGTTGTATGCATTGCTATTTTTGTTTTATGTTAGATAGCTTGATGATCATGTTATATGTTGTTGATGAGTATGTTATAGGCTAACTTGTTGTTGTTATATGATAGTTAGCTTGATGATTAGGTCATATGTTGTTGATGAGCATTTTATATGTTAATTTATTGTTGTTATATGTTAGTTAACTTGATGATTAAGGTTATAACATTAATATCCTGATGTTATATGTATCATGATAAATTGGATTGGACTATGCAGATGGTTATGGTTACGATATTCAGGTATGAACCGACATGTTTCTGATGACTTTGCACACGTGGTTGTTATGCATGAACGATAAACGCTTATGAGTTTATGATGTGAACATGTTAGTTAGTTAGTGTTATGGATATCATGATCTTATTTATGTTTGAGTTGACATGTTTTAAAGTTATATCTTGCTAACGATATTGATTGTGCAGACATGCTAGCCTCCCATGAGGTACACTAAGGTATGATTTTTCTTATGTAGTATACTTGGTGCTTAATTCTTGATTATGTCATTTACTTAATGTTGAGTGTTTGGTGTCTATCATGTAATCTAGTTTATTTATTTAATATGGTATGGTTTCCAATTGGTTGAATGCTTGATGAATTGCATAATATCAGTATGTATTCAAATGATCTTGTTTTAAGATGGTTGTACTTATACATATGTGTTGAGACAATTGATATGTACTTGAGATTGTAGCATTATGTCTAATGACTATGAGTTGACTATGGGTCATGACATGATTGTTTGTAAAAGTTGATTTCAAATTGATAGATATGATTGTCTTGATATTTGGGACATTTGGTTGACATATGTGAGTAGTGGCAGGTGTTATCACTCAGGTTGTCCTTAAGCTCCGGAAAAGGATACGACTGAGGTAACCACAGACCAACTTTGGACTGCAGGTTCTAGCCAACCTGCAATCAGAGAGGGCTCTCTCTTTTAGATTTAGCTTTGTTGAAAAGGATTTTAGGCTAGGTTTTGAGTTCAGAGGGTTTTTGTTTTGTTTTTTGTGGGAAAATTGATGTTTTCAGACAGAGAGGCAAGGCATAGTTTGGAAGTTTCAAACCATTGGGCGTGGAGTCGAGGAGGAGAACTGCTGGTGCATTTCTTCGGTCACAAGAGAGGGAAAATGGAGCAAGATAGCTGCGCATGAAATAGTATTTCAGGTTTAAATGATGGAAAGAATGCTAAGTAATGAGAGGCAGTTAAGAATCTCTCAATCAGCTTAACAGATGGGGGTAACAGAGCTCTACCTAGGGGCAGTAAAGAATCCCTAGATAATTGGCAAACATAGGTGAATAGGGGTAAATATGAGCTTGGGGGAATTCACATTCATAACCAATTCATTAAGAGGAAAACATAAAGAAACAACAGAAATTGAGCATAGAGTGTACTTAAACAAATTCTAAGCTATTCTTTCTTTCTGCTATTTAGATACTGGTAAACAATAAACAGAGGTAAGATGCACTTATTGCTTCAGACTGTAGCACAAGAATTCCATCTTCATATCTCCAAAAACATTCATTTGCAACAGACAGTTTTCTCTCCAAGCTTTTAGCAATCTTTGATTATAGAAAAAACCCAGGTATACAATGCGAGTCTCTAGTGAAAATTCTCAATTTTCCAACCCTTGTAACAATGTAGAGGCGGTATATATAGGGAAAACTCTCTACAACTGCTTTTATTACAACTTGACCTAAACAAGTTTGAAAGAAAGATGATTACTTAACCTAATCCTATCTAGAAATAAATGCAAAAAAATATCTCGGGCTGCGCTCAGGGCTGTCGTATCAAACTGAGTAAATGATGTAGTCCTTGGCGGCTTGGTGCAGTGTTTTCTGCAATAAATGTGTATGGGTTTCTACTTCTTTTCTGTCTGTCTGCATTTAAAGCTTTAACTGTGATTTGAGGGCAAGGATGGGCTTACGCCTCTTGATTTGACTTTCTGGGGGGCTCATCAATGTTCAGGTGCTTCGAGCCCCTAAAAAATCTTGACTGATACTCTTTGGCTCTTCTTCTTCCTCTGATACTCTTTGACAATAAACTGGGCCGCTGTTTTCCTTTGCTGTGGGTCTAATCACAAATTAATGGCCGCTGTTCGGCCTCTGTTTCCTCTAGAACTGTCTTCTGCTCCTTTCGGCAAGCTTCGCGAAGAAAAATGGGTCATTCGGCGCCTTTCTGGCTTGCTGGGGGCTGCAAAATGAAAAGATTCCCTAAAGATTCCCCATTCAGGCCTAATTTATCCAGCGATGAGCGATAGGCGCAAATCGCTCATCAAAAACTGCCTCAGAAACTGATTCTGGGGCTCCGGAGTGCGATTTTCGCCCTTCGCGCCAAAAAAGTGATGATGACGTCAGCATGACGTCAGCGATGGGACCTCGTACGGTGGGTGACGTCAGCGATGATGTCAGCATGATGACATGGCGGGATGATGTCAGCATGATGACGTCATCATGTACGAAGGTGACGTGGCAGTACGGCGGCTCTGAAGATTTGGCAGGACACGTGGCAGGTGACTCGGCGGTATAGTGGCAGGAGGGCCACGCAGGCAGATGACGTGTCATGGTGACTGGGCAGGGGGTGATGCAGGCAGGTGATGTCACCAGTCTGGGGGCGGTTTCTGGAATTGGGGCGCACCGCCTTTGGGCATGAGCAGTTTTGTCAGAGGGGGCTCTGCCACAGCCCAGGAGGTGACGCATGGCGGGAGTACAGCGACAATACCGCCCATCTCCCGGACGCTAACCTACGGGCATTTCGGAGATGGGACGGCCCGCCAACCATTGATCTGGGCACACGACGATCAGACGGGTGGCGGGAAGGGCGAGGCGACGGCGGGTTAGTGGGCGGGGATATTCGTGGGAATATCCCGATTTAAATAATGAGCGGAGGGGGTTTTAGACTTAGGGAAAGTGGGTTATGGGGTCTAAAATTGGAGGGTTAGTGTATTTACAGTTGGGGCTTAGGGATAAGGGGTAAAACAGGGGCTTAATGCACGCGGGTTTAACGATTTATGCCCGAAACTTAAGGTAAGGGGGCGGAAAAGAGGGTCTTTGAGGGTTTTTAGGGCTAGGGGAGAGGTTGTTAGCATGACCAGGTGTCATCTAACTCCTGCTATGACTCGGATGGGCTAAAAACAGCCCCAGGTGGACCATTTTTTCCCGGACTTGGAAAAAATATGGCTATATTGCCAGGGAGGGGATATTTACATAGGGGAGTTTTATATACATTATTTTAGTAGGGGAAAGGGGAAGACTGATAGGGAGTTATTTAGTAGAGTTAGTGGTTAATATGGTGATGATAAACAGGCGCTAAGGTCAGGGACCTTAGGCTAATTTTGGGGAAAAGAATTTGAAAAGAAATAAAATCCTTGAGTGAAGCAGATCTTCACCAAGGCAACTGATATGGATGATGATGAAACTAAGAGGAATCAAGCAGATCTTGACCTCTTTGGGAAGTTAGTAAGTGACTTAGGGAATTAGAAGAAGGGGGAGTTAGTGATGTCCACCTTTGAGCTCCTTTGAATGAAAACTGCCTGCACTGTGATCCGGAAAAATATACACTTAGTAACACAAAATTGATCATAAGTCATCTTTCTGCAACCTCTCAGCTACCTACCCAGCCTACTCACTTAACATTTTTTCTTCTTTTTTTTTTGGTTTGAGTGCACTTAGACTTGCAGACCCAGATTTACAATTTTTCTTTTGAATGTTTCCTATCTAGCTCTACACTTATTTCTGCCAGGGCCCAGATTAAACAGTTGGGTCCCTTTGATTCTCTACCTATCTACAAATATGCCATGATTAAACTGTTTGGTCAGATGCATTCCCTATATTCTAAAACAGGAAATTGAAACCTAGGGAGACCAAGATTAGACTGTTTGGACCTCCCTTAAATGAAAACTCTTCAAAACTGGAACAACTCATCAAAATTGGAATCAACAGTGGCATTTGGACTAGCACACTTCATGGCTTTCTTCTTTGGTCTCTTCTGGAAATATGGAACACTGCAGCTTGCAAAGTATGACATATTTTGCATGTAAAAATGTCAATCATGAAAGATGAAACCCTGTTGCAACAGGAGGCTAACAGTGGCTCCACTTGGGGATGGCTTTTCCTTGTGAAAAGCCAAGAACAGCAGGTCAGACTGCCTAGATCTTCTGTGGTTGTTGTAGACTGGAAACATTTGTTCTGGCTGCTAAAAATATAAACTTTTAACTATAAACAACCTCCTCCTCAACTGAATTACTTTGAACTGTACAGCATCGCTTGCTTTCTTCTGCGTGCTTGATAATTATGTACAATGCTGTTGGAACATGCTTTTAATTGCGGATAGTTCTTTTCTACCATGAATTGCTTGTAATGTGACAGTTTTCCTTTTGTTGTTTTGTTGAAATTGGTGCAAAGACAAAGTTTTCAGAACTGGGGCACTTGCATCAGCTACGTCTTCACAGAATTTACTACTGTTCTTTAAACAATCGGCCTGCTTAAAAAATAAAAACAGAGTGGTGATATACACAAATAAGACTGTTCAAAGATATATACGAAACTGCATTGTGTCCCTTAAAAGGGATCATGGTAATGATTCAGCATATGGCCATTGACAAGGCCTTCTTCAGCAGAACAATCCTCTACAGATCTGAGAAAATAAGTGTTATTTCCCTGAACAGCAGAAATAACCAATGGACCTCTCCATAGAAAATCAAACTTGGCATGTTTGCCCTTGTCTTCCCTTATTGAGTCCCATCTTAGAACTTTGTCACCAACATTGAAATCCTCAGCCTTAGCTCTCTTATCAAACATCTTTTTTAGCTTTTCTTGCACAATTTGAGCTCTGTCATAAACTTGTTCTCTGGTTTGCTGCAGATGGATAGTCTGATTGATTCTTCTTTGGATGTCATTTGGTTCAGCCTGAATCTCTTGTAACAGTTTTATAGTAGGAATGCCCAGGGATGAAGGAAATCTAGCCTCCATGCCATATACTAGCTCATAAGGGCTCATCCCAATTGATATTTTGCTTGAAAGTCTATCTGCCCATAGGGCATTTACCAGTTTTTTGTGCCAGTTCTTCTTGTTTTCTTCCACCACTTTCTTTATGATGTTGATGAGGCTTTTGTTAGATGATTCGGCCAAGCCATTACCTTGAGGGTAATAGGCTGTGGAGTGGCCCAAGGTAATATGAAATCTGTGGAAAAAATTGATCATCTTTTTGGACTTAAAGGCAGTGGCATTATCAGTGATGATTTTCTCAGGGCAGCCAAATCTAGACAGGATATTGCACTCAAGGAATTGGATAATGATGGTGTCATTGGCTTGTCTACAGGGAATGGCTTCAACCCACTTAGTGAAATAGTCGGTGGTTGTTAGGATCCATTTGTGTTGGCCTGAGGAAGAGGGATGGATTTCTCCAATGAAGTCAAGACCCCATTGTTGAAAAGGTTGTTCGGTTGAGATGGGTTTAAGGGGCAAGGGTAACAGCTTTCTCTTGCCCTCAAAGATTTGGCATTTGTGACATGACATGGCAAACTTCTTTACATCTGCAAAAAGAGAGGGCCAATAAAAACCAGCCCTTATAATTTTATCAGCAGTGGACTTCCAATATAAATGTCCTCCACAGTCACCTGCATGGAATTCTTTCATGAAATTGTTAGTTTCATTCATGGTTAAACAATTAAGCAATATACCTTCATGATTTCTTCAAAATAATGCACCATCTATAACACAAAACTTTAAAGCCTTCATTTTCAAAAATCTTTTCTTGGTTCTGGACAATCCTGGGGGAGCACACAGGTTTAACAATACAAAGCATATATCAGCGTACCATGGGGATTGTAAAAAGATTTCACTGATCTGTGGAGTCGCCAGCTCCGGTTCATTGTCCAGCTGGTTAATCTCTAAGGCTTGAAAATTTGTTTCGGACATCAGTTTAGCTAAACCTTGTCCCTTTATCAGCTTGGTTGGTTTTATTTCTATGTCATATTCAAGGATGTTTGCAATCCACTTGCCTCTTTTGCCTTCTAATCCCTCTTGAGTCAATATGTCCTTTACAGCAGCATGTGGGACATAGGCAATCACGTGTGAATATAAAATGTACACTCTGAAATCCTTGATGGCCTTAACAAGTGCGTAGGCCTGCTTTTCCATTATTGGGTACTTCAAAGGGGCGTCTCTTAAGGCTCTGCTGAACAAAGCGATTGGTTTTTCAGCTCCCTGTTCATCCTTTTGCAAAAGGACAACGGCTATAGTGTGGTCAGATGCAAATGAAAATATGATAAAATCTTTGTCAAACTGTGGGCTAGTTAGGACAGGGGTTTGTGTTAAGGCTGATTTGATACTCTCAAATGCTTGATTGGTTTCAAGAGACCATTTTACCTTGGCATCCTTCTTTAACATGTTGCTTAACAATCTTATCAGCTCAGCTAGATTTGGAATAAATCTTCTCAAGAAATTGATTTTCCCAAGGAATGCTTGTAGCTCTTTAATGTTTCTTGGAAATGGGATTTGGAGGATGGCTTGTATTCTTTCGGGATCAATTCTGATCCCATCCTTTGATATGATGTGGCCAAGTAATTTGCCTTCTTCAAGGCCAAACAGAGACTTCTTGGGGTTCAAGGAAATGCCATATTTCCTACATGTCATGAAAATTTGCCTGAGATGCTTGAGGTGTTCTTCATCAGATTTGGAATATGGGGTTAAGTCATCAAGATAGACAACTAGGAAGTCATGTATCTTTGGCGAAAGCAATATCCATTGCACGTTGAAAGGTAGCACCAGCGTTTTTAAGACAAAATGACATCTTTACATACTTAAATGTTCCCCAGGGTGTAGTAAAGGTAGTTTTGTCTTGGTCGTCCGAGTGAACAAGTATCTGGTTGAAACCTGAAAAACCATCTAGAAAAGAGATTCTAGATGATCCCACTACTCTTTGCAAGATGTGGTCCATTTTAGGCAAAGGGTAATGGTCTTTTAGGGAGACTTGATTTAAATTTCTGAGATCTACACAAAGTCTGATTTCGCCTGTCTTTTTTCTCGTAGGAACAAGATTGGACACCCATTCAGAAAATCTGATGGGTGCTATTATGCCTGCTTCAAACATCCTCTTTACTTCCTTCTCAATCGGGGGAAGAAGCATAGGGTTAATTCTTCTAAGTTTCTGCTTGAAGGGTTTCTGGTTTGGTTTTAAAGGAATGGTGTGTTGGATCACCGAGGTGTCATAGGATTTCAGATCCTCATAGCTCCAAGCAAATACATCTTGGAACTCTTTGAATAAGTCAATGTACTTGGGCTTTTGATCAGGTGGTAAATTTTTGGACAGTTTGATCATTTTTGGCTTTTCTGTTGTCCCAATGTTGTGTTCCTCTATATCAGTGTTTATGGGCTGCAATTTTGGCTTTCTTGGCACGTTGTTAGCATCAAACATGTGTTCTAATGGGGTTAGGCCAGCAGGCAGAAAGTTATCCTTTAAGTCAATGATGTCTGCCTCTGTTTTGGCTATATCTTCCAAGTGTATTTGTTTTAGCTGTTCTATGTTTTCTTCGTCAAAAATAGTTGGTTTCAGGATTTGCTTGACTGTTGCAGCTATTATATCTTGCTGATTTTCATTTTTTTGGTGTTGGGAGCCATTCATAGTATCCATTTCGATGTTAATATTCGAAAACTCATGCTCAAGGGTGAGGAAATTATTAATCTGGGCATCATTTTCGAATACTTGCCAATCTTTAACGTTATTTGGGACAGAAGGCCTATGTTTTATTTCAGCTGTGAAGTTATGGTTTGGGTCAAAAGGAAGCTTGCATGTAATAGCAAAGGTGGCTAGGCTATGTGCATGAATGTTGTGATTTCTGGAAATCTTGTCAAGCTTGAATTCAGTGAATCCCTGGAGTATATTAGTAGCAGCGGTCCTATAGGCTCTCATTCTGTTGTCATTGGTTACAAAATTGCCTTTCATCTGTTGTATGATTAAATCAGAGTCTCCTAAAATAGACACTTTTGCAGCTCCTAGAGCTTTGAGGAGTTTAAGGCCTAGCAACAGAGCCTCATATTCTGCCATGTTATTTGTGCATTTAAAATTCAGTCTGTAGGCATGACCTTCTGCATGGTTGTTATATGTATTATGAATCCAGACACCTGCCCCTGCTCCTAACTTGTTAACAGAGCCATCAAATTCTAAATACCATGTGATTTCCTGCTTGTGGTTGATGCCTAAAGTGTCAGTCAGCTTAGGATTGGGCAGATTCGAAACTTCTGTTTGGGAAAGTTCTTTTGGTATGCTGGTTGCATTAGTTGTTGTGACAGTTTCATCAATGTGTGCAACTGATTCTTCGTTGATGTGTGCTTGTTGCTCTAGAGTAAAGGGCTAATTATCAATTGGAGAATTTGTATCATCATTAACCAAAATAAAGGAATCCATATCAGAGTGGATTGAGTAAATGGGAAAATTTTCAGGCTTGCTCTCACTACTTACCACATATTTCATGAGCGTTTCCCTATACAGTCTCTTTGGTTGCCCAAAGACTGAAATGGTGGCATAGGAAAGGTCTAATTGAAGGGATCCTTGGAGCTTTGCTCCCCATGATCTTGACAAGAGCATACCGTACTTTGGTGGAATGTCAGGAACCACTACATCCATGAGGATGGTCTTGTTGGGATATTGGACTAAGGAGACACACAAGTCTTTGATGAGGCCTAGACATTTCACTTGACTTGAGTCAAATGAGTATAAATTTTTGTAAGGTCTTGTAACATCAAGATTCAGTTTTTCCATAACTGCTCTGTGCATAAGATTGTGCAATGCCCCCGAGTCAAATATAGCGTTGTGCAAAACTTTGTCATGTATATGCAAACTAACATAAAAGGGTGGGACCGGTCCATGTGTTGATTTTCCATTAACTTCTGGGCCAAACAGCAGCTCTGGGGTGTCGTCTAAAACATTTACATCATCCTTAACCTCTGGGATTTGAAGTGATCTTTGAATTTTCTGCCTATATACATCATGTTTGGCAAGTTCTAAGAGGGGAATGGATATTTTTAACTTAGCTATTTTTGTCTCTAAATTAAATGGCTTTTCCATTGGAGTCTTAGTGTTGATAATGGCAGTTTTTTCTGTTTCATTTGAATTGTCTGCATTTTGCTCTTGTTTATCAGCGTTATGGGAAGTTTTTGCTTGCGGTTTTTCAACTTCAGGAAAGTTTTTTGGAACCCTATTCGAGCTTTCTTTCAAGGAAGAAGGTGGCAAAGGCTGATCTTTGGAAGGCTGTATTTCTGTGATGTCTTCTACAGTCTCTTGATGCAGGTTTGGAATAGGTATATCAGCTGGTTCTGTTATGACAGCCTTGCCTTTAGTCTTGTTGGGTTGTTTGCTTTCCTTTGTTTTACTAGGTTTGGAAATGTCAATGGTCCTAGTTCTCAGCTTATATTGTTTGTGTACTTCATACATAGTGGTATCATAACCTTGTTTAAAATCAAAAGACTCGCAAGACCTAGTCTGAAACTGATTGTAATCGGGTTCATTTTGGTCTTCTTGGGACAGGACAGTTTGGTGCTCGCCCTTTAGATCCATTAAGTTCATGTGAGTGTCCTCTATGGGTTCACTAGAAGTAGATCCTTCAACATAATTATCTTGGAAAGGGGGTCTTATATCATGGTCTTGGTTAGGCCTACCAGCATTTGTGTTCTGCGTTTTCCTAAAATTTGGGTTCCTTATGGTATTAGACTGTTGTCCTTCCCATGATGCTTTTCTCTCAACATTTTCTACTCTTTCTTCCAGCCTTTGCAGGCCACTGATGATAGCATCAAGCTTTTGATCAAAAGCTGAGGGTTCTTCTTTAAAGGTGGTTCTTCTTTCCATTCTAGCTCTGTTTCTTTTGGCAATTAAATTGGCTTCTACGCTGAAAGCAACATTTTGCATGTCCGCAAGGGTCTGAGGAGCTCTTTCTTTTAACTGGTATGCCCTATCCGGGTCGAATCCATCGGGAAATTTGTACTAGGCAAGGTCAGGTGGAGGCCTTAAGTTTTGTGGTATTGCATTATATACATTATTGAATCTTGCACAGTACTCCAAAACAGTCTCTTGAGGACCTCGTTTGATCGTATCATATTCAGCTAGTATGTGCAAGGGGTCTTTCTTTTTCTCCCATCTGTTGGTAAAGGATTGGTAAAGCTCATCTGGGGTGGTTATGGAATTTGCAGCAAGTGATCTGAACCAAGTTCTTACATCACCTGTTAAACTCTGAACAAAAATTCTCATTCTTACACTATCATCATTTATCTCGTAGTTTTCAAAATAGTCTTGCATCTTTTTGGTGTGCTGAAGGGCTGTGAAAGGACCGGTGTTGTCAAAATATGTGATTTTAGATTGGTACTCTTGAGGTAAAGCCCCAACATTAGCGGGTAATTGCAGGGGTGCATATCTATTAGCCATATTGGCAGGTATAAGTGGAACAACGGGGATAAATGGGACAACTAGAGTAACGGGGATCACAGGAGTAACTGGAACGTTGGAAACAACAGTAGTGTTAGTATGTACAGTGAATGAAGGTGTGGAAGGAGTACTACGAGATGTAGATGATGAACTAAGGGAAATAGGGGTTGAACGGAACAAAACCTTGATAGGAGTCGGAATACAGCTAGGGTAAGCTGTTTCAGGGCTCAAATCAGCAAAATTTTCCTGTCTTTCTTGCTTCCTAATGATTTTCGAGATTATGTTAGGGTTTTCAAAAACAGCTAGAGGGTTGGGATCTGGATTTGACCTTGTATATCGTGGATTTTTCTTGGGAGCCAGCTTCCGAATTGTTTTTTGGGTATTTTTCCTGGGAATTTTTTCGTAATCAACAAGGGACTAATTTAAAATTTGGGACAGCTTACTTGTAACTTAAAACTAGCATGAATATTGACTGAAGCAGCGTTTATTTACTCCTGTTAATGCAAAGAAAAAAACAATTTCAAAGGCTTCCTGGCTGACATTCAGGCTTCATATGTAGTTTTAAGAGATAAACAGCAATTGGAAAGTTTGATTTATGGTCTCAGTGGAGCTTTCTTACCTTCTTCGTGAAACTATCTGAGGAAGTTCCCCAGTGGAGTCGCCATTATGTTATCACTCAGGTTGTCCTTAAGCTCCGGAAAAGGATACAGCCCAGGTAACCACAGACCAACTTTGGATTGCAGGTTCTAGCCAACCTGCAACCAGAGAGGGCTCTCTCTTTTAGATTTAGCTTTGTTGAAAAGGATTTTAGGCTAGGTTTTGAGTTCAGAGGGTTTTTGTTTTGTTTTTGGTGGGAAAATTGATATTTTCAGACAGAGAGGCAAGGCATAGTCTGGAAGTTTCAAACCATTGGGCGTGGAGTCGAGGAGGAGAACTGCTGGTGCATTTCTTCGGTCACAAGAGAGGGAAAATGGAGCAAGATAGCTGCGCATGAAACAGTATTTCAGGTTTAAATGATGGAAATAATGCTAAGTAATGAGAGGCAGTTAAGAATCTCTCAATCAGCTTAACAGATGGGGGTAACAGAGCTCTACCTAGGGGTAGTAAAGAATCCCTAGATAATTGGAAAACACAGGTGAATCGGGGTAAATGTGAGCCCGGGGGAATTCACATTCATAAACAATTCATTCAAAGGAAAACATAAAGAAATAGCAGAAATTGAGAATAGAGTGTACTTAAACAAATTCTAAGCTATTCTTTCTTTCTGCTATTTAGATAGTGGTAAACAATAAACAGAGGTAAGATGCACTTATTGCTTCAGACTGTAGCACAAGAATTCCATCTTCATATCTCCAAAAACATTCATTTGCAATAGACAATTTTCTCTCCAAGCTTTCAGCAATCTTTGATTATAGAAAAAACCCAGGTATACAATGCGAGTCTCTAGTGAAAATTCTCAATTTTCCAACCCTTGTAACAATGTAGAGGGCGGTATATATAGGGAAAACTCTCTACAATTGCTTTTATTACAACTTGACCTAAACAGGTCTGAAAGAAAGATGATTACTTAACCTAATCCTATCCAGAAATAAATGCAAAAAAATATCTTGGGCTGCGCTCAGGGCTGCTGTATCAAACTCAGTAAATGATGTAGTCCTTGGCGGCTTGGTGTAGTGTTTTCTGCAATAAATGTGTATGGGTTTCTGCTTCTTTGCTGTCTGTCTGCATTTAAAGCTTTAACTGTGATTTGAGGGCAAGGATGGGCTTACCCCTCTTGATTTGATTTTCTGGGGGGCTCATCAATGTTCAGGTGCTTCGAGCCCCTAAAAAATCTTGACTGATACTCTTTGGCTCTTCTTCTTCCTCTGATACTCTTTGACAATGAACTGGGCTGTTGTTTTCCTTTGCTGTGGGTCTAATCACAAATTAATGGCTGTTGTTCGGCCTCTGTTTCCTCTAGAGCTGTCTTCTGCTCCTTTCGGCAAGCTTCGCGAAGAAAAATGGGTCATTCGGTGCCTTTTTGGCTTGCTGGGGGCTGCAAAATGAAAAGATTCCCTAAAGATTCCCCATTCAGGCCTAATTTATCCAGCGATGAGCGATTTGTGCTCATCAAAAACTGCCTCAGAAACTGATTCCGGGGCTCCGGAGTGCGATTTTCGCCCTTCGCGCCAAAAAAGTGATGATGACGTCAGCGATGGGACCTCGTACGGTGGGTGACGTCAGCGATGACGTCAGCATGATGACGTGGCGAGATGACGTCAGCATGATGACGTCATCACGTACGGAGGTGACGTGGCAGTACGGCGGCTCTGAAGATGTGGCAGGACACGTGGCAGGAGGGCCACGCAGGCGGATGACGTGTCATGGTGACTGGGCAGGGGGGTGACGCAGGCAGGTGACGTCACCAGGCAGGGGGCGGTTTCTGGTTTTGGGGCGCACCGCCTTTGGGCATGAGCGGTTTTGTCAGAGGGGGCTCCGCCACAGCCCAGGAGGTGACGCGTGGCGGGAGTACGGCGGCAATACCGCCCATCTCCCGGACGCTAACCTTCGGGCGTTTCGGAGATGGGACGGCCCGTCAACCGTTGATCTGGGCGCACGACGATCGGACGGTTGGCGGGAAGGGCGAGGCGACGGCGGGTTAGTGGGCGGGGATATTCGCGGGAATATCCCGATTTAAATAATGCGCGGCGGGGGTTTTAGACTTAGGGAAAGTGGGTTATGGGGTCTAAAATGGGCGGGTTAATGTATTTACAGTTGGGGCTTAGGGATAAGGGGTAAAACAGGGGTTTAATGCGCGCGGGTTTAACGATTTATGCCCAAAACTTAAGGTAAGGGGGCGGAAAAGAGGGTCTTTGAGGGTTTTTAGGGCTAGGGGAGAGGTTGTTAGCATGACCAGGTGTCATCTAACTCCTGCTATGACTCGGATGGGCTAAAAACAACCCCAGGTGGACCATTTTTTCCCGGACTTGGAAAAAATATGGCTATATTGCCAGGGAGGGGATATTTACATAGGGGAGTTTTATATACATTCTTTTAGTAGGGGAAAGGGGAAGACTGATAGGGAGTTATTTAGTAGAGTTAGTGGTTAATATGGTGATGATAAATAGGCGCTAAGGTCAGGGACCTTAGGCTAATTTTGGGGAAAAGAATTTGAAAAGAAATAAAATCCTTGAGCGAAGAAAATCTTCACCAAAGCAACTGATATGGATGATGATGAAACTAAGAGGAATCAAGCAGATCTTGACCTCTTTGGGAAGTTAGTAAGTGACTTAGGGAATTAGAAGAAGGGGGAGTTAGTGATGTCCACCTTTGAGCTCCTTTGAATGAAAATTGCCTGCACTGTGATCCGGAAAAATATACACTTAGTAACACAAAATTGATCATAAGTCATCTTTCTGCAACCTCTCAGCTACCTACCCAGCCTACTCACCTAACATTTTTTCTTCTTTTTTTTTGGTTTGGGTGCACTTAGACTTGCAGACCCAGATTTACAATTTTTCTTTTGAATGTTTCCTATCTAGCTCTACACTTATTTCTGCCAGGGCCCAGATTAAACAGTTGGGTCCCTTTGATTCTCTACCTATCTACAAATCTGCCAAGATTAAACTGTTTGGTCAGATGCATTCTCTATATTCTAAAATAGGAAATTGAAACCTAGGGAGACCAAGATTAGACTGTTTGGACCTCCCTTAAATGAAAACTCTTCAAAACTGGAACAACTCATCAAAATTGGAATCAACAGTGGCATTTGGACTAGCACACTTCATGGCTTTCTTCTTTGGTCTCTTTTGGAAATATGGAACACTGCAGCTTGCAGAGTATGACATATTTTGCATGTAAAAATGTCAATCATGGAAGATGAAACCCTGTTGCAACAGGAGGCTAACAGCAGGAGACATTCTTGGTATTAGTATGATGAGGTAATATTTGATATGTTTATATAACTAACAATTGAGTAATGTGGTAGTACATAGTAAGCCTCGATTGCAATAGGGTAAAAAGGGTAGAAGAAAGGAATTAGACTAGAATTATTTTGGCTATGTTTGGAAACCCTAATTCCAAATGAATGAGTGCCTCGTATACAAGAAGTCTTCTTAACCTTGATTTTTTCTATCATTATGTGGATATGTTCTATAGTCATGAACATGTAATTGACATGTATATTATCTAGTCTCTAGTTGCAGGTGGATCTGGCAAGGAAATTGGAGTCCCTTGAGAGATGAAGTGGATGTGGTCAGTTGCAAGCAATGTGTTTGGCACAACAAGGTAAGGTAAATAGTATGTCATTATGTTTATTTATGCACTAACAATTATGTGTTTATGGCAATATGATGCAATGGATTGCATGGCAAGGAAACTGCCATGAAATTTTGAAGAAGGCTTGGGTTGATCTTTCCTTGGGAACCATGGGGATTGCATCATGGTGTTTGTTATTAGTCTTGTGCTTTTGGTATTTTGTGATTGTTGCACTTGAATGGCGATTTCTATTGAGTTTGGTTCATATCTATGCCACTTTGTTTGTGGTGTCATACCATTGTTGGTTTTCCATGGTTTTCTTCTTGTTTTCTTCTCGTTATTTCTTTATTTTTTTTAGTGTCTTGGGAATTAGTTTGGGAAGTAGGAAATTTAATGGATCTTAGGGAGAGCTAAATGAAACCTAACAGGTAATGTAAGACACAAATGAATCTTGGTGCATGAGTAAGTGTAGTGCAAGGTAATGTAGTTTTTAAACCTATACAGAAATTACCTGCATATGAATTCTAAACAATGCGAGAGCATAACACATAAAAAAAAAATACACAAATATTTTCCATTGGATCCCAAAATCGAGACTACCATCTTGATTTTTCATTATTTTCCTTTCAATGTTACAATACATATTTATAAATGTCAAAGTATCTAATACCATGGACAAATAAACCATCGCGTCCAAAACCATGGACCGAAAACCATCGCGTCCAAAAACATGTACGAAAATCATGCACAAAACCATAGGTGGGCCCGCCCAACCTAACATAGGTTCCAAAACCAAACTTTTCTGAGGCAGGACCCCATAGAGTGGGGTTACCTACACCCCTCAAACCGCCTGCGACCCCCCCACTACGCAATCTCTGCAACAAAGGGGGGGCTTCGCCCCCCCTCTAAACCCCTGGTTAACTACGTGGGTTAGTCATGGAAATAATATAACACAACACAACATTCTCCCACTTGTTTTTTTCTTTCCACAGGGGGCCACAAGAGAGCTTAGTCATTTATCTAGCCCTACAACGCCCATTGTTTCTCTACACCAAGAGAACTTCTCAGAGCTCACATATTTTGTCAGTGCATCTACAGTATTCTTCAAAGTGTCCACCTTTACCAGCAACACCTTTTTGTATTCTATCATATCCCTCGCAAAGTGATACTAAACATTAATGTGCTTTGTATTTGAATGATATGCAAGGTTCTTTGCCAAGAAAATTGAACTTTGGCTGTCACAGTCTATCCTTATAGCTCCCTGTACTAACCCCATACTTGAACGCAATCTCTGCAACCAAACTACTTCCTTGCTTGCATGAGTGGATGCCATGTATTTTGCCTCTGTAGTTGATAGTGCCACTACAAATTGTTTCTTACTCATCCAACTGACTGCACCTCCAAATAGGTTAAACACATACCCACTTATAGATCTTCTCTGATCCAGACCTCCAGCCCAGTGTGCATCAACAAAGCCATGAATATCCAACACTTTGTCCAATCCTGGTCTTCCTTGGTAGCACAAACCATAATCACTAGTGCCACACAAATACCTAAAAACCCGCTTCACTATTGTCCAATGCTCCTTTCTTGGTTTTGACATAAACCTGCTCAATACTCCCACTGCATGTGCTATGTCTGGTCTAGTACAAACCATTTCATACATCAGGCTACCGACTGCACTTGTATATGGAACATGGGACATGTCCTCTTCCTCTTCTTGTGTCTTGGGACACTGTTCAACAGATAACTTTACACCTATAGGAATAGGAACCTTCACCGGTTTACTATCCTGCATATTAAACCTTTGCAATATTGTCTCAAAATACTTCCTCTGGTTTAACTAGAGCTTCTTCTTTGTCCGATCTCTTTTAATTTCCATGCCCAAAATATACTTTACAACGCCAATATCTTTCATGTCGAATTTGGAGGACAATTGGGTCTTCAAATCTTGGATAATTTCTTTGTCATTTCCAACCAGCAACATATCATCCACATCCAAGACCAACTAAATAACATGGTCATCAATTAATTTAAAATACACAGAATGATCTGCTCTACTTCTGGTGAAGCCAAGTCCCCGTATAAATGTATCAAATTTCTAATACCACATCCTTGGTGACTGTTTTAACCCATACAGAGACTTCTTTAACTTGCATACCAGTTCTTTCTTACCCTTCACCACAAAGCCTTCAGGTTGTTTCATGTAGATTTCCTCTTCCACATCCCCGTGAAGAAATGTTGTCTTCACATCCATCTGTTCTACCTCAAAATCAAAAGCAAAAGCAACAGATAAAAGTAATCTAATAGAAGTTACCTTCACAATAGGAGAAAAAATATCACCAAAATCAATTCCCGACACCTGGGAATAATGTTTTGCTACCAACCGAGCTTTGTATTTCTCCACCTTTCCTTTTGCAATTGTCTTCTTCTTGAACACCCATTTGCTACCATTGGGTTTCCTTCCAGCCGGTAACTCCACCAAATCCCAAGCCTCATTTTTGTGCAAAGATGCCATTTCATCAACCATGGCCTCTGTCTAGAGTTTTCCATCCTCTGAATCTACTGCTTCCTTCATAATTCTAGGATCATCATCAATAATAGATAAAGAAAAATTTGAACAGAAAGTAGATGGACTATACCTTTCTGGCTGCCTTCTTTCTCAAACTGATCTTCTCACACCCAGAGTTTGTGGCTCTTCTTCTTCTGATTCCTCCTCTGCTGTAGAGTCTAATTCTTCCTCCTTTAACTCAAACTATATCTTCTCAGGTTCCTTTGGTTGGACTTCATGTTTAATAACATCTTTCACCTCTCTGAACACCACATCTCGGTTGTACACAACCTTCCTTGTTACTGGGTTCCAAATCTCATAACCCTTTAAACCATTCTTATACCCAATAAAGATGCACTTTTCAGATTTATTATCCAACTTGGTTCATTTCTCCTTTGGAACATGTACATATGCATCACATCCAAATACCCTCAGATGTGAAAGAGAGGGCTTCTTACCAGTCCATACCTCTTGTGGAGTTTTATCCTCCAGTGCTAATGAAGGTGATCTGTTGACCAAGTAATATGTTGTCTCCACCACCTCTGCCCAGAATTCATGTCCTAACCCAGCACCAATGAGAATGCTTCTTGCCCTTTCCATCAATGTCTTATTCATTCTTTCTGCAACTCGATTTTGTTGAGGTGTATACAGAGTACTCTTCTGCCATGCTATACCACACTTTTTACAAAATTCTTCAAATTCCTTACTGCAAAACTCTCCACCATTATCTGTCCTAAGCACCTTTATCTTCTTCTCTGCCAGGTTTTCCACCAGAGCCTTGAATTCTTTAAACATGTCAAAGACTTCAAATTTCTTCTTAGGGAAATATATCCATGTATTCCTTGAGAAGTCATCTAAAAATGATACATAGTACATAGACTTACCCAGTGATGGAACCTTCACAGGTCCAAACATATCAACATGCACAAGCTCTAATATATGTTTCACCCTCTTACCACCAGAGGGGAAACTCACCCGATTCTGCTTCCCATATACACAATTTTCACAGAAATCAAAATCCAGAGAGCTATTACTCATACCTTCTACCATACCTTTACCATGAAGTATTTGAAGGCCCTTCTCTCCAATATGTCCACGCCTGTGATGCCACAACATGGTCTTCTCTCCAGAGGCCACTAGATTTTCTGCTCCACTTCCAAGAACTTAAAAACTATTGCACCCATCAACAATCGTGCTACCTTGCAGCTTGTACAAAGTTCCAATCCAAACTCCCCGCATCAATGCCAGTGCTTCTTGAACCATCTTGCAGGTATCCTTCTTGAACACTGTTTTTACACCTGCATCATCCAACTTGCTTACAGAAATCAGATTTCTGGCCAATTCAGTAATATGCAAAACACCTGGAAGTGTTCTAACCCTTCCACCTTTTTATAGACATATTTGGGCACTGCAACCCCAATCTTACATGTCCATAAACCAAGGGCTTCTAAGTCCCCAAAAAAAATTTTTCATACCCTAAAGGAGCAAGGTCAGCTGATTACATCATCTCCCATAAGTTCTCCATGAAAAACTACTCAGAACTGGTCAAAGCAGGACCATACAGACTGCCCAGTGCTAAAGGTGTGACGCATCTCACCTGCCACATGAAAAAAGTGCGATGCATACTGGAAAGCCCTTCTATAGGGTGGGATGAGTGAGAGCAGACAAATGGCATAAGCAGTTTGCTAGGTGGAAACCCAGAGAATCTTCTAGACACTGCTCATTTGACACTTGCCTCTCTGAGTTCGCCCAAGGATGAGTAAGACATCTAAAATCTCCATGTGGAACCAAGAACTATCAGTGAAATGACACTAATCAAAATCCCAGAAGCTGACTCACTCTCCTATAAACATCTATATATGGATCCCTCATCCAAGAGATCTAGAGGCTGGAATTTTGTAATTTGCAAGGAAGTGTTGTTGGTTTCTCTTTGAAGACATTATTGGGTGATCTTGCTTTGTATGAGGTGAAGAGGGCTTTCATGCTAGGAGGATGGCACTGGGTCAGACCAAGTGGTTGTAATTCTCTCTTTTACTACTTTTACTAATAAAGCTATTTGAGTTTTCCTCCATATTCTTGTGCATCTCTGAATATAGTGTTGATATATGCATTTATATGGTCAATATATATTTGATCCTATATTGTTTACAGTGATAGATCTCTATGCTTTGATGGTATTATGCTGTTGTGAATCTACAGTTGCTCTTTGAAGTGGGACAAGTAAGGAAGCAGTGGCGAGATTCTGTCAAAGGAGAAAGGAAACAAGCAAGGAGCCAAGCGGAAGACTGAGGTTGGTACTCTCTGCTTCTTTCTCATCTCTCTCTCGTAAAGGAAAAACAAGTGACTTTAATCTATTTGTTTCTAAGATAGCTACCCGTCTTAGTGGGACTAGCAGCTCTGCATAGACACTAGATTTCCTGATAAAAAAATGGCGACTCCGCTGGGGAGTGATTAGTTTGATTGCTTGTATCTATTTGTTTGATTCATAAACCACAGATAGAGCCTGAAGTCAAAACAACTAGCCTTCGAACTGCATTTGCTATGCAAGTGCAAAGTAGATCAACGCTGCTTCAGTCAATCTCCGGGTTTGTTTATGAACTAAAAAATTGACTTGCAAACATCCTAAGTGCCCTAGAGGTAGCTTGAGTAACCTCATTAGATCAGCCCTATACTTTGTAGTTACTAACTATAATTTGCTTGGCCTAAATCCCTGAACTAAACTGCAAACTGTGACCAAAAACCAAGTTAAAGTCTCGTTCCTGGACCATCACACCCTCTCCTTTAGGCAAATTGGACGCATCGCACCTCCCATGTGCAGTAGGTGAGATGCATCCCTGTTTCCCTATGTTACAGGTGCGATGATCAGATAAGCCTGTTTCTCCCTCCAGATTTTGGTTTTTTCTTCACTGTCTTCAGTTTTATTCAGGAGTTTTGTTGTCTATGATCAGTAGACCATTGCAGAAACCCCCTTCCTTTGCATCATTCAGCCTCCATTGTGAAAATATTTGTGAATGTTTTTATGTATTTTTCGCCATTCACAGTTCTCATTTACAAAATGGTAGCTTAATCGAACTGTCGTCTTTTGATTTGAAAGTGTCGCAAGTGTCATTTTCAGTCAAAGAAAAGAATACTTCTCTTTTTGATAGTCGATTACACTATTACTCTTGTATTTGATCTGAATTTATAAGTATTTCAAGTGGCGAAAGCAGTTTTCAATTCAAAATCGCAAAGTGTCGTCTTGCCTTCCTGTCGTTTTTTGAAAAGAAAATAGTTAGTATTGTCGCTTTGAAAGAAGAGATAACTCAGATTTGTATTTAGCATTCTTTTTGTCATTCACACATTAAGAAAGTGGAAAACAAATACATACAGGTGCATTTGCATTTAGACTATTTTTTTATTTTGATTTAGGACAGTGCATCTAGTGTGTGCTCTCTGCTCTATGTTGAAAGGATTTCAGTTCTCTTTCCTTAGTAGCTAGGATTTTCATTGCAAAAAGAAGAGTAAATGACTATTTATCATCTTAGATTGCATTTTAGGAATTGTATATCTACATCATGTGGTGAACCTTAAAGGCAAACTTCTTAAGAAAGATCAACTGTAAAATAAATTCAATGAACATAAAAACGCTTTTGAACCTAACACACAACATCTAGAAGTCTAGGCTAGGGACATATTCCGGCGTCGTAAAGCCTAGTAACTATCACTTTCATCGTAGGTTGGGTGATTCCTCCTCTTTGACATGACAAGTGCCAGTATGGACTTGTGCTCCCACGTACCGTTGAGTATATATTGGGAGACCACAATAGGCTATATCCTTTATCCTTAGGAAGACGTGTCTGTCGCCCTATTGATCGCAATGCACTGAACACAGCATTCGGGAAGATTCACTGTCGTACCATAAAAAGTATTCTGCAGTTTTGCAATTGGTTTGGTAATCCCTCTGTCTAGATTTCCAGAGTAGTCTCTTTCATTCCTTTTCAGACTCCTTAAAGGAAAAGGCCCATCTAAGCACTTGCCACTTCGGGCTCATTAAAAATCGAAGGTGACTAGAGTCATCTTTAGCTTTTTCTCGACTCCTAAAAAGTGAAAAAGAAAGTTGTGTCAAAGCGTATAAAATTTATTTTAAACGGAATAACGTCATTGTTCCCTCGTTGATCTTGGGTTGAGAAAATGGAGTCCACCATCCAAGGATTTCCCCTCGGGGGAAATCCTAGTCCTTTCTCCTCTTGGGGAGATGTTGGTGCACCTCATATGGCCATATTGTCCCTCCCCGGATAGACAGATTGCCTACTGGTATGGCTTTTCTCAACCTCTGTCGTTCAAAACACCGTGATTCCTAAGCAATCAAATCAGCAACTAGATGATACTAGAGTCACCCCCCAACCTTCTACTTCGTTTGTTTCTCCCTCTCCTTCTTCCTCTTCACTTGGTGAAACTAGTAAAACTAAAAACCAAGTAACTGAGAAGAAGAAGAAAGGGAAGGAGAAGAAGAAGGAGCCAACGGCGAAAAGGGAAAACCGTGCATCATCTAGTGAAAATCCACACACTGCACCATCCAAACCTAAATCTCCATGTGTCATCTGCAAAGGGGACCATTATCATCGAGATTGTCCTTGCATCGCACGGATCTTAAGGGACTGGTCTCCCCGCTTGCACAATCTGGTGTCGTCAAGCTTTGACGATCATGTTGAGAGTACACCGTCAACTAGTGAAAACGAAGTCACTGGGCAGAAAGGAAAATCTAAATTTCCTTGCAGACTATGTGAAGGCGATCATTGCCTCCACCGCTATCCCTTCGTGGACAAAGCTAAAAGAGCCTTGGATAACCGTCCTGCATCACCATAGTGACTTCCTCCTGGATACAAGAAACTCTTCCTGATTCCATTATTGGTTGAACATGCGACTAACACACCTTTGTTGTCGATCGAAGCACCTATCATTGAAGATGAACCCTCTGAGTCCACATCGGACCAAAGTAAACAGGTCGAGACGGCAGTCAACCCCATCTTGTCTTCAGAGGATTTACCTTCAAATGATACAGTCACTAAAAAGAATGAGAATGACACCATTCAAATTCTTTTTGTAAATACAGACTCTGATGAACATGGGGGCAATCTACCTGTTCCTTTACCGCAGGAAGGAAGTTCATCAGGGATGTATTCGGCCATTTATTCAATCCCACCTCCAAGCAACCTAGGTGTCTCCTTCGATTGGAATCTACTAGGAAGACCCCATTTACCATCTAATGTACCATTCCGAATCATAGTGCAAACTTACAAAATGGTCATAGTTGGTACCATCATAGATGAAGGGGCTTCTGTGAGTATCCTTTCCTCAACTGCTTGGAAAGCTCTTGGTTCGCCATTGGTTCTGCCTGAGATGCGACATTTGACAGGCTTCGACAAAGGAACCAGTCGACTGTTAGGGATCCTTCCAGATTTGCCTATAACCTTGAGAAGGAAAACCATTTATCTGAACGTAATGGTAGTCCAAGGACCTTTAGATTACAATCTACTCCTTGGACATGACTACATTTATAGCGTGGGAGCCATTGTCTCCTCACTCTTTCGAGTAATGTGTTTTCCGCATGAAGGCAGAGTGGTCCAGCTCGTAGACCAGCTTTCATTCCTTGGTTCACACATAGCTAATAGTCAAATACCATCCCTGACAGGTCTTTTTGCACAAGGAATGTCTCATCAATCTCCATTCCATCCACTTGATGAGCGCGAGTGATTTGGTGGTCATGACTGAAACCCAAGGGGCATGCACCTTGGTCTGCTTCGGCAGGAAAACTTTGGGTATAGGGTAGGTTTCCGTAGAGGATATATGACTGGTCTGACACACCCATCCGTTTAGGAAAATGGAATTAGACCAGAAGAAGATACCTTTGTTAGAAGGTAGGCCTTTCCCGATAGAACAAATGTTTTGTCTGCAAATTGAAGGGTAACTTGGAAAAAGTAGGCCTTTCCCGATAGAACAAATGTTTTGTCTGCAAATTGAGGGGTAACCTGGGAAACTCTACTTCGCTATACCTGGGGGCATGCAAACCTTTTTGCGTGAAAGTGAAAAACGACCATTTATTTTCTTAGTTTGTAGGTTCTTAACCCTTTAAACTCGTAGGATTGGTCGTTCCTAGCTTACATAATAAAAGGAGTCAGAGCATAATTTCGAATGGTGCAAGCTCCCTAAAAAATGAACCTATTGATGAGGCATCCTTATTATACGACTCGCACGATTAGTTTTACGCGAAGTTCAAGATCGTTAAAAAATAAACCTAGCAATGAGAATATGTTCCACCAGAGTTTAAGCTCATTAAAAAATGAACCCACCTCTGGTAAATAAACATTGTGAATGATCATCATCAGCTTTTGAGCCTTGGTCGTGTTCTTACCATCACCTCCACTCTGTTTTAGCCAATCATTTGCCTCCATTTGATTGTTTACCCCTTTTGAGGAACAACTGCGATGAGTGATCCTATTAGCCACCTTCTTTACACTGTCGTGATTGGAAAGTTCCAAACCTTACCTAGAACTAGCTACTATCTGAAAACATCACTCGTTCCTCAAAAAACGAGTCTCCTTTAATCTCTTTTCATTTGACTCGTAAAATATGAAAAGATTGCTAAGAAATTGGCCTCTCCAGCTCGTTAAAGTGATTGGAAGTGCTATCCCTCCTCTATATTTTAATCTTTTTGGACTTGAGGGATTATTACACAAAAAGATCGAGCGTTTGTCTTGTTCGGCTCGTTAAAACTATCGAAAATTCATCCCTTTCACATTGTTTTATACTTTTTCGGACTTAAGGGATTATATTACGAAAAAGGAATATTGGAGTATTCTTTCCATCTCTTTTCAGACTCTCTAAAATTGAAAAGAACCGAGTTATCCTTGTCGTTAAACTCGTTAAAACAATAGCGACAAAATTTTCCATTCAGACAAGAGTGAGTTTCACTATCGCTAGGCTTGTTAAAACATAGGGACGGGTTTGCCCAAAGGGAAAATTATAGAACAAGCATATGTTATCCTCCTCAAGCTTGACAAAAATAAAGAGGTACTGGTCAGAAATGACTGGGGAAAATTGGGAAGAAAACTTGCAGAAACTTTATTAGTAGCAAGTCGCTCTTGAACATGACACTTTCACTCCATCGCCATGATTGAGTCGGGTTGGGTTATTCCATTCACCAGCCATATTACCATTGGTCCACCGTACCATCCACTTTTGGGGTTAACGCTGCCAATCCATTTCAGTGTCACCGATATGTTGAAGAGAAGTTGCTCAGAGAATTGACCTACCCAGCTTGTGTCTCATCCGTTGCAATACCTTCACGCTTCATACTTTCATGACCGCCACCCTGAACCTTGTATCATCAGATCATTTTAACCTCTACAAAATCATTTGCTCCATTCCATGTCGTAGATGTGGGATCCGTCAATGCCCTCCTACGACGTGTCACTTCTTGTCAACATCAACTCATTATCCAAGAAGCCGACCTAGGAACAACCCTTTCAGTAATTTGAAGCTTGCATGCCTCAATGGCAAGTTTCTCACTTCTAGCGATAGGTTTACACTAATGGCCTTCAACTAAAAGATTTTGCTTGGTGTTCGACATCAACTCATCTATTCACACCACGTGAATTGTACTACAGTACCTTGAGGGTCATCATCATCATCGGTGATTCCTCTCGTGCCTGTTAACAGCTTACATCATTGGCTAGTAATCAGGCGATGTCCTTCCATGTTCGACATCAGAACATCTTTTCACATGGATCGACTTGTACTTCGGGCGAAGATTGAACGAGTTTCAAAGACCCCAAATCTAGTTTCATCCGGGCTGCAATATATTCAGGAAAAATAAAGACATCAAATGTACATCATTGCTGCACAGATAATCATCCAAACTAAGGGATGATCACTCTACTAGGATCATCAGTCTGCACACAGACGATTGTCTATCCTATGTACATGAAAATGAATTTATCAAAGCTGAGCATGGGAATACCTGCCTCAGCTAGATCATGAAAAATATTACGAAGATAATGTATTGTATTGTATCTTATTATAGGTCACCTCCCAGTTCGAAAAACCTCGGATCCTCATTATAAAGCATTTCACCCGACATCAAAAGGATTTACGACCTCATGCTTTAGGGGGCAACTGTTATAGACATATTTGGGCACTGCAACCCCAATCATACATGTCCATAAACCAAGGGCTTCTAAGTCCCCAAAAGTGTTGTTTCATACCTAAAGGAGCAAGGTCAACTGATTACATCATCTCCCAGAAGTTCTCCATGAAAAACTACTCAGAACTGGTCAAAGCAGGACCATACAAACTGCCCAGTGCTAAAGGTGCGATGCATCTCACCTGCCACATGCAAAAAGTGCGATGCATACTGGAAAGCCCTTCTATAGGGTACGATGAGCAAGAGCAGACAAATGGCACAAGTAGTTTGCTAGGTGGAAACCCAGAGAATCTTCTAGAAACTGCTCATTTGACAATTGCCTCTCTGAGTTCGCCCAGGGATGAGTAAGACATCTAAAATATCCATGTGGAACCAAGAACTATCAATGAAATGACACTAATCAAAATCCCAGAAGCTGACTCACTCTCCTATAAACATCTATATATGGATCCCTCATCCAAGAGATCCGGAGGCTGGAATTTTGTAATTTGCAAGGAAGTGCTGTTGGTTTCTCTTTGAAGACATTATTTGGTGATTTTTCTTTGTATGAGGTGAAGAGGGCTTTCATGCTAGGAGGATGGTGCTGGGTCAAACCAAGTGGTTGTAATTCTCTCTTCTACTACTTTTACTAATAAAGCTATTTGAGTTTTCCTCCATATTCTTGTACATCTCTAAATATTGTGTTGATATATGCATTTATATGGTCAATATATATCTGATCCTATATTGTTTACAGTGATAGATCTCTATGCTTTGATGGTATTATGCTGCTGTGAATCTACAGGTGCTCTTTGAAGCGGGATAGGTAAGGAAGTAGTGGCGAGATTCTGTCAAAGGAGAAAGGAAACAAGCATGGAGACAAGCGGAAGATTGAGGTTGGTACTCTCTGCTTCTTTCTCATCTCTCTCTTGTAAAGGAAAAACAAGTGACTTTAATCTGTTTGTTTCTAAGATAGCTACCCGTCTTAGTGGGACTAGCAGCACTGCATGGACACTAGATTTCCTGATAACACACCTTGCAATTTCCGCAACCAATGATTCTAGCCTTCCTATCATCTCCTAAGAAGACATCACCACCATCGTATTTCTCATACTCGTAGAACCACTCTCTATGGGGAGTGAAGTGAAAGGATGCACCTGAGTCAATCAACCATTCCTCATGATCTACATGTGTACTTGAAGAAGCCAAGTACACATCCCCACCTTCATCTGAGGTGGTTTTCACCTCTACAAAAGGAGCATCATCAGATCCCTTTCCTTTATCAGGAGCTTTAGATTTACAGTCCCTTTTGTAGTGCCCTTCCTTTCCACATTTCCAACACACCACCTTTACAGGTTTTTCTGGAGATTTAGATCTCCCTCTAGATTTATATCTCCCACTCGATGACTTTTTTTTTTTCTATTCTGGGACCGTCCTCATACAGACAAGGCATCACCATTCTGGCTCTCCATAATTTTCCATCTCATCTCCTCCGTCAGCAAGGATGAGATTATTTCACCAAACTGCAAGGTAGTTGCATTGCTACCTATTGTAATAACCAAACTATCCCATGAATCTGGTAGAGAACACAACAAAATAATGCACTTATCTTCATCTGAAATTTTAATATCAACGGATGCTAACTAACTTACCACATTATTAAATGCATTCAGATGTTCTATCACTGAGTCTCCATCTTTCATCCTCAAGTTATACAACTTTTTTCGTAGGAACAGTTTATTCACCAAAGACTTATATTGATACAAAGTCCCTACCTTGTCCCACAAAGCCTTCGCTGTAGCTTCCCTTGATACATTCAGCAATACTAAATCTGATACACACAATCGTATTGTGCTCTTTGCCTTCCAATCCAACTTCTTCCATTCTTCATCAGACACTCCCATTGGTTTAGTACCTGGATCTACTGCTATCCACTGATCTTTATCCACCAAGAGATCCTCCATCTTGAGTTTCCACAAATCAAAACTCTGACCATTAAATTTATCGATCTCTATCTTTCCACTGCTAGCCATCTTTTTTCACCACCAAAATCGATCTCACAGATCTCTCACTGAATAGGGTCTACCACAGGCCCGAGTGAAACCCTCAGCAACAAAGGCATCCCCTTAAAGCCAAAATAGCTTTGATACCAAATGTAGGTTTTAACCCCGTACAAAAATTACCTGCATACGAATTCTAAACAATGCGAGAGCATAACACATAAAACACATATACACAAAGATTTTCCCCTAGATCCCAAAACCAAGACTACCAGCTTGATTTTTCATTATTTTCCTTTCAATGTTATAATAAATATTTATACATGCCGAAGCATCCAATACCATGGACCGAAAATACATCGCATCCAAAACCATGGACCGAAAACCATCGCATCCAGAAACATGTGTGAAAATCATGCACAAAACCATAGGTGGGTCCACCCAATCTAACATAGGTTCCAAAACCAAAATTTTCCGGGGCAGGACCCCATAGAGTGGGGTTACCTGCACCCCTGAAACCTCCTGTGACCCCTCCGCTATGCAATCAACACAATGAAGGGGGGGCTCCAGCCCCCCTCTAACCCCCCAGTTAACTATGTGGGTTAGTCATGGAAAGAATATAACACAACCCAACAGGTAAGTGTATGACAGCTAGTTGGATTAGTTGGATCCATTGGTGTAAATGGATGATGGAAAAACATTCATGAGAAAGGTAATCAAGAAAGGTAAGGTGAATGTACTTAAGGCATCATATGCATTGGCTAAGTTTGGAATTGTGGTTCTCAATGTTGTGCATGCTATGCACAAATAAGGAAGTTCTATTAACCCAGACCTTATGATATATGGAAATTATGTTGTGATCATGATTATGTTGATGTTTATATGTATATGTATGTATTTATGTATGTATGTCAATGTCTAACAAGTTCATTAGGAATCATTATTGTGAGGAATGATTTCTTATGTAGGTGAATGACGTGAATAGATTTTGGGTCTTACGAGGAATCAATTGGGAGGAGTGGCCTGATAGATTTATGAGGTCAATATCATATGGTTATGAGTTGATATTATGTGATTATATTATGTCTATGTTATGGACAGATTATACCAAGGGATATAATAGAGAAATGAAAGCAATGTGTTCTGTGACATGCTGGGACAAGCATGGATAAGGCACTCAAAGAAAGTTTTCTTGGTAGAGACAATGTAGTTTGGATGTGTGGTACCATTGTTGTGCATATGTTGTATATATTGTACATGTTGCATCTGTGATGTGTACATGTAGTTTTGTGTATATATAATATGTGTACATGTTGTTTAAGCAATGTTATGTACAGGGTGGTACAGATAGTGTTTTGTGAATGTTTTTTATGCAATGTTGGGTATAGACAGTGCTATGTACATGATGGATACGTGGCGTTGTGTGAATATGGTGTTGTGTTCATGCTGGATATGCAATGATGTGTGTGGTGCTATGTACATGTTGTATATGCAGTGCTATGTACATGTTGTATATGCAATGCTATGTACATATGGCATTGTGTGCATGTTGTACAAATGGTGTTATGTACATATGGTGTTGTATGCATGATTGTACAAGTGGTGTTGTGAGCATGTGGTGTCATGTACATGTGGTACAAGTGGTGTTGTGTGCAAGTGGTGCTATGTACATGTCATGCATGTGGCATTGTGTACAAGTGGTGTCACGAACATGTCCTACATGTGGTACTATGTACATGTGGTATTGTGTACACATTATACAGGTGGTACAATGTACATGTGGCATTGTGTGCACGTTTTGCAGGTGGTTTCGTGTACATGGGATGCTGAGAACACATTGTACAGGTGGTGGTATTGTGTAAGTGTTGTACATATGGTACTAGTGTACATTTGGTATTGTGTGCATGTCGTACATGTTGTGTTGTGTACATGTGGTACTATGTATGTGTATTGTGTAGTTGTGGTATTGTGACATGTGTACTCAATGTGTTGTACTCTGTGTAGTACATGTATTTTGTTGTGTTGTACTCTGTGTAGTACATGTATTTTGTTGTGTTTTACGTGAAGTCTAGGTACATGTATTATGTGGCATTGTACATAAGGTACATATGTATGATTTGTGTTGTATATCAGGTGTATGTGTATGCATTTTGTGGTGTCACACGTTGTGTGCAGATGCATGTCATGTGATGTACATTGTGTACGTATACATACGTACATTGGGTGTATGTGTATGTGTTATATGTCAGGAATAGGTGCATGTGTTTCATGGTGTTGTATTTGTGTGATGCACACTATGTGTATGTGCACATGGTTGTGGAGAAGGCATTGGGTGTTTGTTGAGTGTGGGAACTGATCTGGTGTGTGTATGAAATAAGAACAAAGACAGAAGTAAGTATCGATTAAAGGATAAGTATCGGTATATTATTTTAGTTTTATTATGCATGTGATTTATGATTCTAGTATATTATGATTACATGTGAATTACGATTTTGGTTTATGATGGTTACATGTGATTTACGATTTTAATCTATGATGGTTATGTTTTGAGCTAACCTGATGAGATATTTTTATACATGTTGATTTGGTCAAATATTCTAATTTGACTTGTTGTGATAGGAAGTGAACATGATTGCAAATATACCTTGTTGATGAGCTACCAATGAGGTATGATGTGAATTTATTTCAATTTATTTTAAATCTAATGGAATTTATGTACTTGGTACAGGAATGCATGAAATGCCCGATTGGGTGATTGAAATCAATTGAAAGAATTTGCAACAACAGAAGGAATTGGAAAATGGAGCAGTATGCTAGTAAAGCATTCACGAACAGGGCCATTGTGGGACATTGGTACCTAATAATTTCCATTTATTTCCATGAGCATGCTATGACTAGTATGATGGTTTTGAGGCAGGGATATGCCTTGGTTTTTGTATCTTTCGATACGAGGAAGTCTTGCCAAGGGATGGACTACTCGAGATGGGTGTGCCAATGGAACATGGAAGGTGAGTGATTGCACGAAAGGGGTTGACTAAATTGTCTGAGGGACTGTGTAGTAGAGAAAGGAAGACTGGGGATGGATTTGTTTTGGTCATTAGCATTTCTAGATGGAATCAGATGCACATTGGGAGTGCACCCTGGAACAATGAGACAGTAAATGTTCACTGAGAGGACAAGTGGCGTAGGATTATAACACTCGACATTGGATGCATTTTGACTGTGGCAGTGAATTTGGGACTTCTTGGGAAGGAGATGAATCATGGTATTACTTGAGGGTGGAGGTGTGAGCCTCTGGATTCCCTTGTTGCGGATGTAGGCACCGTATCTTTCATTTGTTAGTTAATAAAATGTGTATATGTGTATATTATTGTAAATACTATATCGAGCTAGATTTATAAAGCTCCATAGATAGTCTGGTTATTTTCCAGTTGAAGAAAATGTGTATCTGTATATGTGGTTATTGTAAATATTGTAATGAGTTGTGTTATAAATCTCTAGTAAATGGTATGTTTGTCATGTTTCAACAATGGTCATTGTAGATACTTCAACGAGCTATGTTGTAAATCTCCATGGGCAGTATGTTTTGTTTTTAGTAGTCTTGTTGGTTATAGGTGTCATTGAACACTGAGGATGATGTTCATCCAAGGGGGAGGATTTTGTAACAGCATTGGTGAAAATTCCATGTAAAATTATATATAAGGCCACAGTGATGGGACACGTATTCCAATTTTAATGGTGGGGGATGTTGTACCTCTAAGATAGTAGTAGGTCAGCTACCAATGCTAGAGCATCTAAAATAATTGTTTTGTGGTTTTTGGTTTTAGTTTTGGAAGACCAATGAATGAAGATAGATTTAGAATTGAAATACTTAATCCTTTGGATAATATTAATATCTCATCAAAGGGCTACTATAAAGCTTTACACGGTGATATATATCAAATAGTGGTGAGAAGAAGATATAAAATAATATGATTATCACAGTTTCCAGACTGTAAAACAGAACAATCATAAGTATGAAAACCTTCTAAACAATGTTCCAAAGATTCAAGGTAATATACTTAAGCTTAAAAAAGATGTTGATGATTTATTGATTAGAGGGGATTAGCTAAATAGACAGTTCATTAATCCATTCTCTTAATAGATGATCACTTCATGAGCTTATAGGAATAAATTGAGACACAATTATTCCTACCTAGATATCTCTATAAGTCATAAGCATATGAAGAAAAACATAATGATTGATAACTGGAAAAACTTACAGGATAACATAAACTTTGTAAAACCAAATTTAGAATCCTCTACTTTGTATTAAGGTTCCAGAAAGACTGAGTACACCAAGTGTCTAGAAAAGATTCCTTCAAAGGTGCAACTAGGTTCAAAGTAGAATGAACAGTCACGACTTAACAAGTAATGAACAATGAACCTTGAACATTGAACCCTTAACAACTCGAGAAGAGAGTTATTTATACAATAATGAAACTAAGAAAATATCCTAAAAATGATTGAGACTTATTCTAGGAAAGGAAAGATCTTCATGCAAGAAGATAGGGGCAGCTATTGAAATGATTCTTGTTGTCCCTTTTATTCAAGTTGTGTTGGCTTTTTTGTTTGATATTTTTCCCTCTAAGCTACTTGATTGTTTGATTACCTTCACGCTAGTTAATTCCTTCATTTGATCTTTCATCTGATACTCTTTAAACTCTGTGAATATCCTTTGACCCTGCTGAGTAACCTTTACTATGTTCCTTTTTACCTTTACTATGCATTTTTTTTCAACAATAAGATCTTCGTATTTGTCTTCAAACTATATGCAGGATTTTTCTTTGTAAGCCTGGAACAGAAGTTTTTACCTGCAAAACACAGAAATTGTTAAGAAAACATAGGTGACAAAGAAGGACATCAATGGCTTTATTGAGCTCGAAAGGATATGGAAGGAGTCTAGAGTGTATTGGAAGATAAAACAATGGTTTTATTGGTTGCAAAGGCTTATGGAGGCTTCACTATGTAAATGGGAAAAACAAAGCCAAAATGGTGATTTTTGTGTTTAAACGGAAAAATAGATTTCTTTTTTAAATATGGCGCAAAGTGAACAGTGGTTATTTTGTTGTTATGTGGGAGGTGGTTTTGGTTTTCATCGCACCGCTTATGAGGCGTGGGCAGTTTTTGGAGGGGTCACCCGATACAATCAGAGCCTGACACATAGCAAGGGGAGGGAAGTGGAATACCGCTTTTCGGGCGGGTAATGCTCGAACAGAGAACCAACTCAAAATTGCTTAGGGTCGTTGGATTTGAATGCCTTAGATCAGACAGTGATGGAGCAAAATAGCAGTGTAGAGGTAAGAGTAAGAAGCAACGGAGGGGCCCAACGATTAATAATGGCGGTATGGCTTTATTATGGGTTAAAAATTGAGATTAACGGGTTTTATGGTTAAACAAAAGTTTAGGTTGACTTTTCATTTAAATCATAAGAACCTTTTAACAAAGAAATCCTTTGCAAAACACAGTATAGCGGACTTGAAATAATATGAATTTGGTCGAATAAATGACGTTGGGTCCGGGTTCATCGCATATCGCAATCATAGTTTAGCAAAGGAAGGCCCATTGCAAAGGAATGCGATAGGGGCTAGACACGATGTGGAAATAAATCATGGATAATATTGCGATCAGGTCCAGGTTCCCATCGCATATCGCAGTTGCAGTTTAGAAAAGGAAGGCTCATCGCAAAGGAATGCGATAGGGGCCAGACGCGACGTAGAAATAAATCATGGATAATACTGGGATCGGGTCCATGTTCCCATCGCATATCGGAGATCGCAATGGTGGAGGGTGCATGTTTCAGCCGGGACTTGCGATGAAGGGCAGATGCGAAATGGAAATGAATTATGATATATATTGCGTCAGGTCCGGGTCCATCACACATCACATATCACAATGTGGAGGAGAGTGCTTGTACGTTGAAAGGTTTGCAATCTACCAATATGTGATATGTTATGAATACATAGTTTTATAATAAAACTAATGGTTTTGGGATATTTTAATAAAGGGAGTTAATATATACAGGAAAGGAATTTTAGGGATTTAATACGTTAAGTTAGCGTTAATATGAAATATGAGTGGAAAGGGGAAATACACTAAGTATAATTCCTTTTCATGAGTTATTTTCTTTTCACATATATACATCAATACTTAGGCTAAACATCTTTTTGTGGGTGTTTTGGGTAAAAGAGGATTTAGCATGGGGTTTTCACTTTTCCTAGGTAAAAAGGATTTTAACCTTAGGAAAAGGGGTTTTTTATGGGAAATGAATGAATATGAACTATATGAAGGTATGAAGGGGAAATCCGTAAATATAGGGATGAATGGAGATTATGGAAGTTAATTAATTGATCTTGTAGACCTTCATTTTCTTTGTGTAATTGCATCATGGACATAGAAACATATGGTAACACATGATAAATGTACAGTTTATCCAATGAATTATCATGCTTATGAAACCTTTCTTCTACTTACACTTTGCTTATCCTAGCATTTTTTCTTCACTTAATGGGTGCATTTAAGCTAGCAAACCCTTTTCCTTTCTGTTTATTTAAAAAACAAACTATCTAATTCTAACCTTATAACCTCTAAGGGCTCAGATTAAAATGATGAGCACCTTATTATTCTCTACCTAATTACTGATTTGCCAAGATTAAACAATTTGGCCAAATCTTTATTCTCTAACTATAACATCAAATTTAAAGCATGAAGCAGTCAAGATTAAACTATTTGACTGTCATGGGTTGTGGCATTTATGACAAGCTGCACACAACCATTATTTTGCAGAAAAAGAGTAGTGACATTTAGACTTGCTCACTTTTAGAGTTTATTTGTTTCCTTTTCTTTCTAACCTAACATTTTCGTTTTGTCTTTGATTTCTTAGGACATCTAACTTAACATTTTCTTTGATATGGACATCATCATCAAGATATTTTCAAAAACATTTTATTCAATATTATTATGTCCATATCCTAACTTAACATTTTTTCAAATATTTTATCTTATCAAAACCAAAAAATGCTATAACATTAGCTCCATCTGGGGACTGCTTTCTCCTGTAGAATGCAGAGAACCTGCAAATCCATGTGCCTTCTCCTCGAGCTATGGAGTCCTTGCTATAAAAAATCACACTGACATCTTGAAAAGTAAAAAAACGCCAGAGTATTTACAATGAAAACTATTTCAACTTCTTAGTACTGAATATAATGTTTGAGAAACCTTCCATTTACAGGATAAGTGGAATATAGCCCCTCAAGATTCTGCAGCACAAAAGTGTTGTTACCCTTCACTTCAGCAATTGCTAAAGGTCCAAACCATAGATTGTCAAATTTTCCATGCTTTCCTTTCTCTTCTCTCTTGGCATCCCATCTTAGAACTAGATCACCTTCCTTAAAGTCCCTTTCCCTAGCTCTTCTGTCAAATAGGGCCTTCATCTTATTCTGATATTTCTTCAATTTGTGTTGAACTTCATCTCTGTTTTCATTAAGTTCAATAATCTAATTTATTCTTCTTGAAAAATCATCAGGTTCATCTGTTGAATCCTACAGGAATTTTAAAACAGGGAAGGCCAAATTGGTAGGGAAAATTGCATCTTTCCCATAGATTAATTGAAATTGAGATTTTCCAGTTGATCTCTTTGGAGTAATTTTGTTTACCCATACTACATAAATCAAATGTGAATCCCAGTTATTTTTATGATTAGCTAGAGTCTTTTCTATTACCTTTACCAAACTTTTGTTTGATGACTCTGCAAGGCCATTACCTTGAGGGTAGTATGGAGTTGAATGATGCAATAGAATCTGATATTTTTGGCAAAATTCAATCATTTTAACACTAGACAAAGTTGTTGCATTATCAGTGGCGATTTGAGTTGGGCAACCAAATCTAGATAAGATATTCTCCTCAATAAACTTAATTACTACTGAATCAGTAGCATTTCTGACTGGAATTGCTTCCACCCATTTAGTAAAGTAGTCTGTTGTAGTGAGGATCCATCTATGCTGATTACTTGAAGTGGGGTGAATCTCTCCAACAAAATCTAATCCCCATTGAGAAAAAGGTGTTGAAACTATTGATTGAACGAGTGGAAGAGATGCTAATTTTTGTTTACCAGCAAACATTTGACAAGGAACAAAACCTCTGACCTTTGCCCCTACTTGTAAGAACAATGTGGGCCAAAAAAATCCTCCCCTCAGAATCTTGTATGCTGTTTCTCTCCAAGCATAATGTCCCCTACAAAATCTTGTATGAAACTGATCACTGATTCCTTCAGTTTCTAATTCTGTTAAACATAATATCAAAATATTCAGTGGATATTTCTAGTATAAATTTTCATTTATAATGTAGTACTTGACTGATTTTAACTTAAGGAGAACGATGCTGGACACTCAAAATGGATCAAGAAATTTACAATATCTTGATACCAGTGTGACATCAAGAATTTTTTATCAATGTGTATAGGACTGTTCTTCTCTAAAGGTAGAGGTTCTTGTGAATTTACACTGGGTTTTGGAGAATGATGTTGGACACTCAAAATGGATCAAGATATTTACAATATCTTGATACCAGTGTGACAACAAGAATTTTTCATCAATGTGTATAGGACTAATCTGCTCTGAAGGTAGAGGTTCTTGTGGATTCTCCCCTTTAGTATGAAGGGAAGGTTCTTGTGGATTCTCCCATTCTGCAAGGACAGAAGGTTCTTGTGTATTCTTCCCTTGTGCAAGGACAAAAGGTTCTTGTGTATTCTTCCCTTGTATCTCTAAAACAGATTTGATTCCAAGAACTTTGCAATTGGATTCAGCTAGAAGCTTGGCTAATCCTTGGCCTTTTACTAGCTTGGTAGTCTTGATGGTTAGATCAAACTCCAGAATTTGAGTGATCCATCTACCTCTTTTCCCATCAGTGTCTGGTTGGGTTAGGACAATTTTCACAACACTATTAGGGACATAAGCAGTAATAGGTGAATGTAAGACATACCACCTTAATGATTTCAGGGCTTGAATGAGGGCATAGGCTTGCTTCTCAATGATGTCATACTTAAGCTCAGCATCTCTTATAACCTTGCTGAAAAAGGCTATGGGTTGGTCATGGGAATCTTCATTTTTCTGTAATAGAACGACAGCAAGGGTTGTTTCAGAGGAAAAAGAGAAAATACTAAATGGCTTAGTATAATCAGGGCTAGCTAAGGTGGGAGCTTCAGAGATAACCCTTTCTATTTGTTCAAATGCATGCCTAGAAGAGGCAGTCCATTTGACTTCATGGTCCTTTCGGAGAATGTCAATTATATCTTTTACAATCTCTGCATAATTTGGAATAAACCTCCTTAGAAAATTGATCTTGCCTAGAAAAGCTGGAATCTCCTTCTTGTTTCTAGGTAAGGTCAATGTTTCAATGGAAGATACTCGTTGGGGTCAATTACTACTCCCTCCTTTGAAATTATATGGCCCAACAGTTTTCCTTCTTTGATAGCAAACAAGGACTTCTTAGGGTTCAATGGTATTCCAAATTTTCAACACCTGTCAAAAACCTTCATCAAGTGCTTTAGATGTTTCTAATCAAATTTAGAAAAAATAGTTACATCATCAAGATAAATAACCACAAATTTATTTACCTGACCCATAAAAACTATGTACATAGCTCTCTGAAATGTTGCTCCAGCATTGGTTAAGCCAAATGGCATCCTAGCGTACATGAATTTACCCCAGGGTGTAGTAAAGGTTGTCTTCTCTCTGTCTGTTGTATCAACATTCACCTTATTGTAACCTGAAAAACCATCAAGCATAGAAAGTATTTGTGCTCCTAAAACCATTAGAAGTAATTGATCCATTTTGGGCAAAGGATAATTATCTTTTAATGATGCCTTGTTAAAATTTCTAAAATCCACACAGAGTTATTTCTCCATTTTTCTTTCTAACAAGAACTAGATTTGCAACCCTATTAGAATATCTAAGAGGGAGGATGATCTGAGAATCTAGCATTTTCTTAAGCTCCATTTCTACAGTTGGTAGAAGGGCTGGATTTATCCTTCTAAGTTTTTGTTGATAAGGTTTTTCTTCTGGCTTCAAAGGAATCTTATGCTATATTAATGAAGTATCATAGGTCTTTAGATCAACATAAGTCCAAGAAAAAACATCCTTATAATTTTGCAGTAACTTAAGATATTGAGCTTTGATCTCAGGGTCTAAGGGTCTAGAGATGCACATATTTTGATGTTTTTGATATCTTCATTAGTTCCAATGTTAATCTCTTCTATGTCATCTTTTGAAGAAATGGACTGAGGGTTTCAGAGGACATCATTTTGATCAAACAATTTTTCTAAAGGAATGAGTCCTTTTGGAATAAAATTATTAGATAATTGAATAATGTCATGATTAGCAATTTGGGTTTTAAAATATGAAGTATCATTTCCATCTACATTTTCATTTATTTCAGTTCTATCTTCATCAATTTGTAGGAATGAAAAATCATTTATTACCTGCAAAAATTATTTCAAATGTTCATCATGCTCGAATATTTGCAAATGTTTTAGATTATCTGGGATAGATGGCCTATATTTGACTTGTATCTGATAGAGTACATCAGTATGATCAGGAATTTTAAAAGAGTTAGCAGAGACAGCTATGGCATCTACATGAATATTCTGATATCTGGGAATATGAGTCAAATTAAAAGCATGAAAGAAGTTTTCAACTGAATCCCATACTTCATTTCGGTAGGACCTAAGTCTAGGGTGCTTGGTCTGGCAAACATTTCTTACTTGCTTAACAATAAGTTCTGAATCAGTAAAAACACTTAAGTTTTGAACTTTTAAGCTTTTGGCTAATTGCAATCCTAAAAGGAAAGCTTCATATTCAGCCACATTATTTGTAACTTCGAAGTCTAATTTACATGATTGGGTTATATTTTATTTTCAGGTGAAATTAAAACTATTTGAGCTCCTACCCCATCTTTCGTGCAAGAGCCATCAAAGAACAGTTTCCAAATATCAGTTTGGTTTGGTTCAGGACTTTCAACTACCTCTTCAATTTTGACTTGAGTTTTATGTTGGTTTGAAGTGAGTTGAAAACAACCAAAGTCTTGATCTATCGCATAAATTGTATGATTCCTTGGTTGGTCAGTCTTACAAACAGTATGTACAAATCTTACCTCTCTATATAATATTAATTGCCCTCCTCCATAAAAAGGAATAGTAGCGTATGGCATATCCATCTATAAATTTCCCCCTAATTTGGCACAGCAAGACCTAGAAAGGAGCATTCCAAACTTGGGAGGGATATATGTGACAACAATATCAAGTACTACACTTTTCACTGGAATTTGGGCAAGGGTAACCACTAGATCCTTGATCAATCCCAAACAGGGCACCCTTTTAGAATCAAAGGTGTACAGGTCATGGTAGGATTTAGTTATGTCGAGTTTCAAATGGTCCATGATATATTTTGGCATAAGGTTGTGTGATGCTCCTAAATCAAGCATACAATTATACAACATGGAATCATTTGTTTTAAGAGTTACATAGAAAGGAGGCACTATCTCATCTATCATGTCTGAACTAGGGCCAAAAACTATTACTGGTTTTTCATCTTGCAGACTTATGACATCACTTTCAGCATCAACCGAGATATTTTGTATCCATTTTGTGACTTGGCTTTTGTAACCAGGGTTTTTATAAAGTTTTGACAGTGGAATTGGGATCTTAACCCTCTCTAATTCTTTTTCAACATTAAATGTAGTCAAAATGTTTTTACCAGTTTGGCTAGTATCAATTGACTAATCTAAGGGCCGAATAAGAGTTGTTTGAGCTTCAACACTTTTGGTACGTGGTTCAATTACTGGAGTTTCCTTTGGAGGTCTCCCAGGACCAGGCCTAGGCCTAAGATCATATCTCTTGTTTAACTCTGCAATTAAAAATTCAGAGAAAGCATGATATTTAGAGACCTGTGAAGCTTCCTGATCTTCTTGAACTTGATTTTGTTGTGAGAGAGGAATGATGGTTGTTTGATTGGAAGAACAATCCATACTATTAATGCCTTCAGTAATTGTCAAAGTATTATCATTAGGTTGTCAGTCATCTATCAATAGAGGGGTAGGAACATGTTGATCATTGCTAGGTTCCTGAAGAATTTGTAGTGGTGGATTTCTTTTATACTAACCCTGATTTTGGTTTTGAGGTCTAGTAACTGTTTGTTGTATTTTCCTAGGTTGGGTCTCAATCTTTGAAATCCTATTTGATAGGTTTCTAAGAAGAGATGTTATTTCATCTATTTTTGAGTATTTTGATTTAGTCTTAGAGGAACTAGAGGTTTCTTGAACATATTTGAGTTTTCTTTGGGCCTTTTCTTCCTTAAGTTTTAAAGAAGTTGAGGCTGCCCTATTTTCTTCTACTTCTATAGAATTTATTTTCATATCTTCAAGATTTCTTGAATTTCTCTCTCGTAGCATAACAACAAAGTCATCATCAAAAGCTTTAGAAAACCTAGACTTAGTTGCTGCTACAGGGGGCTTACAATTAGTAGGCATTTTGTGATAGAGTTTATTGAATCTTTTGATAAAATCTGATACTGGTTCACCAAATTTCCTTTTAAGCTCTTCAAACTCTGTGAGGAAGTAAAGAGGATCCTTTTTCACACCCCATTTATTTTTAAATATGGTTGTAATCTCTTCCCAATTTCTAATGGAAGCTGCTGGTAACTGCCTAAACCAAATCCTCACATTTCCTTCAAGTGACTGTACAAAAAATCTCATATAAACGTTTTCTTGTTCAATATTCATGTTGTCTGCAAAGTCTAGGAACGCTTGAACATGGTCCTCAGCTGAGGGACCAGATTCTCCATTGTACTTGGGAGGGTATTTTAAGTATCCAGCTGGGAATGCATCAAGGTTATTAGGTAAGACTAAGGCAGCATATCTAGCTTGTATAATAGGTCAGAAAGCCATGACAGCAAGTGGTGTATGAGGTGCTTGAGGTGTATGAGATTGTCCAGGTGGAGTATGAGGAGTTTTTGTGGATGTAGAGGATGAAGAAGAAGTAGAGGAAGAAGATGGTGTTTCAGGGGTTAATGAACTAGTTGGAGGTGAAGAAGAAGGAGATCTCCTAAAAGACTTTAAAGGAGTCTTAAGAACTAACTTTGGGACCTGTAAAGAAATACCTTCTTTTATTTCAAAGATAGGATTGGAATATATAGAGAAAGTCTCCTCAGTTTGTTTAGAAGAAGAAGCTTCAGGTCGGTCAAAAATGGAAGGAAAATGATAGGTGGTAGGGGATATGAAATCTGTGGGTTTATATTCTGGTAGATTAACACCCAAATCAAATTCAGTTTTAGGTGATCCTGGTGGTAGTGTGGGTATTGGATGAGATTCTGATGAATGAATAAGGTAGGCTGACTTAAAATCAACTCCTCTATTTAGAACTTCAGCAACCCTAGGTGATAAATGGGAGTAATCAGGATCAGATGGGATATTACTATAGGGGTCAAATGATTCTAATTCTTTAGACTATAGGACTAAAGAGGAAGAATAAGATGGTTGGTGTCCCCTTTTAGAAATGGATTTTCTCAAAAGCCTTTCAAAATCTGATAGACGACTAACTATTTCAGCTTCTAAACGAGATCTGGTATGTTTAAAAGCTGCCAACTTGGGAGTGTGGAGTCACCTAGGTGAATGATTTTAACCTTTCTAAATCCTTTAATCACCTTAAAGGAAAAGAATGAATGAATATTGTTGTCCCAAGGGAAACTTAAAATAAATTCGAATCCCCGGCAACGACGCCAGTCTGATGTTGTACCTCTAAGATAGTAGTAGGTCAGCTACCAATGCCAGAGCATCTAAAATAATTGTTTTGGGGTTTTCAGTTTTAGTTTTGGAAGACCAATGAATGAAGATAGATTTAGAATTGAAATACTTAATCCTTTGGATAATATTAATATTTCAGCAAAGGGCTGTTATAAATATTTACACAATGATATAGATCAAATAGTGGTGAGAAGAAGACATAAAATAATATGATTATCATAGTTTCCAGACTGTAAAATAGAACAATCATAAGTATGAAAACCTTCTAAACTACGTTCCAAAGATTCAAGGCAATATACTTAAGCTTACAAAAGATGCTAATGATTTATTGATTAGAGGAGATTAGCTAACTAGACAGTTCATTAATCCATTCTCTTAATAGATGATCACTTCAGGAGCTTATAGGAATAGATTGAGACACATTTATTCCTACCTAGATATCTCTATAAGTCATAAGCATATGAATAAAAACATAATGATTGATAACTGGAAAATCTTATAGGATAACACAAACTATGTAAAACCAAATTTAGAATCCTCTACTTTGTATTAAGGTTCCAGAAAGACTGAGTACAACAAGTGTCTAGAAAAGATTCCTTCAAAGGTGCAACTAGGTTCAAAGTAGAATGAACAGTCACGACTTAACAAGTAATGAAAAATGAACCTTGAACATTGAACCCGTAAGAACTCAAGAAGAGAGTTATTTATACAATAATGAAACTAAGAAAATTTCCTAAAACTGATTGAGCTTTATTCTAGGAAAGGAAAGATCTTCATGCAAGAAGATAGGGGCAGCTATTTAACTGCCTCTTGTTGTCCCTTTTATTCAGGTTATGATGGACTTGTTGTTTGATGTTTTGCCCTTTAAGCTACTTGATTGTTAGTATCCTTCACGCTGGTTAATTCCTTCATTTGATCTTTCATCTGATACTCTTTAAACTCTGTGAATATCCTTTGACCCTGCTGAGTAACCTTTACTGTGTTCCTTTTTACCTTTACTGTGCATTTCAGGTTTTTTTACTGTGTTTTTCAACAACAAGATCTTCGTATTTGTCTTTAAACTATATGCATGCTTTTTCTTTGTAAGCCTGGAATGGAAGTTTTTACCTGCAAAACATAGAAATTGTTAAGAAAACATAGGTGATAGAGAAGGACATCAATGGCTTTATTGAGCTCGAAAGGATATTGGAAGGAGTCCAGAGCGTATCGGAAGGTAAAACAATGGTTTTATTGGTCACAGAGGCTTATGGAGGCTTCACTGTGTAAATGGGCGAAACAAAACCAAAATGGTGATTTTTGTGTTTAAACGGAAAAACGGCTTTCTTTTTTAAATATGGCGCAAAGTGAATAGTGGTTATTTTTTCATTATGCGGGAGGTGGTTTTGGTTTTCATTGCACCGCTTATGAGGCGCAGGCGGTTTTGGGAGGGGTCATCCAATACAATATGAGCCTGACACTTAGCAAGGGGAGGTTAATGGAATACCACTTTTCAGGTGGGTAATGCTCGAATAGAGAGCCAACCCGAAATTGCTTAGGGTCGTTTGATTTGAATGCCTTAGATCAGACAGTGGTGGAGTGAAAGAGCAGTGCAGAGGCAAGAGGAAGGAGCAACAGAGGGGCCCAAAAATTAATAATGGCGTTATGGCTTTATTATGGGTTAAAATTTGAGATTAGTGGGGTTTTATGGTTAAACAAAAGTTTAGGTTGACTTTTCATTTAAATAATAAAAATCTTTTAACAAAAAAATACTTTGCAAAACACGGTATAGCAGACTTGAAATAGTATGAATTTGGGCGGATAAATGGCGTTGAGTCCGGATTCATCGCATATCGCAATCGCATTTTAGTAAAGGAAGGTCCATCGCAAAGGAATGCGATAGGGGCCAGACACGACGTGGAAATAAATCATGGATAATATTACAATCGGGTCTGGGTTCCTGTCGCATATCGCAATCGCAGTTTAGCAAAGGAAGGCCCATCACAAAGGAATTCGATAGGGGCTAGACATGACGTGGAAATAAATCATGGATAATACTGTGATCGGGTTCGGGTTCCCATCACATATCGGGGATCTCAATGGTGGAGGGTGCATGTTTCATAATACCTCTGCGTATATGCAAGTTCATCTGAAATTTCATTTGCAACTTTTCCCTCAGCTTTCTCTGGCAACACTTCAGTATGTTGCTCTGACTTTCTTCCCAGCTTTTCTGTCAGCACATCAGTATGCTGATTCGCATTCACAATGAGACTGTCAGCTAGTCTCGCCTTCTTATCATCTATCTCCAGGATGTCTTCCTGCTCTTGTTCACTGTACTGGACTCCTTCATCTGCTCCAACCTCCTTGTCATAATTTGGATTCTCCAACCAATATTCTATCAATGCAATTTCTCTGTAGCATTGTTGCAGCATTTCATCATCACTTACAGTCCCTGCATTCACACACAAGCTGTCAGTTTGAAAATCACAGAGTTCAACAGTCTCAACTGTTGCTTTACTTATCCATGCTACAGACTGATCCACTTCTTCTGCATCCGCACGAACTTCCTCTTGTGCTGTAGCAGCTGCACAAGGTTGCACATCCTCCTCAGTAAAACCTGTCATCACATCATAATTGTCAGCTACAAAAATACATGGTTTTACATTATCCATCTGATCTGGATTTTCCAAATGACTCAAGAAATCATCAATGATCTTCTCCTCTGTTAACTGCATGCTTATATGTAAATCTCTTCTCTGCTGTAACCTCTGCCACTTCACTCTCTTCCTCATCAGTAAACCATATCTCTGGTCTTTCTCATTTTCCTGTAACAACTCCATCAATAGCTCAAGCTGAACTGCTATCTCAGCTTTCTCTTTCTCATACTCTTCTTGAGTCAACTGCTGTCTTATGCCATTCGCCTTGGCATCTTTCTTCTTTTTGTTTCTGTGGCCTCTTTCTGAACCTCTGCTCTCTCCTTTATGACCTTCAGTAGTCATCTCTTTCGCCATAAGTTCCTCACCTATGAGTTGCATGAAGCTTCTACCACAGCAAGCTCTCTTGCTGCCACTTACCTCACCAATCCTTCCCTCCGAATCTGGTCTTTTGGTAATCATTGTTCCTCTGCTGGAACCTTTCGAGCATCCTCTACTGCTCCTGTAAGCTTCTCTCATCTGCAACTTTATTCAACCTCTGTTGAATCTTCTTTGCAACAAGCCTCTGCAACAGCTAGTCCTCCTAGCTGCAATCTTACCTCACTAAGCTCTCCTTACTTAGTCTTTTGGTAAGCACGGTTCTTTGTCTTGGAACCTTCTTCTGAGCAACACCTTTGCTCCCTCTAGGCTTCTGCAATCTCCTTCTCTCTCCTGAGAACACTTCAGTTGTCCTCTTTATCCAATTCCTTATTGGACTCTTTAGGTTCACTGCCACTTCTCTGCAACCATAAACTTCAATTCATAAATTTCAAATCAGAAAATAATCTCACCTCTTAAGACCTTGCATGATCTTGTCCTCCGTCTTCTTCTGCAATCCTGCTCACTTGTGGAGTTTGCATGTCAGAAAAAAAACCATTCAACACACTTCAAAGAACACACTTCAGTTCTAAAAAAAAAACAAATATCTTCAGCTGAGCATTCTAGCTCTGATACCACCTGATGCAGCCCAGGCCTCTCCCAGGCCACAACTACCAGGATCTCTGACCAGTGTGCACATAAAAGCTTACTCAATGAGATGGTGATTTATAACTTATGCTATAAAACTTAAGTTTAGTATCAAATCCAATTCACAACTCGTTATTTCCATAACAATCAATATATATATTGGCTGGACTCAGTTAAGAGTGCGCCTTACATTTACTCTCTGCGATAGTCAAAGACTGAATTCTGCAAGGCTCGTATAGCTATCTATTAAAATGATATTTCATTCCCTTTCAAGAATTCTCTACCCGACTTCTTAACTGACGGTGGTTTTCGGTGAATGCAAAACGAACTTCATTCAATCAACGGCTTTACATATATATATGCGCTCTTATACATATTCACGCCGTTATATCTACACATATATATTTATATATCCCTTCATCCCGCTCACCATCGATAAGGCATAAGTCGCATATATACCTCTTCATCTGTTATCCAGGTTTGGTCAACGCACGCAGGCTACATAAATTGCAGTCCCAACCAAGAACTGACTTATATAATTCACCGTCCACCGATTATATATTCGTTTCTGAGTTTTGAGCCTCGTCCTCACTTTGGTATGGCGCTGGGCCTTGTATCAATCGCCAACAACAAACTGATCTCTTTGTGGCTCGACGGTTCCTCCTTTACGCCGGCGAAAAGTATCTATCCTTTGAACCGATCTCTGCATATAAATAACTGCGTATCCACAGCACCTTCTTGTCATCGACGCGCCCTCATGAAATCCATACGCTGGACTCGTTTATAATCACAACGCACTGTTTGTTTGCAGACCTGTAAGCCATAGACCGACAGCACTATATATATATACTCGGCGCTCCCAACCGGAATGTTTTGTGACTTAACTTTGATGCGTTCCTTCAATGATTGTTAAGACATTCAACCAATACGCAGAAAATAACGCAGATGCGTCCTTCAAAGGTCAACGCAGACGGCCATCAAATATTCAATACAGAAATATGTCGATAAATAAATAAGGGACAGTGCCCATTCATATGGAACGCGGATTGTCATCTGATTAGAGTGTATTCAAATTAGAATGCGCAATCAAATAATTAAGCAGAGAATTAAAAAGGCCTGCACGCCTTCCAATCAACAAGTGGATACAGGCACAATATCATATCTCATAGTTCATTAAGACAATCATGCTCATTCATAACTGAATTCAACATATCCATATATACATAAACCAAGCATTTACAAAAGTTCTACTCATGCCCAGATATACAGATCCATGGGCCTTTTACAAACTGCCCGAAGGCTTCCAAAGAGAAATTCTCACACTCACTCCTCACTCTCCTCTCTGCTTTCAATGTCTTGAGGCTCCCTAATTTATTAACTTAGCATGATAAAAATCACTCAACTAAAAGCTCTAACTCTACATGCAATGCATACACATGGAAAAGCATCTTTTTGTCTTTTTCCATCTTTTTCCTATTCTAAAATAGAAAAGCTATCCTTATCCTTTACTGATCCACATCCATCACTTTTATGCCTAAAAGCTCTCTTATTTGAGAATATCTAATAAAAGCCTAAATGCATGACCCCTACTTCTATTATTTACAATAATTTCTTTTTGAGTTAGATGCTCCTGCATCATACATTCCAGCTTTGATACCACTAATGATGGTGGGGACGCAGGCTTTAGAGACAGTCTCTCTAGTCTGCTAACTAGTTCTTCAATATCTCGATCTTCTGCCTTTCCTTCCGGGTCGATTACATCAGTCATTAAACTTGTAAGTCATTTCCTTTTAAATTCATACTACGATGCTTATTTAACAACCAGAGCTCTTACGCAGCAATATATATATATAAAGAGCTATATTATATCCGCCACATATATACTCATTATGTCTTACCTCGCAGCCAATTATATTAACGCTTCTAATGCTTCCACGCCTCCTCCTTACCACAGTTTCTTGTGTAGTTAAGCTCCGCATGACAGTTATATGGCATGGCGTTTCTTGGGAATTGAACACACGACAGATATGCAAGGAACGAACCTTCGATTCAATAGTGGTCTCTCAACGGACCCATCTAATTATATGCAGCGTCTACCTCCAATTCCGCTTGCGCCAGTCGATTCAATCGACTACTTTCCACTTCAGATATGACGCCTGACAATGTAATTTATACGCAGCCTTCAACTTCTTGACGGAATGCAAGGCGATCTTCCATGCACAAATGCTCAATCCTACAGGCTGGCCGCTGCACATAACCCCTTTCTAAACTGGCAGATTGATACATATGTATATATGCCTGTTCCACAACAGCTTTGCATGTGTTTCAACCGTCACGCCGAACTCCAGCTCTTCTGAGTACCAAAGCCTGTGGCCCTTTTACCACGAACTCATGGTAACACCATGATACTAATCTATCCCAGTCTCGGCGCAGGTATATGGACAACCAGAAATCATAAATTTGCAGGTGTATCAATTAACTATAAAACAGAGGCAATAACCGTGGAAAACCAGAGGCATGCGCAACCATCATTAACTGTAAGTCATCAAGCCAGAAAATAATTCAACTATGAACGCACAATGATTGCGCATGAGGACAAAATCGAACCATAAAGAAAAACACAATTTTATTCCATAGTTTTCATAAATATGTACATTACAGAGAACAGAATGAATCTCCAGAGCGCATATGCTTATTCTTTAAAAGTATGCTCAAGGCGCTTTTCCTAGATTTTCTACCTTTTGTTTTAGGATCAAAATAGGCATTTTATCCTTATCTTTTACAAAAGCCAGCTTTTCCCTTTTCCCACAATGATTTAAAGCATAAAGCTTTATTCTCCCTCTATCCTAATTTTAACTGAAAAACATAAAATTCTATCCTATTTCCCTCATATCTTTTTAGAAAAAGAATATTTACAATATCTGCTTTATTAAAATATCAAAATACTAGAATTATTACGCCCCCCTTTTCATGGTCTTGATGCTCCCGCATCAGACACCCAACCTTAAAATTAATCATGATCTCCTGATCATGTGTTTGGATCGGTGGATGCCTGGATCCCATATCTTGTGCTGCAAGTCATCATGTGCTATTGCTTGCTGTCTTTCTCCAGGTTCCCATATCTTATGCTGCCTCGCTCCGCTAGCTGCACTTCTGCAATCTTCTTCTGTCGTGTTCTTGCTGCTTCTCTTTTGTTTTGCTGGTGTTGGCCTCTTCCAAGATACTGGAATCATCAGCTTTCTGATGCTTTCAATCTCTTGGTCCAATAAATCTCCCAGTTGTTGATTCCTTACTCCTATGCTGGTCTCTGTTCTGACTGCCACCCTATCATCCACCCTCTCTTGTCTTCTGGAACAGAGAACTTCTTTTCCTTTCATTTGACTGTTCAACTGGTTCAATTGTTTCTCAGTACCGATGCCAATACCTGCATTCACAAAACACATGTTAAAATTAAAAACATAAGGCTCCTGGGCCTTATCTCCTTTTGGCAATGATTCCAGTGGTTGCTCTGTTTTGTCCTTCTCTTCTGCCAGCATATCAGCATGCTGATCCGAACTCTTAGCAAAATTCATGCCACTATCCATGATGCCTTCTTGCTCTTGTCCCTTGTATTGAACTTTTTCACTTGCAATCTCTCTGTCATATCTTGGATTTTCCAACCAGTGCTCTATCAATGCAATTTCTCTATAGCATTGTTGCAGCATTTCATCATCACTTATAGTCCCTGCATTCACACACACACTGTCAGTTTGAAAATCACTGAGTTCAACAGTCTCAACTGTTGGTTCACTGATCCATGCTACAAACTCATCCACTTCTTCTGCATTGATAAGAACTTCTTCTTGTGCTGTAACAGCTTCATGAGATTGCATGTCTTCCTCAGCTCCTGTAACCACATCAAAAGTATCAGCTATATCCAGCTGATCTGGCTTTACCCAATAACTCAAAAACTCATCAATGATCTCCTCTTCACTTATCATCTGCTCCAGGTACTCCTTTTTTCCAAGTAACAAAGTTCTTGAATTAGTCTTCTGTCCCTGCTCATCTTCTTCTTGCAAAGGCAACAATGTATGATTGATGCCATCCTTCCCAAACTTGTAGGTGTTTCTCTTCCCATCATGCATGGCTCCTCTGTCATATTGCCAAGGCCTTCCAAGCAATATATGGCACACGTCCATAGGCATCACATCACAAACAATTTTGTCTTTGTACTTGCCCACTTGAAATTCCACCTCACACTGTTCACTTACCAACAGTTGATGTCCCTTCTGTAACCATGACACCTTATACGGTGTTGGATGCTTTGTTGTCTTCAGCTTCAATTTCTCCACTACATCTGTAGAGACCAAATTATCAGTGCTGCCACTATCAACAACCATCTGGCAACATTTCCCTTGGACTTTGCACACTGTCCTGAATAAAGCTTTCCTTTGTGCTGGTTCAACAGCCACCTCCTTCATTGGCTTAAGTAAAACTTTATTAACCACCAGAGATTCTCCTCTTTCTGGTGCATCTTCTTCTTCTGTTACCACTGTCGCTGGTGCTTCTTCTTCAGCTGGAGCAACAATTGCATTCCTCTGCTTTATGTCTGCATTCTCTGGGCACTCAAAAGCTCTGTGTCCCAGCTTGTTACATCTGTAACATCTTATCTCTCTGCCTGCTCCTCTGCCTCCTCTTCCTCTGGAAAAACTCCCTCTGCCTCTTGCATCACCTTCTCTGGGTGCATGCGGGGTTGAGCTACTGCTAGCTCCTTCTTTAGGTGCTGTAGATCCTCCTCTACCACCTTGACTTCCTTTTCCTCTGAAAGTCTCTTTCCCTCTGGCAGACTGCTTCCTTATGAGTTTTTCCTCAGCTTTCAGCGCCAGCTGATAAGCTTCCTCCACTGTTTTAGGAGACAACAAACTGATCTCATCTTGAATGTCCATTCTGAGGCCATTCATGTATCTAGCCACCTTCTCATCTGTGTCTTGGGCTTCACCAGCTCTTATGCTTATTTTGTAAAACTCTTCTGTATACTCTTTCACTGTTAAAGCTCTCTGTCTAAGATTTTGCATTTGTCTAAACAACGTTTGCTGATAATTACTAGGCAAGAACTTACCTCTTAACTTTGCTACCATTCGGCTCCAATTCTTGATTGGCTGCTTACCAAGTCTCTTCCTTTCCGCCTGCACACCATCCCACCAAAGTGTTGCATGTCCCTTTAACTTGGTGACGGCAAACTTGACTTTCTTCTCATCTTCTGTTTCTTCGTAATCAAAGAATTTCTCCATGCTGTTAATCCAGTCGATCAGCTCTTCTGGATTCAATCCTCCTTGGTATATCGGTACTAACTGGTTCCATGGCCTGGCTGTGGACTTCAACACTGACTGAAAGAACTTCATCTCAGGAGTAAGCTCTACAGTTTCCTCTTCTTCAGCAGCGTCAACTTCAGGCTCACTGACATCTCCATCATCTATATTTCGACCTGTAGTTAAAGCATCCACTCTAGCTCGCAGCTCCTCCATTGATTCAAATAATTCAGCATTTGTAGCAGGTCGTCCTCTTCCACCACGTCCTCGTCCTCGTCCTCTTCCAGGAATACATCTGAAATTACATATGCATCTTTAAACATGTAACCCTGATGCAGCCCAGGCCTCTCCCAGGCCACAACTACCAGGATCTTTCTCCTATCATGCATATAAAGCTTATTTCCTGATGTTGAATCTCTTGATTTAGTAAAGTCATTGACAATTCAATAAACTGTTCAACTTGGAGTTGCAACTATTTGTGCGCTCTTTATGAAACTCTTAAAAGAAACATCTTAAAATAGACTTGCGCACACTTTAAGAATGGCCATGCGCATATAATTATAGTCTGGACTTTTTATAACCAAAGCTCATGCATATATTGTGTAGGAAGGCATATATATACCTTGGCAGTCCTACATCCAAATTCGGTCACATATGTGCATAAATTGCAACCGCACACCAACAAACGGACCGGTGTCCATATATATATCAATTTATCTTATATCGATTTGATTCCAGAACTCACTACAGCAAAAGCACAATACGGCTGTAACTCAAGCCTATAAATATATATATGGAATGGAAATTTGTGTGGAGTCTTAACTTCAAAGCTTACCTCCCAAGATAGTCCCGGTGCCTATTCTACACAAAGGTTCATATATGTAACGCAGATATACCTCTGCTCAACGATATAATTCCGGTCAACGCATACTTGCAGTCGCCAACAAACGGGCCTCTTTAATAGAGCGCAGGTCTTCACAAGATCTTCAGCAATTAATATCGATCCTTCTACGCCAATACAGCGCCTCACCAATTACCATGCAACAGGCATATAAACATCAAAACCCAATTGGCTATTAAATATGCGCAGATAATATATCAGGATTCAACAATGGACAGCTTCCAAGCATAACTGTGACTTCAAGCCAGTATTCCATCAACGACAGGCAAACTATTTCAATAATCATTACATGGTATATGCGCACGAGAAAACACATAAGAACCATTGGCGGCCACGCAATTTTAACATTATATGACATCGATTGCTGCCAACAGAGGCAAACCCTATCTCAGAATTCATTAACCTCAAACATATTCATATTTACAATAAAACAACCATTCCCACAGAGTTTTCTTCAAGGCCAGATATGCAAATCTATGGCCCTTTTACAAACTGCCCGAAGGCTCTCAAGGAGAAACCTTGCTCACTTCTCACATTCACTCCTCACACCTCTCTCTCTCACACAATGCCTAATTTATTAAACTTAGCATGATAAAAATCCCAACTAAAGCTCATGCAATGCATACACATGGAAAAGCATATTTTTGTCTTTTTCCATCTTTTTCCTATTCTAAAGTAGAAAAGCTTTCTTATCCTTTACTGATCCATATCCATCACTTTTATGCCTAAAAGCTCTCTAGTTTTATTTATTTTGAAAATATCTAATTAGCTAATGCATGACCCCTACTATTTACAATAATTTCCTTTTTGGCTGGATGCTCCCGCATCATACTCCCAAGGTAGAAAAATTTCATGATCTCCTGATCATGTGTTCAGCTCCATGTTTGCCTGGATCCCATATCTTGTACTGTAACTTTGCACTTGCCGCTGCTTCTGGCTTTTCTTCTCCAGGTCTCCATATTTTATGCTGCTTTGCTGCACTCGCTGTACTCTTGCAATCTTCTGTTGTCTTCCTCTTGCTGCTTCTCTTTTGTTTTACTGCTGCTGGTCTCTTCCGGAATTCCCTCATCATCATCCGCCTCATCATTTCAATTTCTTTGTCCAGCAGATTTTCTCCAGCTTCTTCAGTAAGACCTGTACTCACAAAACAATTGTTAGAGTAAAAAATATAAGGCATCAGTGCCTCTTTTGCTGCTAGTGTCGTCTCAGCTGTCACGATGAATGTTGCTGCCTCCCAAACTTCCTGTCCCTCTGCAACATTCGTTTGCTTGTCACGTGCAATTTCATCTGCAATTTCATCTGCAACTTTTTCCTCAGCTTTCTCTGGCAACACTTCAGTATGCTGCTCTGAGTTTCTTCCCAGCTTCTCTGTCCTCTTTATCCAATTCCTTATTGGACTCTTTAGGTTCACTGCCACTTCTCTGCAACCATAAACTTCAATTCATAAATTTCAAATCAGAAAATAGTCTCACCTTTTAAGACCTTGCATGATCTTGTCCTCCATCTTCTTCTGCAATCCTGCTCACTTGTGGGGTTTGCATGTCAGAAAAAAAACCATTCAACACACTTCAAAGAACACACTTTAGTTCAAAAAACAAACATCTTCAGCAAAGTATTCCCGCTTTGATACCACCTGATGCAGCCCAGGCCCCTCCCAGGCCACAACTACCAGGATCTTTCTCCTATCATGCATATAAAGCTTATTTCCTGATGTTGAATCTCTTGATTTAGTAAATTCATTGACAATTCAATAAACTGTTCAGCTTGGAGTTGCAAACTATTTGTGCGCTCTTTATGAAACTCTTAAAAGAAACATCTTAAAATAGACTTGCGCACACTTTAAGAATGGCCATGCGCATATAATTATAGTCTGGACTTTTTATAACCAAAGCTCATGCATATATTGTGTAGGAAGGCATATATATACCTTGGCAGTCCTACATACAAATTCGGTCACATATGTGCATAAATTGCAACCGCACACCAACAAACGGACCGGTGTCCATATATATATCAATTTATATTATATCGATTTGATTCAAGAACTCACTACAGCAAAAGCGCAATACGGCTGTAACTCAAGCCTATAAATATATATATGGAACGGCTGTAACTTCAAAGCTTACCTCCCAAGACAGTCCCGGTGCCTATTCTACACAAAGGTTCATATATGTAACGCAGATATACCTCTGCTCAACGATATAATTCCGGTCAACGCATACTTGCAGTCGCCAACAAACGGGCCTCTTTAATAGAGCGCAGGTCTTCACAAGATCTTCAGCAATTAATATCGATCCTTCTACGCCAATACAGCGCCTCGCCAATTACCATGCAACAGGCATATAAACATCAAAACCCAATTGGCTATTAAATATGCGCAGATAATATATCAGGATTCAACAATGGACATCTTCCAAGCATAACTGTGACTTCAAGACAGTATTCCATCAACGACAGGCACGCTATTTCAATAATCATTACATAGTAAATGCGCACAAGAAAACACATAAGAACCATTGGCGCCCACGCAATTTAAACATTATATGTCATCGATTGCTGCCACCATAGGCAAACCATATCTCAGAATTCATTAAACTCAAACGTATTCATATTTACAATAAAACAACCATTCCCACAGAGTTTTCTTCATGGCCAGATATGAAAATCTATGGCCCTTTTACAACTGCCTGAAGGCTTCCAAGGAGAAACCTTCCTCACTTCTCACACTCACTCCTCACACCTCTCTCTCTCACACAATGCCTAATTTATTAAACTTAGCATGATAAAAATCCCAACTAAAGCTCATGCAATGCATACACATGGAAAAGCATCTTTTTGTCTTTTTCCATCTTTTTCCTATTCTAAAGTAGAAAAGCTTTCTTATCCTTTACTGATCCATATCCATCACTTTTATGCCTAAAAGCTCTCTAGTTTTATTTATTTTGAAAATATCTAATTAGCTGATGCATGACCCCTACTATTTACAATAATTTCCTTTTTGGCTGGATGCTCCCGCATCAATCGGGTTCGGGTTCCCATCGCATATCGGGGATCTCAATGGTGGAGGGTGCATGTTTCAGCTGGGACTTGCGATGAAGGGCGGATGCGAAATGGCAATGAATTATGATATATATTATGTCGGGTCTGGGTCCATCACGCATCGCATATCGCAATGCGGAGGAGAGTGCTTGCACATTGAAAGGTTTGCGATCTGCCGATATGTAATATGTTATGAATACATAGTTTTATGATAAAACTAATGGTTTCGGGATATTTTAATAAAGGGAGTTAATATATACAAGAAAGGACTTTTAAGGGTTTAATACGCTAAGTTAGCGTTAATATGAAATATGAGCGGAAAGGGGAAATACACTAAGTATAATGCCTTTTCATGAGTTATTTGCTTTTCACATGTATACATCAATACTTAGGCTAAACATATTTTTGTGGGTTTTTTGGGTAAAAGGGGATTTAGCATGGGTTTTCACTTTTCCTAGCTAAAAAGGATTTTAACCTTAGGAAAAGGGGTTTTTTATGGAAAATGAATGAATATGAACTGTATGAAGGTAGGAAGGGGAAATTAGTAAATATAGGGATGAATGGGGATGATGGAAGTTAATTAATTGATCTTGTAGACCTTCATTTTCTTTGTGTAATTGCATCATGGACATAGAAACATATGGTAAAACATGATAAATGTACATTTTGTCCAATGAATTATCATACTTCTACAACCTTTCTTATACTTACCTTTGCTCATCCTATCATTTTTCTTCACTTAATGGGTGCTTTTAAGCTACCAAACCCTTTTCCTTTTTGTTTATTTAAAAAACAAACTATCTAATTCTAACCTTATAACCTCCAAGGGCTCAAATTAAACTGATGAGCACCTTATTATTCTCTACCTAACTACTGATTTGCCAAGATTAAGTAGTTTGGCCAGATCTTTATTCTCTAACTATAACATCAAATTTAAAGCATGAAGCAGTCAAGATTAAACTATTTGACTGTCATGGGTTGTGGCATTTATGACAAGCTGCACACAACCATTATTTTGCAGAAAAATAGTAGTGGCATTTAGACTTGCTCACTTGCAGAGTTTATTTGTTTCCTTTTCTTTCTAACCTAACATTTTATTTTTTTCTTTGATTTTTTAGGACATCTAACCTAACATTTTCTTTGATATGGACATCATCATCAAGATATTTTCAAAAACATTTTATTCAATATTATTATGTCCATATCCTAACTTAAAAAAATTTCAAATATTCTATCTTATCAAAACCAAAAAAATGCTACAACAGGGGAAACATCCTAATGGGTGTTGATTCGGTTTATTATGGCTAAAGGAAATTGGCAAAGGAAATGGCAAAGGCTTTGGAAAGGCACGAGGCATTTGTTGGAATTTTATTTATGAAAATAATGGAAAGTAGGAGAAAAGGAAGGTGAAAGGTCACAGGTTGGATGTGAGGAGGAAAATGGAGTAAAATAATGGAAAATGAAGAAAATAGAGGCCTCATTAATAAAAAGGGTTCTGAGGATCAGTGGGCAAGACTTGGTTAGTTCAGTTTTGGAGCTCTCTCATTATTCTCTCTCTCTTATACTCTTGGAGACTTGGATTTTTATTGAATAGCTCTTGGAGGGTGTGGCATACTTCGATTTATAGAGAAAGAAGGAAATGGAAGAGCAGGAAAGCACAAGAAGGCATCAGGATTAGCAGCTACATCATATTTTCTTGCAGGTACTAAGTTGCATGCGTGTTTCCTTCACTAGTTCTGGAATACATGGAAAATACATGTGGATTTTTGGTTGTGATTTGTCATTGGCATGGAGGATCGCTGAGATTGATAGTGGATTGCCTAGCCTTTCCATTTCCTAGATAGCCATGGTGATTGTGGGTTACTTTCATTGTTTTTTTGGTTGTTTCTCATGTTTCCTTAGCTTGGGTTGAGTTACTAGTCCTGGAATCCCTAGTTGCACAAACGCTCTGGAAGCCTTATAACAACTTGGGTTGAATTACTAGTCCTAGAAGAGTTGTGGGTTGAGTTACTAGTCCTAGAAGCCTTGGTTGGACAAATGCTCTGGAAGCCCTAGAAGGCTTGGATGGAGACCAATCTGATAATGGTTTTGTGATGTTCGACCATGAGGTGGAATCACTATTTTGATGGGTTGAGGTGGATGGCCTCTAGAAGCCCTGGAAGAGTTTTGATTGATGTGTTATATGAGCTCCCACATTCATGCTTAGAATATGGAACTAGGGTGAATGGTTGAAGAGAGATTTGGCTCAACCATTCTACAATTGAGTGGAATGTGGAAGTCCTATCCTGGGTTCAGATTTTGCATCATTAATTAAAGGTTATTTCTCCTTGTATTTATATGAGTATTATGATGGATTATATGTGGTTTATATGGCCGTGATTTCATGGATAATTTTATCCCTATTATGTTGGTTATTTACATGTCTTATGATAGAAGCCATGTGTGGCTCTCATAATGTTTTTATTTGTAATTGAATGATCAATGCATTTATGACCTAATAGATGAAATGGACGATAATGTGATAAGGAGACAAAGCTCCATATCGAATCTCAGATAAGTATGAGACCCCTATGCTCATATATGTTATTTACACTTGTGGGTTGCATATTTACTAACTGTTTGACAAAATGTTTGTTATGGCTAGTAGTGGTTTAGTCAAGGTCTTGAACAAGTATTTTCTTTAGGACTCTCATTTCCATGTTATTTTACTGATTTGAAGGGATAGTTCCATTTTGGGCAATGACCTAGGGTCTCGGCCTAAAAAAGTGTCTCAAATCCTGGAATCGCTAGGCCAACATTGACAAATTGGGTCTCTAGTTGTTGGCAAGTAAGCCTGTGAGAGTGACTATAAGGTTATAGTTGCATGCATGCCTTTTCATGGGAGCAACTTTGGGTTTAATTCATCTAAATGTTAGGTTAACTTAGGAGTTGGGCACCTAGAGTGGTGGATTAGCTCCTAGGGGTCCTGAAGCACCTAAGGGAGGTTTGTGTGTTGTGTTTTCGTCGATTCCATTTCCTTAAAGTCACCTACGAGGTTGAATCATATCACATTAGCCTCTTGTCGAATGACTACCCCAGCTGGCTAGTTGCTTGGGTATATGTGGGGAGAGGGTGTTACACTCTCGTTCATCAACTCTAATGTGTAGCAACAGTGAATTTCATGTCTCACAGACTTGTGGAAATGACAAAAGGTATTTCTTGTAGATTTTTGGTATTTTTGCATCATTAGACAGTTAGTAGGAAAATGACCTCACACGTGGAAAATATTGCACCATGGCCCCCTGCCTTGGGCTAATGGGTTTTCTTCCCATGTAGCCAAATAATTTGTCATCGTCTAGCATTCATTCTGATGGTGACCCTCCCTCCTGTGAATTTTGCACCACATCTTTTCATTATTTTCATTTCCCTTCGTAAGGTCATGTAATTGTAAGGTAAAGGTAGTTGACTACGACTGCGCTTGCACCATACTAGAGTTTCTCTCTACACCTATTGGTGTATCCTCCAGTCGCATGGCTATCTGCAATGCCTCTTCCTGGGAAGTCACCATATACTACGTCAATGGGATTCATATATGTAATAACAACCATGTTATAAAAAACTCTCGATTATGAGTGTTAGACATTTGAAATATTAATATGTCCATAAAATATTTAAAATGTTGGTCTTAATCCCATACTAACTCATCAACTTTTTGTTTGATCTCCTTGATTTCGATTATGCACAATGAGTCTAAATTTGGCTTCTAAAATTCCTTTAATAACTCCTACTTTATTTCTGCCAATGTTCAAGTTTGTCCCAAGGATGTGGTACCCTTACACTTCATATACCATGCCAATGCACAATCCCAAAAATTCATCTTCAACTAGGCTATCTTCATCCCCTCATTAGGAATCTATTTGTTAGTCCATACTTCTTTGCAGATACTAATGTTGTTTAAGATCCTTAATCTTAGTTTGATGGAACAATGGTAATATTATTGTAGAGTCAACACCATCCATGGTATGTCTTCTAGTTCCTACCTATTCAAAATCCATTGTCTTTGTCATGGGTAAAATAGATTCAATTGGTTCTGCCACCTACACTCCCTATTCTCCTCCTTCAAATTCTACCCCTTCCTCCCTACTATCACTTTCACTATCCAAATGTTTACAACATCTTGATATTGATAACTAATAAAATTCAACAAAAAACAAATAGTTTATCTCGAATTCTAAAGGCGTGTGCGGGGTTGCTGGTTTGATCTAAAGGATGGCCATGGATTGGACAATGGGGTGCAACAAATCTTGTGTGCTAAGTTTTTCTTCTTCCTCCTTGGTTCCTTCTCTTCTGACACTCAAGTGATTCACTTCCCCTTCTTATCTTCCATCACAATGACCTTCTCCTCTCTTAGGTGGAGAGCCCTCTCCATGGCACAATTCTGCAGCCTCAATGAAGGCCATTGTCCTATGCACCACTCTCTTCTTTCTCTTCCTCTCAATATTCGCGACAACTCGAACCTTATGTTCTTTTCATGACTTTATTTTGTGTGACATGCCTCCATGAAAATCCTCTATTTAATATTGTCTCCATCATATTTCTCTTACCTCTATCTGAAATGCAAACATATGTGGCCCCACTGCACAAAGTGCCAACTACACTTCTTGCTTTGCCCACTCTTTGTGATGATGTGAAGGTATCTTTTTCTCCTAGAATGACCATGTCATTATCATTTCTTCGCCTTTTGGGAGGTCTCCACCCTCTCTATAAATCCTCTTCTAGCACTGAATCAGTTGCATCCCCCATCACTAGCCTCTTTCTCGACATCCTTCCCTACTTTAAATCTCAAATCTGCTACTACGCACTATTTTTTGTCTTCATTATTATTTGCACCCCTTCTCCCTTCTTTGGTTCAAGTCATCCCCCATTCATCCCCTCATTTTCTTCACTGCATAAGTCTTTATCCACTCATGGTGTCGAAATCTAGAGAGATTACTCTCACCTCGCACAATAGCATTTTAACCCAAGCCGATAATACCCTCAAAAATACCTACCCCATGGTTCCCTTAAGAAGTCTTGTTCGGATACACTGAACGAATGGGTAAACCCTATTACAAATATAACTACATACCCTTCCAGAACATTGTTAACCATAAACCAATGACTCTAGATATTGAATAACTTACCGTATTTACTCTTTGCAGCAACTTTGGCGTCCATTTGTAAGGCTCTGGCTGAACCCACAATCCTCGTCGTTGTGCCTCACATTTGAGCCATTCCTATAGGATTACAAGAAACTCTACAAAGAAGATTTCATCAAAATCATAGAAAATTAACCTCTACATCCAATCTTCTAGAGTAATATGCAAATTCATATTCTGCTCCACCGTGAACTTGTATTGTCTCTAGTCCAACCACCATTCGATCTCTTCTTTGGTTGGCCTACACATCCCCTTTGTAACACAAAACTTCAGGTCCTGATAGTGGATTCATTTGTTGGCACACTAGGGAAGTGGCCTATGGTTCATGAATATGCCAAAAAAGCCCCTCAAATACCACCATTTTCAACACTTGTGAGCAGGTGAGGTCTCACCTAAAGTATATTGATGGGTTTGTAAAACCTTTGAAGGATATGCAAGGAGGTAGGGGAAATGGATACAATTATACCTCAAATTAACCCAACCCAACTAAGCACAATTTCCATACATCACAAACAAACCCATTAAACAAAGATACTTTCAGAAATCGATACTACAAACATAGGCATATTCCCAGCATATACGACATGTATTCGTTGCACATAATATATGATTCAACCAAAAAATTAAATATCCCACAGGCCTACTTTGTTTGTTCGTATAACTAACTTTGACATAAAATAGTGAAAGGAATTATATTCATTCATTTATTCAGTGGCATAGTTATTTACAACGCAGAAAGTATTCAAACAAACAATTTCCAAAAACACTACATAGACTCCATAGCTCAATCATTCATTCCACCATTAACATAAAACATATAAACAATAGAACCATGAATCCAGAACAACTCCTCTAGATAGCCCATATTTGCACTAATCATCAAAAGTGAAAATTATACTACAACTCCATATGTCCAACTTCAAGGACTCGGAATGTGACCATTCATATAGTACTACTAGAAAACACCACTATAATACACATAGTAGATAATAACAATATATTGGCATGTTATCAAAGCCCCAATACAATCATGTCTAGAACCGAAAAATAGACTAAGATAGGATCATATAATACTAGCATAACCAACCTAAGACTGAACAACAAGAAAATAATAGAAATGAGATGAACCAAAATAGCATCGATCATAAAAACATTGAATAGAACCATTGATCATCAACATCATCTCCTTATATAACCTTGTTCTTCCATATCTGGCTTTAGGTAATTTGTAAGTAGCTCACCCAGCCGAATCAAATTGATGAGTTGTCCCCATACATTCCAAAATGCAACCATTCATTGAACGATATCAAGCTGAATCACCACTTTTTCCCATGTCTAACCACCCTACACACTTGGCAAATACCCTGTTAGCATGGGAATATTTTAGTTACAAACTAGTCATCTTAGCCTCTGTCACACATCTGCATGGTCTAACAAGAATATACATGGCCTGTTGTGCATGGTGTCAACCACCCTCTGTGAAATATCCCCATATTTAGGATTTTTTTTAACTTTTCTTCCTTTTCTTCTTAGCCCGAATAACTATGGCTAGGATTTTCTAACTTTCTTCTTAAATTGATCTAGATCACCTACAACTCACCATAATATATGCAAGAAAACCTACTTTGATACCAGTATGATCCATAAATTGTCATGGATTTTTCATTGGACAATTTGCCACCAAAAATCTAATAAAAATATATTGAAATATGAAATCTATACTATGACGGTTAATTTTCCTTGGAATTTGTAGATTTATTAAATCACTATTTTTTTGCTTATGCATGTGATATATAATATGGAAAATAGAGGAAAAAATAAAATGATCACTTACAAAACCAAATAACACCAAAATATGACTTGGGAAACTCTTAAGGAGAAAACTCAGCTAGAAGGTGAGGCTACTCTGCTCTCTCTTTCTCTGAATGGAAATGGTGCAAATATAGAGTGAAACTTGTGGCCTATGGGATGTTATAGAATGCAAACCCTCTCTATTTTCTCTCTCTATATCTATTGTCAATTACTTTTCTCATATATGGAACAAAATACACTCAAATAGAAGGGAACCCTTTTTCTCTCCTAATGGCTTAGTTATAACACAACCAGATAGCCAACTAGTGGTTAAGTTTAACTCCTTCAACTCTTAAATAGAGTAATAATAGTGACCTTTCTAGTGTCTTCTTCATCATTATCACGTAACTAGCCCCATTTCCATGGGTAATGTGGTTGACGTGCAATCCTCTTGAATAATGGTGCAAAAAATAGGAAGGTCAACTTCTAAGTGAAATAACTTTTGCATACATGCTCCAATTGAGGTGTTCTTTATGTTGTTGGAAAGGTGTATGAGTGTATAATAGAACTAGCAGATCTCACACAAGAAAGTGTTTTTGGACCCTAAAAAAACTTCATTAAGTTCCTCAAACTATCTCTGGAATGTTTCAAACCCTGAGAATTTGGGACTCATTAGTATAAAAGGTCCTGTGAGCTTATTCCTCCATTTTTTCCACTCTAAAAGCATCAATATGGATACAAAATATTATAATGATCCAATATGGATTAAGATCAAGTAATAGTTGCTAATTAATTGGAGGGAATAAATGTCAAGCAATGGTAGCGAATAAATGTAAACCAATATAAATCCATCTTAACCACAGATTTAGCATGCACTGAGAGTGATCAAATCTTTTGAGATACAAACCACTTTTATAGTGTAAAACTTGAAAACTTGTTTGCATCTCAAAGAGATTTGATGCCTCTTAGTGCTCAATACTTGATATATTTGTGGTTGATCTCTCTCTCTCTCCCCCCCACCCCCCCCGCCACACTATATATATATATATATATATATATATATATATATATATATATATATATATATATATATATATATATATATATATATATATATATAACACCATGTGAAATTTTTCATTGTTTAAATTGTGTTTTTGAATGTATAAATGGATTTAATGCCTTGAAAATCTCCTTGGCCACTTGGATTGTGTAATCTACATAGCTTAAACTTGCAATTCCAACAAATCTTTGCTAGAAAAAAAATATACCTAAAAAAGGGTTAAAATGTAAAATAGTGAGATTATTTGAAATGTTTCAACCATTAAAATGTTTTCTTTTCCAATTTCTTTATATAATGAACACATATTTTTTTTTTAACTATATATAATATATACATAGTTCACATTGAAATCATTTACGTAACTTTGGCACAGAAATGTGAAATTTTTCATTGTTTAAATTGTGTTTTTGAAATGTATAAATGGATTTAATCCCTTGAAAATCTCCTTGCCCACTTGGATTGTGTAATCTACATGGCTTGAACTTGCAATTCCAACAAATCTTTGCTAGAAAAAAAATATACCTAAAAAAGGGTTAAAATGTAAAATAGTGAGATTATTTGAAATGTTTCAACCATTAAAATGTTTTCTTTTCCAATTTCTTTATATAATGAACACATATTTTTTTTTTAACTATATATAATATATACATAGTTCACATTGAAATCATTTACGTAACTTTGGCACAGAAATATTTTATTTATAAAGTTTGTTATTAATATATTTTTACATTCATGTTAAAATTATTTAACCTCTCACATTGAGGTTTGTATTAAAATATTTTAAGAATATATATAAGAATCATACATTTTTAATATTCAAGAAAGAAAATATAAAATTTTTATTTTTATTTTTAATTACATTATCTCTCTCTAAATTTGTTATCATTTTATATATGGCTTAGAGTGAGAGTGAAGTATATTTATGTCTCCTTCATATTGGATTGCATTATCAACAAATCAAAGGAATACATAGAGATAATTAAAACTAAACAAACATGTATATTCATTATTATTTTTTATTATAGCCGGCATCATAATTTTATTTAGAAAATATTTTATTTTTATATTGAAAGGGACATATGTCAACGCGAGGTTGAGCATGGACAGAATCACACATCACCCTCGTATTGGGTTGTAGAATGCACCTCTCAATGTAATCACTAGGAGGCAATGAATGCTAAGCAACACTAATAATCCAATTAATCCTCGGTGATTTCCAACATGTAAAATTAGATAAATGATTTGTTTTGTTATGCCTATTTATTGAGTGCTATGGATAGAGAAAAACAAAGTGTCAATTTTAATTTCATAAAATCCTTATTGAACACAATTGTTTACAGCATAAATAGTTTGTAATATATTTTAACAATTTAGCTATTAAATAATACATTGATCATGCTTGCTTTAGAGTGTTTGGATTTTTTCTCTTAAAAATATTTCCCCAAAAATTATTATATTTGTAACGATACCTTTATTTTCATTCAATTTATCTCAAATAATTTCCAAAATATCAGTAAAAAATATGTGATATAAATAAATAAATAAAATAAGATTTTTATTAACTAAATTGTAAATATAAGTTTGGGATTAAGATATTAACATGTTAATATCACTGAATCTTAATTAACCAATCATAAAACATAAATTAAAAATTGGACGAATATTTAAGATTATTTTATTTTTTATAAAATAAATTATTCTAATAAAGAAAATTAATAATAATAATTTAGAAGCCTATGACACGCCTGTCTGATACAAGTGATAGAGATATCATCAACTCAATTAAATACAATGTACCTCATTATGGAGGAGGCGAAGTTGGCCCATCCTTTGAAATCAAAATTATTTTTATTTTTGTGTTTTTTTGTTATGGGACATCTTCTCTTGAGGTTCCTTGATTTAATACTTCGAGATATCGTTTCACACCTTGTGTTTTATAATAATTTGACATTTAGTTTCATTGAATATTTTGTGTTTTACAAATTTTTATTTGTACAAATATATTATAATTTGAAGCACCATATTAGGAGCGTCAATTGTTTCCGTGGTTTTGAATTATTCTATGTGATTTTTCTGATTTAATGGGTCTCTGCTATCTGCAATCAAACACATCTCATCTCTGCGGTCTCAAATGGAGCATATCTCATTTATGTGGCCCCATTCTTAAATGGGACCTAACGATCTCGTATTAAATGTATCGTTAAACGAATCTTTGACATGGGATCAAAACCTTGGGTCAATGAATCGGACACATAAATCCTAATATTATATGGCAAGAAACAAAATGACTCAAGCTTTCGCCTTGTGGGGAAGACAAGAAACTGATAAACGTCCAATCCTTCCCATCACTATATGGTGCTTTTGGAAGTGGAGGAACTTAAAAATCTTTGAGGATTCAAATATCTCCTCCAATTATGTCCTGTCTTCTTTTTCAGCTCTCTTTCCACCTATCCGTTGAATGCAGTCCATGTGAAGTTCAATTTTGGTCTATATCCTTGTTGTTTCCGAAGGCTTCTATCTTTCGGTATTTTGTCCTTATCCTTTAATGTCACTGTAATGCTGAATTCTTCAGTCTCTCTCAAGCGATCTTATTATCAGATCCATCAGAACATTTTGTATATATTGCCTCAATATAATATAGTGCTTTTCTTTTTGAAAAAAAAGTTCTTTTTGCTCTTTATTTATTTATTTCTTCTGTTTTTCAATATGAGTAATTCACTACCCTATAGAAAAATAACTTTGATAATCTATATGAACATTTAACATTTAAATAGAAGTTAAAATTTAACCTTTAACATTTAACATTTAACAGTACCGAATGCATGACGAAGAGGAACCAACAGATCCGGTTTCCCATATGGGCGGATTGAGGTTCCTTAGTATGTAATTTTCAGTTTTCTGTAGATAATAGAAATTCCTTAGCTTACAAAAAAAAAATAGAAGTTAAATTTCAAACAGAGTTAAAAGTAAAGTAATGCCCGATAAAAAATTTAAATATTTACCAGATAAGATTTAGGCATATATAAATGATAGAATATTGGGATTGAAGACTCATCTATAAGAATGGACATTAGATTGTAAAAACTAGAAAGAGGAAGTCAATAAAAGAAACAATCAACCCAAAGAGAAAAGGTTAAAGAAAATCATAATCTTAGGGACAATGTTAAGGAGTTAGAAGAGAAGTTAATGAATTTTGGACCTAAACAATTTGGAATGTAATTTGAATATTATACTTGTCTGTGTATTTGTAAAAATATTAAAATTACTCCCAAAGAAATCTTAAGAGCAATCCAAGAATATAAAATAGAAATGTTTATTTATTGATGTCAAAACCCTAGAGGAAGGGTAACACCATACATCTTGTAATGTAACTGACCTGCAATTACAATAAATTCTTTGATAAAATAAACCCAAGATCCAAAACAAGAGATTGCTAGCATAAAAATGCTTCTTTATTGATATCAAAACCCTTGAGGTAGGGTAACACCATACAAATACTCCTTAAGGAGATCACTCCATAAGTCATTGCTTGTCAATACAAAACCAATATTTGACATCCCTCAATGGAGAGTCTCTAGCCTCTATATAGGCTTCATACATATAATACCATGTGTAATTACCATGGGTCTCTAATTACCATGCGTCCAATACAATGGGATTAACACTTTATTCCCTAAATACTTGTGGTCTCATGCATAATGTGGGTCAACCACTTTATTTATTAATTATGGCCCATTTAGTTATCATCCTTACATTACATTATTCCCTTGGGTACCTCCCTCTGTATCCCATATTATCCCCGCTAGGTATACTACATTGTCAAAGATGAAATGGATAAGCTCATAGAGTTGGACCATGAGCACAACAAAAGAGCATTGAACCTCATTATTTTTGGTTTAAAAGAGAAAAAAAACGAGGAAATGTTATCAATAATAAAGGAAAAACTGAAAAATAAAGAAAAATTTGAGACTACTTCTCTCCTAGAAGCAAGAGGTTGAGAAAAATAATTGAACATAAAGATAGGTTGATTTTAGTTAATATAAGTTCTAATGACCATAAATATGACATGCACAACAATATTCAAGCTTAAAAGGGTCAAGAATATTTATAAATGAAGACGGCATTCCAAAATACCAAGGGAATTAATGAAGGAAGTTCAAGAGGTAGAATAAGCTGAGAAGGAAGGAAATAGAAAATAGTTATAAAAAAAAAAGACGTTATCATGGATAGCTACCAAAAACATAATAAGAAACAGGAATTTGGTACACATCAAATCCTCTCATGGAATTGTTATGGCTTTCCATGGAGAAAAGGGCCTATATTAATTTGGATTCTGAGTGAAATTGATATTTTTTTTGGTAGAAACTTGGGAGAATAAAGAATATAAGATCGCTAGCAATGAAATATTTGTATTTCCATCAACATGGAACAAGAAATGCTTATGTATAGGGATTAGAGTCATAGCTTGTTACATAAAAATAAGCATTTCTCCTTACATTTAACTTCATAAGAAAAACCCTCTCAATCAACACATTTGGATGGAGATTTCATATGTTAATGCAAAGAATATTTATATAGCCATGTATTACTTTGTGCCTATAAATTCTACTTTCTATAAGAAAAAAAATCTAGATATAAATTATCCTTACAAAAGCTTACAACAAGATATTTACAATATGAGAAATGAAGGTAATTCCTCCTATTAGGAGACTTTAATGTGAGAACTACAACTGATCAAGCTAATTTTCTAATCAACAACTCGAAATGTAATCCTCGTTGTGTAGATAAGGACCTTACATCAGATAATATATATAAAAGAAACTTTGAGGACTTGACTAATAATTTATTTGGTACCGAGATAATAAGTTCTATAGTTGTCAAGATTTGATAATTTACAATGGTCTAAGGAAGTGGCCAAATTCTAACTAGATAATCTATGGGTTGGGAAATAGTGTCATAGATTAAGTAACATCAATTTTCCACATATACAACCAAATAGCAAGTTTAACCTTTTTAATGACCCTAAGTCTCACTTCAACTATAGACATTTAGCCCCAACTCTAAACTTTATAATGAAAAAAAGCTCCAAAGAAGAAAATTTTGATAAGCAAAGCCACTTGTTCTTTGACAAACATAAAGATGACCTTTTCTTAAATAACTTAAATAGTGAATTAAATCCTCTATCATATAATAACAATATTAAATGCCTCTATCATAATTTTATAACAACCCTATCTACTTCCATTAAAAAATTCTCTATTGAAGTGTTATATAAAAAGAAAAATAGGTTTTCCAACCCATGGTATGATAATGAGTGTAAAATTTCTATAAAATTTATTAGAGATGCCTCTAATGAGTCCTTAAAATTTTCTAAGATAAAAATATACAAAACCCTAATTAAAAGGAAAAACACGCACTACATAAAAAGAAAGCAAGAGAAGCTCCTACAACTATAAAAGCTATATACTAAGAGATTCTTGAGGTAAATTTTGTCTTGTAAAACTAAATAAAATAATATGATTCCCCTAAAGGACTGGAACTCTTACCTCAAAAATCATTATGAATCCCCTATTGTAGTGGACAACATTTTGAATGTTTCTATAAAGGATGAACTATTTTCTATAAAAATAGCATAAAGTTTGGGGTTAAGCAAATGAGAAAAGGAAAAGCTAAGGACATTAATGGATACCAAATGAAGATCTTAAAATTTAGAGGGCCTATTCTCATCCGTCACATACATAAGCTCTTCAATTTAGTAATCAAGTAAGGCTTCCCTAAACCCTAGACTCAAAGCCTCATTGTTCCTATCTTTAAAAAGTGGGGATAAACATAATACCTCCAATTACAATATCATTATGATTATCCTCATATTATCTAATCTATATAGATGTATTTTGGAAAGGAAGATTAGGAAATGGCTTAAAATCCATGGAAAAAGAGTTAAAGATTCAGTCATGGACCATCTTTTTACACTTAGGATCAGTGCAGAGGTGTCACAATAATAAGATCAATCTCCTTTTTTGTTTTGTTGATTTTAGAAATTATTTTGACACTATGCTAAGCATTAACCTTTGGAATGGGTTAGAAGAGCTAAAATTTCCTTCTAAGTTGAGGGCTACTACTCATTTTGGCATATACAATGATAAGTTAGAATATTGGTTTTATTGGCCCAACTCTTGCTAGTATTTTCATCATCCTTCTTCTTTATGCTAATTATATTGTTCTTATGGAAATAAATCCTTATGACCTCAATAAGAATGGAAGAATCCTCGAGGAATTCTACTCTAATATGGGTATGATTATGAACACTGACAAAATAAAGGTTATGATAATCAAATCCAGAGAGATTACCTATCATACTTTTGTATATTACAACATTAGCTTGGAGGAAGTTCCTTCATGCAAATATCTTAGAATCAATGTTCATCATAAGAACACTTGGAACTATAGTGTTGATAAAAGGATAAATAGAGGTTGGAAATCTTATTAAGGACTTGAAAAAAAGTGTAAATTAGTAAACCATTAGCTATAGAATAAGAAAAAACTCAAATTGATACTTGTATCACTTTTATTATTTTATATGGATGTGAAGTTTGGGGATGTAATAACTCTAGATAATCCTAGATAAAGATGGAGTAGACATAAAAGATGTTTATAATTTAAAATCTCAAAATTAAAGGCAATGCATCCTATCCTATCCTGCTTATAGAAAGCCTTTCCCCCATTGATTTCATTGTCATGATTACATACTTAATGTATAGAAACAAGATAAATAGCATGGATAACTAGAGGCTCCCAAAAATTTCTTCAAACTCCATCTAAAACATCCAACAACTCACTATGGATGGCAACAAGATGTCAAGTATTAGCTAAATCATTGGGGAATAAAGGAAGATGTCATTATACAAAATACCGATAGTATTAAAAATATTATTACTTCTAAATTTAAATAGAATTTGTTGCACACTATACAATTAGAAGATAAAATAAAGTTAAGAAAATGTAATGAAGTCAACCCTAATATAGAAGACCAATCAATTCTCCCTAGTACAAGGATAAAAAATGAATACTAGTAAAATACAAACCAACTCCCACAAGCTACATAGGGAAACTAGGCATTATACAATTCCCAAAGCACTATGTGATGTAATATTTATAATATTTGTGATACTAAGACGGTACAAAATTAAGAGAAATTTCTTGTAGAGTCCCTACATATAATCAAATTAGATCACAATTTCAAAATACATGCCACAATACCAACCTTCCTAACCTCCAAAGTCATAAAAACTATGGTAATCTTGGAAAGCTTCTCTTAATGTTTTTAGAGCACATAAATAGGACTATAAATAAAATAAAATAAAATCTCTTACATGTTCTAGGATCAAGAAAACCAATTTTGATCTCAAAGGATGTTAATGATCCTCATCATCATAAACTTTCTTGGTGTTTAAAGGAATAATTAAGATTATTTTACATAAATGTTTACCATATTTAGGAGATAAATTATGTGCTTGTTGTCATAATAATTTAGCCAAGTTTCCAATTCAATGCCTTTGGTCTTTAGTTTTTTGAAATAATTTTTATTAAAATAATTAATATTATATTAATAAGATTAATTTAATTTTAATATATATATATATATATATATATATATATATATGTTTCAATTTTAAATTTATTAAAAAATAAACAATTTTTTTTAAATGCAATCTCTTAATCATTTAAAATATACTTATCTCAATCAACTCTATAAAACAGAAGTTTACAAATGATATAATTGGCATCATTAATAATAATAATAATAATTTAATTTTAAGGTTACTTTATATCCAAACACCGAATATATATGAAGTATCAATAAGGCACCTCCTTTCCCTAACGATTTGACTATATTAGCAAGTACAAATATATAGAAATACAATTGTGATTATTGTTTGTTTATATATATTTATATATGTGATTTTTATTTATGTTAAATCTATGATCACTCATTTTATTATTTTATATAATAGTTTGTATAATATCTATACATATTAAATTTCTAAATTGTATATATAAATAAATGATAACGATGACGTTGATGATTAACATTAAGTAAGATTGAAATGATCTATTAGACCTTAAGAAGGTATACATAAAAAAGATTGCTCAAAATTCTTTATCATTTTATTTCTAAGCTTGGAAAACATTAAGATAAGCATTCCAAGATCACCACATAACTGTTGACTTAAAAGATAAAGAAGGTTGGTAATGTGATAAATATTTTGAAATTTAGATCTATTGTGAGTATTAGTAAGATAATCTAAGAGAATGTGTTGTGAAGGAAAATACCCTTTGTGGACAAATGCGATCCTTCTAGCCCAATGAGTGGGTCTAGAAACAAATTTAACAAACTAATGTATACACTTTCCTAGTTTATGTTTGAAAAATGCAGAGAGAAGGAGAAACCTACCTTGTTCTGATGTTAATCGCTCGATCCTTCGAGATGGCTTTGAATCTTTCGCTCCAATCCTTGCTCCTTAGTCGTTCTTCACATCTGGGTACTTGCAAGGAAGATCAAAGTACTATGCAAGATACAAGAGAATATATGGCATACATCAAACATAAACTACTTAACAGATCAAGGAACATTAAGCTAATAGCATAAACATCTACACAATTATGGAAAGTAAACATCAGATGTATATATTAATAAGCTAAAAAGGGAAGCCTACAACCTATGCCTTGATGTTGGAGACCTCTCCAAGTCCAAGCAAAGACTCTTCAAGCACTCCTTCTCCAAGCTAGAATGGGTAGCATGTAAGCATAATTTCAGCATAGGGATGTAGCAATCAATGACCAACCATTTGGGAATGGAAGGGAGTGAATTTATAGGTAGGGAGAGGGAGTTAGGGATCCACAAAAGAGGGAGGAAGGTCCACAACTCAAGGGGAAAGCCCATGATGATAAGGTAAAGACCCCCAAATGAGAGAGCTTGACCATATCAACAGCAGCCAATATTCATCTCATCATTCCCAAAGGTTCTAGTGAGAGAAGCTTCTCCTCTAGTTTGGGAAAACCTGCCAGAAGAGGTTCAACACGAGTTTTCCTATGAAAATCCACGTTGGTGGCGTGAATATATAACTTAGCAACCTGCCATCAGCATAGGAAGGTAGTGGAGAAAAACACGTTGATGCCAAAAATTAGGTTTTTAGGCAACCTTCTCCATAATGGATTCAGGGCAGCTTTCCTTTGATTCTTCAAGGAGGTCTTGGTCTGTATATCGTGATGGATATGTTTCACAGTAGTAAATGTTTTGGAACTTTGGGATATGGAATAGGAAGTGAACAGGAGGTGTGAGAAAATAATGTGTAATAGATTCCCCCCAAAGCATGAAGGGAGAATAGGGAGTGATGGCTGAGATAATTTACAAGTCAGTGCAAGGACAAGAACACCACCATCAAGAGACCTGAAAATAAATCATATACACATACATATACATATCTAAAATCTCTTATGACAATGCCTAATGATACATGAATAGACATCTAATAACACATGAATCTACAATATGGACACAACCATCCGAATATGAAGGATCATGTGAAAAGATCCTCGTATGTTCACAACCATCCATCCAAAGGAAACATGTGTACAATCATGAATGACTCATAACTCCATGAAACCTAGACTTTATCAGACAAAATCCAGGGTCTTTCATTCCCATCTCGACCCAATCAATGTACGAATTCTAATCATGCGGATAGATGTGTCGAAGTTGAACATGATAGAAAACCACCTGATCACCAGTCAATGATGTAAATCGTTAACAGACATGAGAGAAACCACCAATAATGACAATGTCTCTCAAGGTATAATCGGCACAATCCACAAATGTGAATAATGAAGCTAAATTCGAACACCCGTGGAATGATCTGATCAAAGTTCAATGATGTAAACCTGTCATCGAATGCAAAGAACTTGCCATTGAGGCATGCAAGCTCTAAGGTACTACAAGGGAGTTTCTAGATAATCTTCTAGGATAATGAGTTGAAGTCAACATGAAGTGATCCGTCGAAGGAGGGCCATAGTGAATCCCACGTCATGGACATGAAACAAAAGGATGTAGTAGAGTAGATAAGTGTGATCCAGGACTATGGTAGAAGATCAGAAAGTGTATAGGCCTGTAAAGAACTGTAGATAAAGCTTCTCTTGAACATATCAGTGATATGATTCTGGAGTTTGGCAGCATTTGACTCAACATACGATCAAAGGTCATGATGAAGAAAATGGTATAATCAGATGAGAGTAAAAATGGATTTCCCAAACTTAGGAAGGCAAGTGACCAAGTGAGGATGTCCAAAACCCAACATGAGCAACAAATGAGTGTCATGTTCAAGAGAAACATGTTTCCTTTACAGAATACAAGAGATAATCGCTTTCACTTTTTCTCTACCATTTTTGGCGAGTACCCCATATCTTTTTTATCACAAGATTGAAGGGGATAACATATGCTTTCCATATAAGTTCACCCTTTAGATGAATCCATCCTAGTAATTTTTAGGATCCCTAGGAAGGAGGAACTCGATCTCGTCATGGTGACAAGTCCTCCGTCATTTTAAGTTTTTACAAGTCTGACTAAGTTGGAACTCGACATCTTTTTCATGTTTAGAGTGTTTGAAAAAGAAGCAGAAAAGAAAACTCCAAAGGTCCCTTTTCATAAATCGTCCCTTGAGCTCGAAAAGGTAGAAAACAATATCCAAGAGAACCTCTTAGTCATGTTCAACTAAGGTATTCCTTTTTCGTACAAATCTCTATCTCAATCCGGAAAAGGGTTAAAATTATATTGAGCAAACGTCATTTCATTTACTTTTACAAGTTCAAAACGACAAGTACCCAACAATAATTTCATTTTTCCAGAGTCAAAAAATAGCTTAAAGATGACCCTAGGGGGTGACTTTTTCGTTTATTTTTTATGAGTTTGAAAAAGTGATAAAATAAAACTCATTGAATCAGTCAAGATAAATCACCGTCACCAAGAATATATGACTTGTCACTGCACAAGGAAACACACATTACCGATTTCGAGGAAAAATATTAAAAAATGAGTGAAATATGCCCTAACTTGGTACAAATATTATTTAAAACTTATAAATAGGGCAAAACATAAGTTCTTTTTACCATTTTAACAATTTGCAATTGTGAGAAAAAATTTACCTCATTTTACCTCGACTTTCAAGCAAGGAGCATGATCAATCCTTGACACCATTTTCCAAGCCACTTGTTGCAGGTAAGATATATGTCCCTTCCCTTCATTTTGGTAGTCATTTTGTGCATTTTCATCCATAGGGTAGGCTACAAGGAAGACTTGAAAAAATTTTATATCGTGGGTGACCAGCGTGAGTTTCACCCATCAGACTCGCGTTTCTCACCCTACATTCAGTTAGGCCCTCGCGCTAGCAGCGTGAGAAAATTCCTAAACAGACGCGCTGGCGTTGAGGTAAAAATATTAAAGTAAAATTTTCCATGTAAATAGTTAATCTTTGATTTTCTCTCCATGGATGCTCATGAAATGTTGGTTTGTTGATTTTTTACAGGATAACCAATCCAAAATGGTGATTGAATGGAAAGAGAGGGGTCATGAAGTTGAAGATCATCAAGCTATGTAGGATCAAGACTGTATTGATGCCCTACGAACATGTGGATTGTTCAAGTTCTTCATGATTCCTGGGATCATATCACAACCTGAGTTATTGCAACACCTAATTAGTTGGTGGGATGTAGATCACCAACTATTCTTGTTCGGGATCAAGAGCTCAAAATAGAGGTCGCCAACATTTATTTCATCACTGGGTTGTCTAGAAAGGGACAAGGGGTATAGTTGTCAGGTTCACACACTGGAGGAGAGAGCACGGATATACTCATTGCGAGGCATTATCCGGGGACCAAGAAGACTCACAATAGGAAAATTGACATAAAGACCATTACCAACCTTCCACTGTGAACAATCCTACACATGATGGATTGAATAGCTAGGGTGCAAGTGTTGCATGAGGAAACTAAATCTCATTTCCAATATGTGATCAAGTGCCTAAATCCCACGATTTTCAATTGGTGTGAATGTTTGTTAGTGTGCATGAAGCGCCAACTTACCAAGTGCAAGTCAAGGAATCTAAAACAATTTTGTTTTGGATCTATTATGGTGATGTTCATCCTAGAACGTGTGCCATTGTTCTGCTATCAGTGGTTGGAAATGGATCCACCAGCGCCCAGAGATCCACGATTACTCATATGGGGAGAGTTGATGCCTTGACATGGAGGTGGTCAACATATGTCATTCCCTCCAGCATTTTTTGGATGGCTGCATCAACAGCTAATCATGGTCGATGATTGGGTGTATGCAGGCATGGATTTCCAAGGAGATCCAAATCTTCCACTCCCTCTAGGGGCACAGTGGACCGATTCAGGTAAAAAACTATTTTTGAATCTTTTGAAGTTTTTATTTTTTATATGTGTACTAAGATTTGACTTATCACATTGCGTAGATGTTGGACCAAAGAGAACTCTAGGGGTTTCTCCAATAGCCAGGTGAGTGGCACGCCAGATTGAGGAGGCTCCTCCATATGTGGAGGGAGCAGATCCTATCATTGAGGTAGAGTGTAACCTGGAAGTTTTAACCAGGGGGATTCTAGAGTATGCCTCGATCGATGAGGTGCCATTACGCTACCAGAGGCACACTGTAGGGGTTTCCACCAAACTATGTCAGCTACTGGGCTGAGTCATTAGGGTTGTCTCGTGCTATCATGAGCACCATGTGGGCGAATAGCCAACTTCTAGTTTACTTTTTGCACTATTGTAGGCTTATAAAGCCATGTGTCTCGAAACACAAATTTTGTTATTTTGATGTAGCAAACTATTTTGCAAACACTCGCTCTCTCTCTCTCTCTTTGTATATATATATATATATATATATATATATATATATATATATATATATATATATATATATACATGTTTTCCTGTTTACCATGTCTGATATGTGATGCTTTACGATTTACAAGTTTCACAAATTTCTATCTAAGACATAGTTAGCCAATGCGTCTGTTCATGTGTCTTGGAATGTGATGATAAGTAATAAAATAAAATTCTCGTTCCAATAAACGAACTCGCAAATACATTCTCAAAATTTGAGGGTTTCTAACTGAATATTGTCCATTAAGTTGTAGCACAATGAGTTGTGAATCAATTTTTACGATTAAATCTCTAATGCCAAGAGAAATAGCTTATGACAAAATTTTGATGACCACACTATATTCGGAAATGTTATTAGTCGTCTAACCTAAACATATACCTTGTAAATTCACTAACTCATCATTAGGGTCATAGATTTCCCATGCAGCGGAAGATATATTTTGTGTACTATGAAAAGCACCATCAGCAAAAATGACATAATGGTTGGATGACATCTACAAACCAAGTAGAGCACGAGGTAAGTAGAGGAAAATGTTTGCTAAAGAAAACTAACACACTAAGACCACACTGCACACTAATGAAAACACACTAATGGACATAAGTATTTAGAGGGATAATCACGCATAATACTTCTACAAGTAAAGCCCGTTTTGGGGTTCAGCCAAATAGTTTTCTTCATAGTCTACTAACTCATAGGCATTTTTTTGTAAAGCTCGTTTGACAATGTAAGGCCCATGCCACATTGGCTCGAATTTTCCACCTCCCTATTTGTCATTGGCTTGATCATAAAGCAAGACCAAGTCACCCTTAGCAAAAATGCGAGGAAAAACGGTTCTATCATACTGAGCTCTAACTCATTTTTTTCTAGGCTTCAATTACTTATGTTGTAAAGCAACGAGTTTCATTTATCCTTTCGAGGTAAAGTAAACATTCTTATTCAAGTGAGGTATCAGGGAGTAATTTGATGGCTAGTTTCAGTGAAGGAATTTCATACTCAATTGGAAGAGTTTCCTCCAGACCATACACTAGTTGAAAGGGTGTGAATCCAGTGACAGCCTTAGATACAGTTTGGTAAGCCCAAAGAGCTAGAAATAACACAAGATTTCAATTTGATTTATGCATCCCAATGGTGCATTGAAGCATAGTAACCAAGACTTTGTTGACTGCCTCAACTTGGCCATTGGCTTGTGGATAATAAGGAGTTGAGTTGTCATGATGCAAACCCAACCGAGCAGTAAGCTTCGCCATCATGTAATTTCAGAAATGAGATCCATGATCAGTAATGATGGCTTGAGGGACACCAAATCGAGCTATGACATGGTTGAAAAGAAAATGAGCATCAATTTTATTGTCAACATCATGTGTGGGCATCACCTCAGCCCATTTAGTGAAATAATCAATAGGGAGAATGATATAACCATGCCCCAAGCTGCCTGAGCGAGGGTTACATGTCATGAAATCAATACCCTATTTAGAAAAGGGTTCGACAGTAACACCTGGGTGTAAGGGTGCGGGTGGGGCACGTTGTTTACGATTGTAAAGCTGGCAGGCGTGACATTTTTGGACTGTTAAAATGAAATCTTTAAAGATGGAAGGAAAAAAGTAACTGGCACGAAGGATTTTCTGAGCAGTAGCATACCTTGACATGTGACCACAATAAGCCTCAGAGTGGCGGTCATTAAGGATTCTCTCAACTTATTTTAGTGTCAAACATCTACGAAGGATAGAATTGACACCAACATGGTACAAAGTATTGCCAATGATTCGATATGGTTGGGACTGATGTCGAATGCGATGACGTTCAGAATTAGACAAATCTGATCGAAAAGTTTGGGTTTGGAGATAGATGATAATATCCACATACCATGGGTCACTTGAGTACTGATGAGAAAGAGAGTCTTTTCAGGAATGAGATCATTAAAAGTCGTAGATGTGGCTGCAGAGGGAAGGTCACAAATCAATTCAGTGAAAACCAGAAATTTCTTTGATTTGGCTATAGCAAAATCCAAATCAAATTCCTGAAGGATAATAATCCATTTAGAATATTTTCCCCCTAGAAACTAATGAGTCAGGATGTAGGTCATGGGGTTGCAGTCAGAAATCACAGTGGTTTTCCGCAAAATAATATAGTGTCGAAAGCATTGAACAACGTAAACAGATGCTAAAGCAACATGGGCATATCAAGTTTTGGTATCGATAATATTATGGATTAAGTAGTAGATCATGTGTTTGTTTCCATCATCATCATCTTGCACCAGTACCATGGCAATAGTACTATCAGCCACGATCAAGTACAAGAAGTAATCACGGTGATAGTCGGGAGGATGCAGCAAAGGAGCACTAATGAGGGTGTTATTTATTACATCCTAAGATTTTTGAGCGATTTCATCCCAAATAAATGGGTCTCCATTTTCAGCAAAAAATTAAATCCCTTGGCAAGTTAAGCATAATTGGGTACAAAATGACAAAGGAAATTAGCTTTCCCTTGCAAGATCTGAAATTGATGTAAATATGATGGAGGGGGTAAATTTACAATGGCCTGAACTTTGAGGAGGTCAATCCAGATGCCTTCCTTATATAGTACAAACCCTAGGAGACAACAAAATTCAACGCAAAAGAAACACTTATGCAAATTTAAGTGAATATTGTAGTGTCTACAATGAAGAAAAATCGCTCGCAGGTGGTTAGGATGATCATGACGCTTAGTGAGCTGGTAAGTCATCAAGATACGGTTGAATGATGTGTTTGATGTCATGAAAAGCATAAGACATTGCTCGTTGGAAGGTAGCACCAACATTTTTCAGACTGAAAGGGAGTTTCTTGTAGGCAAAGGTTCCCCATGGACAGATAAAAGAAGTTTTATGTTCTTTAGTGGGAAGAATGTTAATCTGGTTGTAACCAGAAAAACCATCCATAAAAGAAAAAATATCACTCCTAGCACACTCATCAATGATTTGATCAATAAAGGGAGTTGGATAATTATCTTTGGGACACACCCGATTAATGTCACGGTAATCAACACAAATGCGGAAATTCCCTTGCTTTTTAGCTACAGGGACAATGTTCGAAACTCAATCTGTCAATGGAATGGGGTAAATGAAACCATCCTTTAGAATTTTTTCAACCTCTACCTTTATAGCAGCTACCTTTCTAGGGTGCACTACATGAAGTCACTGACGAACAGGCTTTGCATTTGGATAGGTAGGAATTTCGTGCACAACTATAATCAGATCTATGTCAAGATTTTCTTCATATGATCAGGCAAATACATCACGAAATTCCTTAAACAAGGCAGTGTAAATCTTGATCTCATCAGGAGAACAAGAAACCCCGACATGGATGTTCTCAACAATTCCTGGTTTAATAGAAATGTCGATAGGCATGGTAGCAGTAATGTTCCCCATGTTTCCCTCAAAAAAAACTTCATGCACCAAAATGGGTGTTTGAAGTGGATGGGTGAGTGTACGGGAAACAAAGGTATCCAAACACGATGAAATCTCTCCAAGACTTGGGAGAAATGAGGAACGATGATGAGCATCATTCTAGGGAGTTTCCTCAAGAGACATAACCTCGGTGACACTCTTGTGAGTGGGAAATGTCTGATTCAAAGGATCTGTAGAATCTCAAGAACCAAGCTAAGGTGACTATGAATACGCATCGAGATGCATACTAGGAATAGTATGACTTTCAGAAGCGTCATCGAAGCTAAAACAATAGCTTGATAGTCTTGTTTTGTTGGGCTGAGTGACATGACATCTCCAAAAGAATCAACTTGATAAGGGAAGGAATGATACAAGGACCGTAAGAAGTATAGATCATGTTGATAAAAGCGACATGAGGAGGTGGGAGTGAAAAAGTTCCCATAAGAGCGAAGTCTTTAAAAATTCCTGCCCCAACGCTCTCATAAGGAATGTCAGTATTTCCCACATATGGCACGTTGCCATTCGAAGAACCAGAAGAGAAAAAGGCTAACTGATCAATGGTGACTATTTTCCCCTCATGAAGAAAACATAGCATGCGGAACAAATAAGAAACAACGCAAAGAATAGCATGAGTCCAACTTCACCCAAGTAGAAAGCTATAATTCAAATTTTCATCAACAACTTGTACTTCTAATTCAACAGTTTTCCCTTCCAACGTGATGGGAAAACTCATGAGAATATCATAAGGACGAGATTGTTTGCCATCAAAGGCTTCTAAGATGTTCAGAGAGTGGTTGAGAGGTAGAGAGCCTATAGCTTTCCAACATGAAACATGCATGATGTAGGTGGAAGCACCCTCATCAATCACAATCTAATGAATCGTCATCCCTTTTATAATGACTTGGATTAAAAATGCAAGTCGATGGGGAAGACGAGGAACATGATTTTCTAGGTCAAAAGTAATCAAATTCGAATCCATAGTGGCAATTCCTCATATAGCGAATAGTAATTCCTGCCACTGCATTGGAAAATTTTGGAGAACTTCCAAGGCAGACATCGCCGAAGGCGCTTGAGCTAAATCTTTGACAATATTGTAATGATGGGAAACTCGCACATTCGAATTGTAAGATCATTTCTGAAGGACACCTTTAGGAGGTGGTCAGATAACAGAGTCATTACTAGGTCTCTCAATATGAAGAGGACCAAAACTGGGTGGAGTAGAAGTAGAAGGTGTATCAATAACTTCTTTCTCCACAGTCTATTTGGGAGGAGTTGGATAGTCTTTTGACTGGGTGGCAATAGAAATAGGCACTATTCCACTCATATAAACTTGAGAACCCAAAGATGTAGAAGATTGTGGTTGTTCTACCAATTGGGTCTGTTGTGATGGGAAAGGTTCTTTCAGTACAGTCGGTGTCCCTTGAGTGCCTTTTAACAAGCAACTAACTTCTGCACGATGGGGACAATCCTTGGTATAGTGATCTTCCTCACAAATGAGGCAAGGATATTTGGGCTTACATTTAGATGCATCATTAGTATATGAATTTGGAGGATCCTATTTTGGGGTATCATATTTTTCTTTTCCTTTACCCGTCTTTTTACCTTTGGAGGCTTTATCTGCCACGGTAGATTGAAGGGAATTAACCTCAGAGGTTTTACGAGGATTTGAAGAGGGATTCGAAGGAGGATTGGATGTAGAATTCGAAATGTAGTTTTGATTTGAAGGAGCTTTATTGGAAGTTTGAGTCACTGATCCAATGATACCATTGACAAGAGGTGCATCTAAAGGCTTAGAAGATGTTGGATCTATATATGGTCTCATAGAATCAGGAAAGAGATCATATAACGTCCCAGATTAGGAATACACCAAATGTAAATATTGGGCATGGGCAATGGCTTGATCTTCGATTACACAACCCCCCATAGTTATGTCTACAGCAATTTTTTTTACGAATGATTTGGTAAACCATTCAGTTAACAACTCATCAAGTATATCAAACTTGATAAGGCGACGTCGATGTCTCCATTCATGGATATGATCAGAGATGTGGGTAGCAGTATTCTGTTTCAAAGACGTAAGAAGATGGGTACCAGTTTCATAGTGAACCGGTAACTGGAAGTGAGTAAGGAAGGCCATTTCCAAAGAATTGAAGTCTTGATAAGCACCTCGAGGCAACTCGATGTACCATTTCGTGGCAGGACACGTAAGGGTTCATTGGAAAATACGTAGACGAACAAAGTCTTCAACCCAAGAATTAGATGAACACCATAAATGGTAAGTCATAATGTGGGCCTGGGGGTCTTCTCTAGATTTTCCTTCAAATTTTGGACAATCACCAGGAATCTTAGTAGGAATCGAAGGCCAATATAGTAAATGAAGTATTGGATTAGTAGTGAGTCTTGACACATACGGTAGTTCCAATGTTTCTAGAAATGGAAATTGTGGATTGAAAGGCATGGGAGGCCTTTGATAAGGCCCAACTTGTGGATGCCATCCTTGTTGGTATGGGTTCTTGCCTTGAAGGGGTGGATTTTGACCATAAGGAGATTGATATTGCCCCCACTAAAGGGTATTCTAACCATACAAAGGTGGATTTTCCCCCCACAAATGTGGGTTTTGACCAGGGTAAGGTTGATACAGACTCGCCATGGGTCGTTGAGAACCATAAGGTGGATAAAAAACTTGCGAGGAATATGGATTATAAAGTTTTTGTTGCAACTGTTGACACTGGTGGTAAAATTGTAGGCCCTACTATTGCAGGGGTTGACCTTATGGCTGCAAGGGTTGACCTTGTTGATATAAGGGTTGGTTTTGTTGCTACAAGGGTTGTCCTTGATGTTGCAATGATTGTTGGAAAGGCCCTTGTTGCACATAAGGTCCTTGTTGTACATAAGTCTATTGTTGTACATAAGACTGCTATTGTTGGAAATTTCCTTGTGGAATTTGCTAAGCTCTAGGTTGGTACTAATAAGTTCTAGCTTGAATTTGACTAGATGCCCCAAATGAGGGATTTGAAGCATGATGCATTTGGGGGCCCGCCTATTGAGTAAAGGGTGGATTTTAAGGCTGTTGAGAGCCATACGGATGGTACGATTGCTAGTAGGGAATCTAAGCCGAAAGAGGTTGTTGATACGGGATTTGGCCTGATCCAGATGGAATTGATGATCCACTAGGATAAGGTACACTGTCAACATTTTGACTAGCTCCGGTAGCATGAGTTTGAGGTGCACTCACATAAGCTCCACCTAAAACATGAGGTACATAAGGCGGAGGTGGTTGTTTCCCCCCATGTGGTGGGATAGGTGGTGGCACATATTGTCCACTTAATGGAGGACTGAAGGAACTTTTAGGCACATAAATTTCCCCAAATGTAATTGTCAGTTGTACAAGAACTGATGAAACTGCAGACAATACAAGAATTTGAGAGGCCACATTTGAAACAAATGGACTAGAGGTAGGCATGGCACCTGATGACTAAATGGGATTGTGATAAAGTGAAGACGCACTTGGAGTACCTGAAACCAATTCAACGAAAGATGTATAACCAACTGGAAATAAAGGATCACTACTTTTAGGGGGTGGTGGAGGCGCAACACTTCCTACATATGGATAACCTTCAGGTGGAAATTCATATTCAGAATCATTGTCAACACTAGGAGTATGAGTAGCTAAGACTTTTGGAGGAACTTGAGAAGAGGCTGGAAACTCACCTTCTGAAGCCATGGGTGGAAACAGTTAGCGAGGAGGAATCTGAGATGGTCGTGGAGATAAATCGAAAGGTACATCGAGATTATCGTATGGACTATAAGGTTGCTGAGGAGATATAACCAATGGATCAAAGAGCAGATTTAGAGGGAATAAAACAAACCTCTGTGGACTCTTAGGGGATTCTGGATCAAATTCCTGATATGATGATGAGTCTCAAGGTGGAGGACAAGAAGTAAGGGGTTGGATACCTGGGATAATTCCATGTTCAAGACCTTGGGCTTCAAGTGACTATGAAAACTTGAGATGAAGTCCTTGTGAGGACCCTTCAGTGTCAGATGATGAAGGGGAAATGTAAGGTGAACCCGGTGGTTCAGCCACGATGAACTTTTCTCAAAAACAATAAGGGGTGGTTGATTTGAGCCTACAATTAAAATTTACTATTAATCAAGCAATATGAGATCAAGGATAACTGCATAGGTAATTCATGTTATCGTGGGCAGTTAAATTTTAGAACTTAAAAACAAGAAATAAATAAAAAAGGGTGTACTAGGCAAGAGGTTTTACCAAGTATCCGTGAACCATTATATACACCTTATTCAAAACCAAGGACTTAATTTACGACGACTGATCTCCCAAAATGCTATGTTCGGTGTATCATGTTTACAAGGCGGCTGACTCGGTTACCTGTGGCTAAAGGATAGCAGCCTAATGGGGTCTCCCAATATATACTTGACAGTACAGGGAGCACAAGTCTGTGTTAGCATTGTCTAATGCATAACCGTTCAGTGAGAGTGTTCCCATATACTTTCCATACTAGAGTTCCTTTGATATACCCAAGAGTACTGGATAACCTCCAATATACTTCTGTACTAGAACGAGATTTCACCTTTGGGATACAATGTGGGAAGTTAACCATAGCTGCTAGGTTTATGGACATCAGAACACATCTCTAGCCTAGACCTATAAATATTTGTGCTAAGTTCCAAATGCTCCTTAGGTTAATTCAGTAAATTTTAATTTTTTTCTTGAATTAAGTTTCAGTTTTGGGCTCAAACGATGTCACTTGAATCCTAGAATGAAACTATATGAGAAAAAAGGAAACCTTTCATTTCAATGAATTCTATATTAACGAGGGAAGAAAGTTCAAGCAATTAATGCATCAAACAATATGCCTCCACTAACTTTTCCAAATGCAAAATGCATGAGAAAAACTAAACTTCACCTTCACTAATGAATATGCGATATATTGACAAAAAAAATGACTTTTGCTTTGGTAAGATGCACTTTACCTATATGATGTTCTCTTTGATTTCTAGATGATCACATGCAACTAAGCTTCAACTAAAGCAAAAATGAAGATTTTGATTCAAAGTACTCCTAATGCAAACAAGGCATTAATCAAAGTAACACCAAATTAAAAACACTCAATGAAAATGTCTTTCACTTTCTCTTTCGAATAGATAAGAAAATATACTCATTTCAATTTGCAAACCAAACAATGTAATCTATGTTTGATAAATGACAAAGATGGATTTCAAATGCAAGATGACCTAGTACACATGAAAAACGACTTTGCACAAGACAAACCAAAACCAATGTAAGTCAATGTTTCAAGTGATTTTACCAAATGAACAAACCTAATCATTCAGTAAACTAGAGACCCAAAGACACTCACGAGCGACAAGTGATAATCAAGTGACCTATAAACCATAAAATCAATCCAATTTCACTCAAACACTTGAAAGTTCAAAGAAGTAAGAATTTGCTAATAAAATGATGTAATCAATAAAAAAATCAACAAATCCGGTCACGTAGGACAAAACAAGACCTCAAGGGCTCAGACACACTAGGGTTTGACAGAGGAACCATAGGTTTTTTCTAATCTCAGAGATCAACGTGTCTATTATGTCGAAATTGGTGCTGAACAGTGGATCAACATGAATGTTTTAATAAAAAATGCACTAGCAGCGTGACTGTCAGATCAAAAAATGCGTTGGGTGAGGAATAAGGAAAAAAATAAAAATATTTTCACAAACACTTCTAGACTGAGCACTCTAATATAGAAACTAGTGATTGTGTAGACCTATACAAACCCAAACTAACTGAGAACACAATGGTCGATCAAACTGATCAAGGGATTAGTTGAGAAAGGAGGATGAAAAGGCTACAGCCTCCCCAACAGAGTGGCCAATTTGTTGTGAAGGCAAATCCCTTCTGTAGACAAAGGCGATCCCTCTAGCCCAATAAGTGGGTCTAACAACAAATTTAACAAACTAACATACACTTTCCTAGTTTATGTTTGACAAATCTCGAGAGAAGGAGAAACCTACCTCATTCTAGTGCTAATTGCTCGATCCTTGGAGATGGATTTGAATCTTTCGCTCCAGGCCTTGCTCCTTAGTTGTTCTTCATGTCCGGGTACTTGCAAGGAAGATCAAAGTAATATGCAAGATATAAGAGCATATATGGCATACATCAAACATAAAGTACTTAATAAATCAAGGAACATTAAGCTAATAGAATAAACATTTACACAATTATGGAGAGTGAACATCAAATGTATATATTAATAAGCTAAAAAGGGAAGCATACAACCTATGCCTTGATGTTGGAGACCTCCTTTTGGTGGATGTCCAAGTCCAAGAAAAGAATCTCCAAGCATTCCTTCTCCAAGCTAGAATGGGTAGCATGTAAGCATAATCTCAACATAGGGATGCAAAAAATCAATGACCAACCATTTGGGAATGGAAGGGAGTGAATTTATAGGAAGGGAGAGGGAGTTAGGGATCTATAAAAGAGGGAGGAAGGTCCACATCTCAAGGGGAAAACCCATGATGATTAGATCAAGAGGCCCAAATGAGAGAGCTCGACCATATCAACAACAACCAATATCTAGCTCGTCGTTCCCAAAGGTTCTAGTGAGCGAAGCTTCTCCTCCAGTTTGGGAAAACCTGGTAGAAGAGGTTTAGCGCGATTTTTCCTATGAAAACTTGCGCTCACAATGCGAGTGTATAACTGAGAAACTTTCCATCAGCACAGGAAGGCAGTGGAACAAAATGCGTTGATGCCAAAAATTAGATTTTCAGGAAACCTTCTCCAAAATGGATTCAGGGCAGTTTTCTTTTGATTCTTCAAGGAGGTCTTGGTCTGTATATCATGATGGATATGTTACACGGTAGTCAATGTTTTGGCACTTCAGGATATGGAACAGAAAGTGAACAGGAGGTGTGACAAAATACTGTTTAACAAAATGTTCTTTTCATCTTCGACTCTCTTACTGTCGTAAAGGTGACATAATGTTTCATTGCATGGTCTTTTTGGAATCATCCAAGTCCCAGTGTCAATATGAAGCTCACAAGTATTTGTTCTCTTTTTAGCAATGGTTTTTTGTCTTCTTTGTGCTAGTCAAGATAGAGAGATATTTTCTATTTTCAATATTTGGGTTAATCACCTCTTATCGTAGTTTCTTTTTTCCCTCAAAAATCTCCATCACACCATAATAGCTCCTTGAATTTTGATGTAATAATATTTTTAAAATTATCCTTATTTTGTAAATGATCATATTTACCAACTGCCATCAAGCCTTGGTTGAAACTCGTAATGTCTTCAAATTTTTCCTTTCTAACCAAGTAGAACCTATTAAGTAATTCCCTGGAATGTACCTTTTCAACTCATATTTCAATGAAAGTTACTTAAAAATCTATCCATGAATTAATACCTTTTTTCCGGAAGTGTTTGGTGCTAGGAATTGGCATTACCATCCATGGATAAGGTAAATATACTCATTACTACATCTTCACGTATTATTTTTTCAAGATAGTATTCATAGGTTGTCTCAAAACAATATAAGTGGTCAACAGTGGTAATGGAACCATTTCCATGAAATATTTATAACTATTTATAATCCCTAACCATTGGATTAGGGAACGCCAGAATACCTATCATGGCAAGATATTTTCCAAGTATATTGAATCCAATGCCTCATCAACATTTTCATATTAATCTTGTCTATGACAGGACCACTACCAAGAAATGTTTCTTTAGCCCTACATTGGTATGTTTCGATAAGGTTGTATTATATAATTTATAGATTCATAGGTGGAACCGTCGAATGAATAATTTAATCTAGGATTTGATATATGCTCATCAAAAGGATTGAAGCATAAAATTTAGATTATGAGGATAAATACTTAACTCCTCCCCAAAAACGACACCAAAAATGTTACTACAAAATCTATCACCTTAGTGCAAAGCCTCCATAAGAAATCTATATTAGGAGAAACAATGGGATTAGTTACCACTGTCACCTTAGAAATTATTCCTTTGATTTTTTTGTCAAATGAAATTCTCACAAGGGAGGCTTCCCCAGCAAATCTTGGGGATTAAATAACCCAAGTAATTTAGGCTAAATTTCCCTTAATTTTTCTACTACAAAATCACCCAAGGGTAGATATTCAAGGATTATGGTTTCAAGTGAGTTAAGGTATAATTCCAAGATGGAAATTTTAAAGGACCCTATGGCTAAATATAGAAGGCTTAGTAAGTCCTAAAGATGCTCAAATAGTTTCCTAAACACATTTAATCTACAAATTACATTTGGTTACCATAAAATATATTTTTAATTCACACAATTACAACATGCAAATATTTATAACAACAATAAAAAAAACATCTCCAAATTTATAATAGATAGGTGAAAAGTAACGACTATTTGAAGGCTAGACTAGGAAATAAATTACAACAATTTTCAATAACAACAAAAAAACCCTAGACATTAACCCTAATTAAAGATTGAAAATACATATAAAATAATATTTTCACTTTCCAATTGGATGCATGCAAAGTCTAAAACCTAGGACAATAAGGTCCAAGGTAAATAATGCTAAACAAAATGTAGATTTTGCTATAATCTAACCCTAATTTTCCTAGAAAACATCAAAAGGAAAAAAAATGGGGTTTTATTTTGTTTCTTTGAAGGATTGACGTATGATAATGGACTAGTGCCTTTCTCAATTAAGGACTAATGGAGTATAATTCTAAAAATATATGGAAGAGGATTGATGCAAGCGATTTCAATGGGAGAGAGAAAGCTACACTTGGGTTTTTCAATTCCTTAAACCCTAGTGTCCTTCTATATTATTTGGAGACAATGTTGGGAGGAAGCTACATGTAGGTTCCTTAAGAAAAACTTGATGAAAAATATTTTCATGGTGATGTTAAATCCAGAAAGCATCCAGCAACGCTTTGGTGAAAATTTCATTAAAACTCTAACTCTTCAACAAGTACAAGATAGAAGAATATACTTAAATAAATTAACACAAAATCATCAAAGAATCATCATTCTTCATCCAAGAGAGAACCATCCAATCAAAACATCCTCCCCAGTTTACGCATTAATTCTCCATAGTGACCAAGAGAGAAGCTAACTACTGTGCATTAGTCTCCAAGTGTGTGTGACAATGATTCAAGGATAATTCAACCTCCCTCTATTTATAAGATGTAAAACAGGTCAAATTTATCATTAATTTAGGCTAAATGGTCTAAAATTAATATCAAATTTGATTACAAGTTCGACAAGTGACGAGCCGACCCCTAAAATATAGCTACCTCAATGATAAAACATAAAAAGAAGCCTCTTTTATCCCAAATGTATGAGCCAAGGGTGAAGTCATCCTCCAAAAGATGTGTCACTCATAAAAATATGCCATAGATAACTCAAGGGGTGCATTTAATCCCAAAAGTCACATCTCTTCATCAAAAGGTATCTACTCAACAGGCAAGGCACCTTCACTAAGACATAATCATCAAAATAATATCACATCATCAATATAAGCCAAATGAAGGGGACATCATGGAGATATGGATGAAATAATCACATAGATAAATGTACCATCCCCTTAAGAGGGGTCTCAAAAATAGGGAAATATCCATAAAAAAGGTGTACTGCCAACCTAGGGATGCCTTGTCATATTTGGGGTAAATAAAATCTCTAAGCAATACCTTAAATTAGGAGTGAAGAATTTAAGGTCTTGGAGGGAGTGAAGAGTGTCATCAATTGTGTCAAATGCATCCCAAGGTCAACACTCCTCAAAAGGTGGTCAACATCTTGGCTTTTGTTTCTAGTGCTGTTATCAAGTGGGGACATACGTCCTCTTTGAAATGTTGGAGAAGTATCATGCGATCACTCAAGGGATAGTAGTTATACCCAAGGGGTAGTATCTATACTTGAGAGAAAACATCTAACACAACTCACAGAAACAATAGAGATTAGCATGATAGGTGTAGAAACCATAAGAGCATTTCATGAGTGGGTCATATTGGAAGAAAAGGTTTCAAAGTACTTTACACAGGAATCATCTTTAAATGTATTTCTAGCTTATGATTTGTAAACATGTTACCATGCTTAAATATGGGAGGGTTATCATAAGGTCCTATTAGGCACTCCTAACCCTAAGGGGAGGAACAATGTTGAGGTCGACCTATCAATCAATGTGTGCAAGTGACCAATGAGATGGTATGGGGTTTGCTTCATGGAGGATACCATAGTATTGTATCAACTATGAAATTCCTATATCCTTGAGAATTATGATGTGAAGAAGGATCAATCACGGGACCTATGTTACCCCTTTCCTCATCCTAATTTTACCACCCTTCTTGTGTGCCTTTTTCTTCATTGATTTTATTTTTCTTTACGAGTTTAGCTTGTGTTACAAGCTTTCATTGATTCATCATTTACCCACTAAAGGTGAAGGTTTTCATTACTAATCAAGGTTTGGATACTCAAATTTCATTTCATTTAGATAGCTCATGACTTAGTGAGAAACTAAGTGAGGGCTACTGACGTAGGTAGAGCTCAGACTAGGATTTTTTCCATGCACTTTAATCTATCCCTACCAATCTTTTGCATTTTAACATATGGCTCATGCTCTTCCCTTTCTTTTTGTTGCATCGACATTTTAGGGAAAAGTTTCGACATCCCTACTCAAGAATGAGGAAAACATGCAAGCAATAGTGGTGACAAATAGCAATCAACCCAAATATGGGATGTGTATACAAGGGAGAGATGGAAGATCGCAAGTATGGATTATCATGGACATGTAACATCAATCAAAGATTCCTATTCATGTCCCTTCGAGACAATGAAAAAAAAATCTTCAAGCAAGGTCACTTAGGACAAGGAGAAATTGATAACCACTAAACTGAAACACGAGATCAAGAATACAACCAATAATGTTGAATCATTCAATTCAACATGTGATCTATTCTAGAATGTCCTTAACATTTAATAAAAACACCTAAATAAATAAATAATTAACATACCTCATATTTAATATACTCTTTCTCATATTTAATGACTCACTTTCATCAAATAAGTAATTTATATATATAAAAAGCACTAACCAAAATATAGATGAAAAGCATTTAAAATTAAGTATCTATGCATCATGATACCACTGCAAATTATCAAAATAAATAATAAAAGAAAGATTTTCACCTAAAAGCTACACATATATTTAACTTTATATATAATTAGTATATTATATTATGTATAGTTTTTTATTATTATATTATCATTTATTATAAATATTATATCTTTTATTTAACACATAATAATAGCAGCATTACCTACATAATAATATTTTATCGCACTAAATTGTAAATATATTTTATTACTTTATTTTTATGTCAATCATTATTTATTTTTGTGAAATACACCTTACTGAGAATAAAAATAAATCATTATAATAAATCATGATTTTTTAAGAAATCCATATTTTAATATCTACATCTTTTATGAAAATGCTTAATTTTTTTGTGTGTTGGACCATGTAATCATAAAAGAGATTAATATGACTGCTAAAAGTTATTGCGTCCGAGTGCATCAAAGTTAATAAATTTCCATGAAAGCTAAGAGCATTACGTTGGATATAAGGGATCAAAGATAATGATTTTCGAAAAATCCTATCCTTATGACTCACGTTAAAAACAGTTTAAAAATTAAAAACGTGAGTGCATAGTATGAAATCTATATTTAAGTACACAACCTTTTTATATTTGTGCGTTGGACCATGTACTTATAAAATAGTCAAATCTGACTGAAAAAGAAGCTTGTGCCTTCTCGTGCATCAAAGTCAATCAATTTCTATGAGCTTTCTAACTTGAAAATGAAAGGGAGGCTATATATTAAAGATAATAATTTATTAGATATTTTTTATATAATTAATATTAAAAACTATGGTTAAGAATTATATTAATATAACAAAATATTTTTAATTAGATAGTGTTTATATCATTATATTATTAAAATAAAGTTTATATAAAATTATAATTTTTTATTTTATAAAATATATAATTATTAATAATAATAAAATAGTCGTTAAGTTAATTGAATTTATTTTTAGTTGTTGGGGGAAATGATTTTTTTTGTTTTCCAAATTCAATTTCCGCAAGTGATATGATGAGCTTTGTTATAATGACTTCCAGTGTTATTATTGAGTCTAAATAATTCCACAAGGACTTAAATATGTATACTCCTCATATAGAATACAAAAATATTTTTAGTTGAAGATATGTATATATGGATATTTTCTAAGTTACCTTTAGTGTGATTTTTTGGACTTTCCAATGTCGGAATTTGGCAGAAAATTTTGAGGTGAAATCTTGATTTGTGTTATTTAAATATGGATATTTTTTTATGTTTTCTTAGTTGCCTTTAGTACCATTTTTTGAACTTTTCGGTGTGGCAATTTGACAGAAATTTTTGAGGTGAAATCTTGATTTGTGTTATTTAAACTAGTTTTTTGACTATATATATGGATTCAGCACCCAAAAAAATCCCTAGGGCACTTCAATTGTGCAAGGGTTACCCATCAAACTTGTGATTTCAATAAATTCCTGCCAGATTTTAGAGAAATTAGACCAAACAAACCCACTGGAAAAACTTCCAAAAAATCTCATTAAAGACAACTCAATTTTCTAATCATTCTTGTTTAAAATCTTATAAAAAATTGTTGGAATTGTAGATTTGAAATATTGAGTTTATATATGTGAATACTTTAGGGTAATTGAGGACATGAAATCCATTTACACATTAAAAAATACAATTTAATTAACAAATATAATTTCATCAAAAACCATATATTCAAATGATAAACAATATTATATATATATATATATATATATATATATAATAAAAATATAATAAATTTTTACAGGATTTTTTTTAAATAATTACAAAATTTATAAATCCATTTATATAAGAAAAAAATAAATAGAGTAGTCTACCGAGTCCACAAATTCGTCTGGAAAATAGTGGAATTTTTGACATGATTTTTGTCAAAAACTGATAGAAATTTTGGGAAATCTGGGTTATAGTTGTCAAACTTCGGGATTTTGGGTGCCCAGGGGGTTTTGATGGTGTTGAATCCATTTCTGCTATAAAAATAATAATAATTGAAACATTCCTATGATCAGATTTTTTGAAAAAAAAATCACTAGATTCCAGCGAAAATTAACTTTCTGAGCGAATTTTTGGCCTTGCTAGACAATGCCAAAATCACTACATATATCTAGTATAAAAATAACTAGCAATTGCACCAGATGTTGCAAAGGAAACATTGTAAGACAAAATTTCTAGAAGAATTGTGCCATATAAAAAATTAATGAAGATAAAAATTAATAAACAAAATGTCATTCAAAGCTACAAGATAAAGAGAGATCACTTACATTATGCCAAATTGACAGATTCTATAACCTTTCCAACATAAATTACCTCCATGTTGAGAAATTTGTATTGAATCTTGTTGATGTTCAACATGTAATCCATGTTGAGGAATTTGTATTGGATCTTGTTGATGTCCAAAATGTCCTGTGGCAAGCTAGGGAACCTCTGTTTTAGCATATTTATTTTGACAAATAAAATTTCCTTTTTTGAGATTGCTCAACATCTATGCCAAGAAAATATTTCATGAGACCAAGATTTGTCATCTCAAATTATTTCATCATGGCTTCTTTAAATTCATCCAATTCAAAACCACCTATAAAATTCATGTCATCAACATATAAGCAAACAATCAAAATATGTCCATACTCATTTACCTTTGCATACAAGGTAGGAAATTGTGCATCAACTGTTTTTTCTACAGTTCTATTCCATGACTCTTATTCTTTGAACACAAAATCTCTGCTAATTATGGTCTTCTTGGTGACAGGGCTATAAAATTTGTAAGCTTTTGATTGCTCACTATAATCAGTAAATATTCATTTTTCACTTTTATCATCTGATTTGCCTCTTCGTTCTTTAGACACATGTGCATAAGCTACACATCCAAATACTCTGAGATGAGATACACCGAAAGACATACTTGACCATGATTGTTCTGGTACTTTGTTCATCACACTCTTTGTAGGAGATCTGTTGATCACATAAATAGCACATGCAATTGCTTCTCCCTAACCATGATTGTTCTAGTACTCTGTTCATCAGACTCTTTGTAGGAAATATGTTGATCACATAAATAGCACATGCAACTGCTTCTGTCGAATACTCATTAGACAAGTTTTTGCCTTTCAACATGCTTCTTTCAATGTTCATAATTGTCCTATTCTTTCTCTATGCTACACCATTCTGCTGCGGTGTGTACCTGGTTGTAAACTATCTTCTGATTCCACGTTGTTTGTAGTAATCATGGAATGTCTTTGAATCATATTCTCCACCATGATATGACCTCAATACCTTGATTTTTCGATCACTTTGTTTCTCTCCTAAGGCTTTGAATTCTTTAAACCTTGCAAAAGTTTCAAACTTCTGCTTAAAGAAGTAAAGCCAAGTCCTTTTGGTATAGTCATCAATGAAAGTGAGGAAGTAACAACTTCCACTAATCAACTGTGTCCTTATAGGTCCACACAAGTCTATATGCACTAGCTCAAGAGGTTTCTTTGCTCGTTATGCAACTCCCTTTGGAAAAATTTCACAGTGTTTCTTTCCCAAGATGCAACACTCATAAGTAGTAGCAGTTTCTTTGATGGGAGGTAATTCTCTAACCATTTGTTTCTGCTGCAACAATCTTAAACCAGAAAAGTGCAATTGTCCAAACCGAAAGTGTCATAACCAATAATCATTAGAACATGCAACCATAAAAGAACTAACCTGATCACTATAATTCATAATTAGAGGAAAGAGTCTATTCCTCGTCATTTTCACCTTCACTATCAGCTGCTTGCTTGGGGCTTGTCATATATAACACATTTTTTACCTTGAAAGATAACTTTGTATCCTTTCTGTGTCAATTGACCAACACTTATCAAATTATGTTTGAAACTAGGAACATATTATACCTTTGAGATTGTCTTCGGTTTCCCCTGCTTGGTCAGAATGTTGACCACTCCTTTTCCATCTACATCCACAATCTTGTCTGTCCCCAAATTTACCTCTGTTTTCAAAAAAAAATTCAACTAAATTCTTGTTTCCTTCCATGTGGTTACTACAACCACTGTCCAATAGCCACACATTATTAGAAGGTTCATGCATGGTATAGAAAGCTAGGAAAATCGAGTTAGTACTCTCTATAGTGACATTAGCTCTCTGGTTCCCTTGATCAACTATCTTCTTCCTATAATCACAAGCATAGTGACCAAATTTATTGCAATAATAACATCTCAGCTTTGATTTGTCAAATCTTTGATTATCATTTAAGTTTTTGCAGTTGCTTCCACTTTCATGTTCATTCTCTTCTCGGCCATCTCTTTGACCACCATATCTTCCACCTCGTCCTTTGCCTCTCAATCTACTTCTGCCTCGACTTTTGTCTCTTGAAATAGAAACCTGACTTTTGAAAGTGATCTCTAAAGTGGAATCCTTATTTCTATTTATCCTTGCCTCATGTGATAGAAGTGATCGCATCAACTCATCAACTGTCAATGATGCCAATCCTTGGCTTTTTCTATGGCTGCTACCACAACATCAAATTTGCTAGACAAAGATCTGAGGACCTTCTCAACCACTATTTGATCTTTAATTTCTTCACCATAAATTTTTAACTAATTTACGATAGATATGACCCGATTCATGAATCAATCGATGTCCTTTGTCTCCTTCATCTGCATACTTTCAAAATCTCTCCTATTATTCTGCAACTTAACAATATTGATTTTGGCCATACCTTTATACTTTGTCGCCAAAGTATCCCATGCTTTCTTTGTTGAAGACGTGATCATAATATTCTGGAACACTGCTCGATCCACTCCCTATTGCATAAGCTGCAATGCTTGTGCATTCTTCTTTTTTTCCTTTTTCAATAGATCCCTCTCTGCATTAGTGAGAGTGCGTTCTTCTACTTCATCCTTAAGTTCTAAGAACCCAAACTAGACATAATCTCAAACATCACGATCCTGCAATGCTTGTGCATTCTTCTTTTTGTCCTTTTTCAATAGATCCCTCTTTGCATTAGTGAGAGTGCGTTCACATTCTTCTTTTTTTCCTTTTTCAATAGATCCCTCTCTGCATTAGTGAGAGTGTGTTCTTCTACTTCATCCTCATTAGTTAGAGTGCATTCTTCTGTTTCCTCCTTAGGTTCTGAAAACCCAAACTAGACATAATCCCAAACATCATGAGCCTGCAACGCTTGTGCATTCTTCTTTTTCTCCTTTTTCAATAGATCCCTCTCTACATTAGTGAGAGTGTGTTCTTCTGCTTCATCCTTAAGTTCTGAAAACCCAAATTGGACATAATCCCAAACATCATAAAGCTGCAATGTGATCGCCATATTAATAGTCCACACATCATAATCTTTCCTGGAAATTTGACAAAGTCATCTTTCTTCAAAACTTCTCTTTTAAAAATTTTAAATTTCTTTTTTTATAAGCCATACAAAACTTTTTCTAAATAAACCATTTATTATTATTTAAAAAAAATAAATAAATAAATAAATTGTTTATGCATATAATTTTTTTTAATATATAAACTCTTTGAAAAGAAATTACTTAATAACGAGAACCCTACGTGACTTTTTCGAAAACTAATATTTTTCAAGACTTTTAATAATAACTCACACTTCTCTTTAATAATAACTCACACTTCGTGAACCTTTCAACCCTCGTTATATGAACTTCTTATAAACAATTCTCTGTGACTCTTTTGAAAACTAATATTTTTCAAGACTTTTAATAATAACTCACGCTTCTCTTGAACTTCCTATAAACAATTCTTTGTGCGTCATCATCTAAGTGTGCATTGAAGAATAAGGACTTTTCCTTCTTGTGCGGATAAGCATAATCAATTAGTGAGTTGTAATTTTGTTTTGTACCATTCAAAGATGAAGAGAGTAGTTTATACCACGCGTGGTTAAGGATACAATCTTGTGTAATTGTTTTTTCGTACAATTCAAGGTTGAAGAGAATAGTTACAGTTTGTTATATTTTGTGAAGCCAGTTGGGTATACAACAAGGTACTAGTTTCCTCCCTATAAATTAAAATTTTTTATTTTATTTTATATTTAAAGTTATATTATCATTTTATTATTGCTTAATTTCCAATATTGGTTCAAAACATTCACAATCTTTTGAAAGAAACTTGTGCTGTAAATTTTCGTCGCCATTTTTGTCTTGCTATAAAGTTTTTGAATTGGATTTTAAAATTTTGCTATGATATTAAAAAAAATTAAAAAAATTGAGAATATTAACAAAGAGATTCACTATATTAGTAATAAATTCATTAAAATAGATTTTTGTATAAATCCAGACATAACCCCAAAAAGATACATGAGGCAAATATTAACCCCTGAAACTCTTTTAATATGTTTAGAAAGAAAAATATCAAGAAAATGAGTTCTAGCCTTTATGTACATTATTTGTTGAAAGTGCCTATTAAGTGTTTTAACTATTAGTTTTTTTCTTAACTATTAATTATATTAATCTCATGGTCTAAAACTATTCAATTATCTAACATTCTATTCAATTGTAAAAATTAATACACAGTAAAAACTAAGAGAGTTGTTCAGATGAAAATGCCTTAGCAAGGAAGGAAAAAGTATTTATTATTTTCCTTATCATTTTCAATATTATATACTCTTGTATCAAACACATTCTTTTCACCTAATATTAACCACAATCAGTCACTGAGTTGTAACTCGTTGTAATTTTTTTGTACAATTCAAGGTTGAAGAGAGTAGTAATTTGTAATTAGTTGTAACTTTTTGTACAACTCAAGGTTGAAGAGAGTATTTTATACCATGTGTTGTTGAAGATACAATCTTTTGTACAATTCAAGGTCGAAGAGAGTAGTTACAGTCGGCTATATTTTGTGGAGTCAGTTGGATATTTTATTTTATTTTATATTTGAAGTTATTTTATCATTTTATTATTGATTAATTTTTAGTATTGGTTCAAACCATTCACATGGAGTCAGTTGGGTATACAACAAGGCACCAAGGCACCAGTTTCCTCAATATAAATTAAAACATTCTATTTTATCTTATATTTGAAGTTATTTTATCATTTTATTATTGATTAATTTCCAGTATTGGTTCAAACCATTCACAATCTTTTGAAAGAAACTTGTGTTGTGAATTTTGGTTGCCATTTTTGCCTTGCTATAAAGTTCTTGAGTTGGATTTTAAATTTTTTCTACGATATTAAAATAAAAATAAAAATTGAGAATATTAAAAAAGAAATTCACTATATTAGTAATAAATTCTTTAAAATAGACTTTTGTATAAATCTAGACATAACCCCAAAACAATACCTCAGCCAAATACTAACCCCTGAAACTCAATTAATATATTCAAAAAGACAAATATCAAAAAAATGAGCTCTAGACTTTAAGTACATTATTTGTTGAAAGTGCCTATTAAGTGTTTTAACTATTAGTTTTTTGTTTAACTATTAATTATATTAGTTTGATGGCCTAAAACTCTTTAATTGTCTAACATTCTATCCAATGGTGCAAATTAATACAAAGTAACAACTAAGAGAGTTGTTCAGATGAAAACGCCTTAACAAGGAAGGAAAAAGTATTTGCCTTATCATTTTCAGTATTATATACTCTTGTATCAAACACATTATTTTCACCTGATATTAATAATTTTGGAATGTTATTGATTTGAATAGGTATTTGCAGCTCGAGTCACCAAAAGCTAATACGAATTGTTATGCAAACATTAAAAAATGAGCTTAAGCCCTCCTGCACTGTCAAACTGAAAGACTCAGTATATATATAATAATGTTCATCAGAGGTCTCCACACGGTTGAGATAACTTATAATTTAACTTTGGAAAATAAATAGCAAAAAGTTGTAAAAGGTAGTTGATGTGCTTTATCGAAATGCCAGATACAAGAGCTGGACGATTCTGTGTGTCCTATGCAGTTTGGATAACAAAATTTGGCATAAGTAGTGCATGGATTGAGCATAAGAAACAAAATTATGCTCAAAATGTTGGATAAAGGAAAATGCCTGCACCCAACAACAATGGTAAAATAAATAATATTGAAGAGTTGCTGCTCTACACGTGAACGATAATATTTTAATATTTCTGAACTTTTATGCTTTTGTCCAGAATCTACATAGACCAAGTCAATAGAAAGGTAGGAAGAAGGAAGAATCCTGCAGAAATTCCGAGATAGTACATGACTACTTGCCCCCCAGCCCTGCACCGTACGTACCTCTACCTCGAAGAGAATTTCAGAGAGTCGACAGGCCTAATCCTTAAGAAAGGAGCTCTGAGCTCTACTGCTTAAAATTTTCGAGATTAAAATGAATGGCGGTGACCGTGCAATATTGTATTCTAGGAAAAAGTACTTAGGACAAAATTAGGTCACAAGTAGCTCCACTCCACAAGACGATGTTCATTGTTTTAATCACAATACAAGTTTGTTAGTCCAAGTAAGTGCGCTACTGCAAGAAGTGGGGCACCCCTCATGGGCTTTGACTACCTGTCATACTATTCCCTCCTTGCCCCTGCTCTTGCTCTCGCTGGGTTGTTGTGAGTTACTAACCTGGTTCGAACCACAAGGGCTTCTCACTAGGGCATTAGGCTGCATATATCTGCCAAAAATTGTGGTTGCAAGGGACAAAGGCATGAGACATAGGCCTTTTCTCTGCAGAAACTGAATTGTTGAGCCCATGTTTTCATCCATGAATTTTGTGACCTCTCCTTATATTATGGACGATCCCTCATCATCTCTGAAAATATTCTCAGTACCCTTCTTGATTTTGCTAATTTGCATGCTACTTGAAGCCTGACATTTCATCAAATTTTTGCTAACATTTATTCTTCAATTTCTAATGTTGGTAATCACATCAAATGATACTATTGAAGAAACTACTTCAGAATAACAAATAACATGATTATTACATTTGCAGAGATATCTGCTATAGCCTGACAAACTTGTCTTGCGGCACCAAGCCTACTCATGCTTATGACCTTTCAATGGAGACTATTCTCAGTATTTGGAGAATAGTAGCAAAAGAAAAGGTAATTGTGTTTTCATCAGTTGATGTGAAATGGGGGACTTCACAGCTTGGCTGTGTACATTGAAATGGTTTCTATTTCTTTTTTGTTGTAATTTTTCGGATAGTATCAAGAAACAGTTTAACAGAAAGTAGTTGTTTGATTATTGGTTGAAAGTGATTATTAAGTGTTTTAACTATTAGTTTTTTTTAAACTATTAACTATATTAATATGATGGTCTAAAAATCTTCAATCATCTAACATTTCATCCCGTTTCATCCAATGGTATAGATTGGTACACAATGGTCGCTGGGGGAGTTGTTCTCATAGGGAAATGTCTTACGTCATAATTATATAAAACTATATATAAAATAAAAATATATTTCTAAAAGTTCCTCAATCGGAACTACCAAGATCCGGTGCTAAGGACCCAACTCTGGTGGAGTCCTCTGATGAGTAGTTGTTAGCAACTCCTTATATTGTTTAATTTTCTGATGTATATGTTGGTTAGTAGTACTTATTATAGTTTGTTAGGTGAAAATTGGTTTACAGACATTCAGTCATATAAAGCTTTGATAGACTTAAGTTACTAAGATTTTGGATGGTATACAATGTGGTTCAATGTCCAACAAAACTATAGACATGTTGAAGCCACTGAACTTCTTTCATTCATGTATGTACCTGTAACTTGAAAATAAATAAATAAATGAAAAAAACTACCAAATTTACATCTATATATATATATATAATTTTTTTTTTTATTTTTTTTTTAATAAATTAAAAATTATTTTAATAATTAAAATTTTATATTTATTTATATATATGAGAACATAATTCATAAATTTTATTAAGAAAACAATTAAAGTTTATGTAGATTCTTTATCCTCTAACCAATTGATAATGATGTAGAATATTTCTACTCTAATCAAATGGAAATGCGTTATGATCAAGAATAATGGTAATAATATCAAAGTAGACATCCATATATGAAATATAAATGAAAGTAAGCTCTAATGATGCGTCATTATTAAATAAAAATGATAATAATAACAAAGTAGACATCCCAATAAGAAATATGAATGACATCAAGTTTTAATGAAAGAAATCATGACAAGGCACCAAAATATGAACATCACTCTCGAAGATAGACACAATATATTAACATCATTTCAATATGAGTGGCGTGGAAAGGGTTCCCAACATTTCAAATTGATAAAGATTGATCTTTCAATTAGTAAATGCCATGTGTTTTTATATAAATTGATGAATTTTGATTGAAGAAAATCATTTTGGTTCAAATTATAGAAAAATTTATATTCAAATTTTAAAATAATATCTAAAATATTATATAAATATTTGTTTATTTTTATATTTAATATAATATTTAAAATTTTAATATGACATAATATTTTAATAATTAAATATAATTTTGAAAATTTATATTAAAAATAGGTAAATAAAAAAGGAATTATTAATAATATTATGATCTATTATTTTTTAATAAATATTTAACTTAACTCTAAGTTATTATAATGTATTTTAATTAAGAAACAGAATTATTTAATAATATTTATTTTAGTTTAATTTGGGAAAGGGGGAGAAATGTTGTTATTTTCTTTCTACAAATTTAATTTTTACCTATATATGTGGGGATAATAACAAGTATTTTTTTTAATATATTTGAAAGTAGTTCTATATAACAAAAACATAGAAATATATTTCTAGTATAAAATTTAAAAATATTTTTTATGAGAAAAAATAAAAAATCTTTCTTTTAAATATACTATAAGAAAAATGTATTAATAAACTTATATAATATTTATATTTAATTGTATATTATGTTGTCAAAATAATTAATTAAAAATAATTTAATAATTTAAACCAATTATATGTACATGTTAAGCACTAGGATCTTTCTTAGTTATAACACACATGAAACAAGAAAATACATCCATATTTATGCAACAACAAATTTTATGTAATTTTGTAGTTTATATTGCCCATTTCTTTATGGAGTCCTCTAATGAGGTAGAAGAATTGCTTGGACGGTCAAAAGTGGTTGGAATCCGGGCAAAAAAATTTCAAAAAATCTTGTAGAGGTAGTGTTTGAATCGTGTTTTTGATGGTGGAAATGGATTCAACACCATCAAAAACATCTAGGACACCTAAAAATTTGAAGTTTAACAACTATAACTTGGATTTACAAAAATCCTTGCTAGATTTTCTCTAAATATAACTGGAATTTCCATAACTTTCCGCGCAACTCCTCTACCTCATTAAACTACGTGTTTCCTTACTATTCATTACAATTGCAACAACATGATGTCTAAAATGACATTAATCCATATGACAAAAATTATCTAGAATGTCATTGCAACAACATGATGTCTAGGATGTCATTAATCCATGTGACCAAAACTAAACTATCGAGGATGTCATTGATCCATATGGCCAAAACTCTACACATGCGTTAGCATAAAAGCTCTATTTCATTTTAACCACGTGGTAATGATGCCTAGGATGCCTAGGATGACATTAATCCACGTGAGACCATCTTTGTACATGATGCATATATTCAAGTTCTATTTCATTTCAATAATAGTGATCTCTTATAATTTAAATAATTATCACGTCCTTTTAGCTAATTAAAGATGAACAATTTTATGTAAATTATTATGGTAAAGTGTATTTAATTAATTTAAATTTCAAAATTTAATAGATACATCATCCTAATCTGTTTAAATATAAGGTTAATCAATTGTCACCACGATATTTAATGTATTTAATCGCTCACATAAATATAGAGAATGTTATTATTTTCATTTGAGAATGATTTATTGTATGAATATTTGATATAAAATGGGTTTTGCTAAATAAAATAATAAAAGTAACAGATGAATTTCAAATTAAAATAAATGAAACTATTTCTTATTAATTATATTTTAATTTATTTTTTTATAAATTTATTTGAATTTTAAGTCTAGACACTCATTGGATGTAAAATTAAATTATGTATTCGAATTTTTTTTTTGTAACGATTCCTTCCATCCCTTTGGACTTCCCAAGCCTAATGGGAGGTGTCACTTTCACTTAACCCAACCTCAATCATTTTCATCATGGAAATGGGGTTACAAAATTTCTCTTTCCCTAGAATGTGCATAACTCACTTTGAATAACATCATCATGCCCAACTCATGGTGAGCTTTCTTGCAATATAAGTTTTCCCTCAATCTGACTTCTGGATTGAAAGTGATCCGGATTTAAACAGGAAGCAACAAATTACAGAGATAACCATAATATAGAGATGCAACAAAAATAATACTTCATTTCATTAATGTAAAATACTGAAATTTGCTTACAAACAGAAATGGAAATAAATTAGCTCGGGCGATGGTAGCTTATCTCTGAGAAGAGATGTGATGGCTATATGCCTCTGAACTATGTTACAATGAGGCTCGAAGGCCTATTTATTGTTGAGAAATAATGGAAAACCCTAAACATCCAAAAACCTAAAACAATGTAAACTTTGAAACGGGAACTATAAACTCAAAACGCAAACTCTGATAAAAAAACCCCGAAAAAACATCAAAAACAGTGCTAAAAACGAAAACTCTGTATACTGGAATGATGGTTTTTTTTTTGGTCAATTTTGAACATGTTTTAAAAATGGCAGTGAAAACGAAATTTTCATGCAAAAAACACCCTGAAAGCGAAAAGTGTTGATACTGGAACAATGACTTTTTTTATGGTCAATTTTCAATTTTTTTTAAAAATACTAGTAAAACTAATTTTTTATGTGCAAAAAACAGTTGTTTATGAGGAAAAAAATACACTAATGTTTTTGGTAGAATAACATTTTTTTTTCCTAAGTATAAATTCAACATGTTTTAGTAATGACCATAAAGATAAAATAATGGGATCTGAAATACATTAAAATTTTATTAGTTTTCATCCATGTTGTTAAACATATAATAACATTACATTAAAGATCACGAAAATTCTAATTGTGTTCAACCATAACATTAAAGATACAAAAAAAATTGGAATTTTTTCAACCATAAAATTAAAAAACCATGACATGATGAACAAATTACATGACTAAATTAATAAAAATGTCATTATTTGTATATCGAATGAAACATACATTATATCTCTAATTTAATTTTTCATTGTAGATATTCTAAACAATAAAAATCATCATAATTAAGACATATAATCCAACAACATAAAAATGACTCATAGCTTCTAATTTAACAACATATGGAAATCAAAAATTTTATTTCAAGATACGATGTAAACATGAGTTATATAAATTGTCTTAGACAATTATTCAAAATCACTCATATTTTCTTGCACACTATCAGAATTCACATCTTCAGATGAACGACTGGATGCAGATGAAGATGTTCCATATTCTTCTCTTTCACCAACTAGTGCCCCATCTGAGTCCACATGCATGCCCACCATTTCAGGTTTCAAAATTCTTCTAGATCTATGACTGGTTTCAGTAGACTTCCATCTCAACATTGTTCCTTCTGGTAACAACCTTTTCAGAATCTCTATCGTCTTGAAGTGAAGAGTTCCTCTCTTTGTTGAATTGAAGTCATAAACAAGTATGTCAACATCCTCCAATTTTAAGAGGTCTGTGCGGCGGCGATTTATATTTGTACCCTTTCTTTTTCTCTTTCTGCCATTTCTTTTTGTCAACTACCATCTCTCGCTTATACACTCCATTGAATGGGTGTGTAGTTGTGGCATACCAATGTACTTCAACACCTGTAACATCCTCATTTTCTATAAAGACCTTTATAACCTTAGCAACCCAGAATGGATAACCATTGGGATCTCCATCTGCTAGCACTGTGATCATGCAAGCCTCCTTAATATCTTGTACTAAACCCCTATAAAGGTCTTCCATGGCTTCACATTGTGCATGAGATCTTCTGGAACCAATATACATCTCTCTTTCCTCTTCCTGTGAAGAATTAATAATACCTTGAGATTGTTGTTGTTCAACAGTGTTTATCTCCTCATGTTCATTTGACACATTTTGTGGCCAAATAAATGGATTTTTCAAAGGTATATCTTCATTTTTTGTTGTTGAAATGATATCACTTTTACTATTGAAAAATGGCTCCCACCAAACTGAATCAGCAATGTCAAAGTACTCATATGTATATCTAATACATTTTTTAATTTCTTCTAAGAAATCAGAATAATATATATCTCTATTTTGTCTGTGTGCATTATGAATTTCTCCAACTGATTGTAATAACAAAATTTTTGATGCAAATATTTGATGATCTAGAATGAACTTCAAAAATTCCAAACCTGATGACGGTGCCCATTCTACAGTAGTTGAATACTTCTTGCCCCATATTAGTGTTTTCCCATTAATTTTTTTGATACGAAATTGATGTCGGAAGCTAATGTCATTAAGTTGTTCAATACATTTCTCCTCACAATGTAATCCCAGAATAAACCTTCGCATGTCAACAGTTTCTTCCAACACGTCAAAAATAAGCTCTGGCATGTATGATTTCTTAATACATTCAATTAATGATGGCAAGCTCCCAAATTCCTTCCCCCTCAATGTGACTAAAAAATGACTGAACATATGATCAATATGGTCATGAGTGTACCCAACAAGAAGGAAACCAACCTTTACCTTCTGAAAATTTCTCAATTCAACAAGCATGTTTAGATATCCAAAAACAACCTGATTTTTGTTTTCACGACAAGTGTTGTCCAATTGTAGATACAAAACTTCAGGATGATTACCAGACCAATGAGAAATCACATCATGAATTATGGTTATTGTTAGATTTGCATCATTATGAATATTTGGGGCTGTGAAGTACACCCTTGGCAACATTCTCCCATTAAAGACCATACAATTAAACAAGTGATACTGAATAAAATTTTCCTCCTGTAAATTTTTGGGTGTGCAAACAAAATGTGGTAAAAGTATTTTCTTCTGGTCCATACCATCAATTATCAAACCCAAATATTTATTCAGATTATCATAACACTTCTTTCAATGCTTGTACAAATTTTTCCTTTCACTTGTTTGTTGTTCGCGAAGCTCCTAAAGTTCTTTGACAATTGAACCTACACAACATAAAACAAAGCCATTAAGAAATTCGTTTTCATAGTCGATGACTATACAATTTTAAAAGTTAAAGTTATGAATGTTTACCTCTTTATGACCCTTCACATTTGTCCCTTTTTTATTTAAGAGAAGCACATGTACTGCAAATCCCCATCCTTGTCTTCTTAGGAATACAAACATTGTTGATTTCTTTCTTCCACACTTTCACAAAATATTGATATGTAATAAACCTATCATGTCCCTCAGAACCTTCTGCATATTCTTTGTATAAGTTGTAGATTTCTCATCTTGAAAAATTATCTGGCATATGTATTGTCTCTCTATTTGGCATACACTCTCCATACTTTGAAAATAAATCTTTCATCCATGACATTGTAGTATTTGATAATGGCCCAAACTGTCGTTTATGATGTACTTCTGAATAAAATGTGGGATCCTTTTCCAAATTTTCTTGGATTCTTGGGAGACAAAAATTACCCATCGAATGAAACATTTTGAAAGCCTTTCTATAGATAAATAAAGACCCATTATGATAATCAAAACCTAACAATGTAGATTGCATGCACCCAATTAAATATGAATTTTGCATGCTTTTATTCATTGACAAATATCTCTTCCTTTTCTCTAATGAAAAATTTGAAATCCATATGTTTGAAGCAATCTTTTTGGCAACATTCACTTGAAATGAGAGTACTGATAGAACTTATTCTTGTCAGATATTCTACTCTACCCCTTGTATAACTAGAACATCTTGGATTGATACGAAAAGGTCTGCTCCTACTCCTCAATACAATATTTTGTGGCAACATCTCCATCATTGGATCATCATTTGTATAAGCATTTTCATCATCATTATGAGGAATGTTATCCACACTATGATCAGTTGTGCTTTTGAAATACTAACTTGGAGGATATTCTTCATCTTCCCCTTGTTCAATGCTACTGTTATAGTCCCTAGAATTGGGACTAAATGGAAAATTTGACTTGATGTTTATTGGATATTCTTCCTCATGTGCATTGTCAGCGCTGCTCTCATAGACCATAGAATTAGGACTACATCGAAAATGTGACTGTTTACTTACTAAAAATGCTAAATCTTGTCCTTTGTCACTACTACCTTCATATTCCTTAGGATTAGGACTAAGTGCTTCATCTCATCCTTCGTCACTACTGCTCTCATAGTCCATAGGATTAGGACTAAGAGGACACTATGACACTTCATTCTTTTGAAAATTTTCATCATGCTCTTCATCACTGCTGCTCTCATGGTCCATAGAATTAGGACTAAGTGGACACTGTGGCACTCCATTCTTTTGAAATTCATCATCATGCTCTTCATCACTACTGCTCTCATAGTCTATAGGATTATGACTAAGAGGACATCATGACACTCCATTCTTTTGAAATTTTTCATCATGCTCTTCATCATTGCTACTCTCATAGTCCATAGGATTAGGACTAAGTGGACACCGTGACACTTCATTCTTTTGTAATTCTTCATCATGTTCTTCATCACTGTTTCTTTCATAGTCCATAGAATTAGGACTAAGTGGACACTGTGACACTCTATTTAGTTGAAATTCTTCATCACTTCTGCTCTCATAGTCCATAGGATTAGGGCTAAGAGGACACAGTGACACTCCATTCTTTTGAAAATTTTCATCATGCTCTTCATCACTGTTGCTCTCATAGTCCATAGGATTTAGATTAAGTGGACACCGTGACACTCCCTTCTTTTAAAATTCGTCATCATGCTCTTCATCACTACTGCTCTCATAGTCCATAGGATTAGGACTAAGAGGACACTGTGACACTCCATTCTTTTGAATTTTTTCATCATGCTCTTCATCACTACTACTCTCATAGTCATAGGATTAGGACTAAGTGGACAACGTGACACTCCATTCTTTTGAAATTCGTCATCATGCTCTTCATCACTGCTGCTCTCATAGTCCATAGGATTAGGACTAAGTGGACACCATTACACTCCATTCTTTTGAAATTCTTCATCATGCTCTTCATCATTGCTGCTCTCATAGTCCATAGGATTAGGACTAAGTGGACATTGTGACACTCCATTCTTTTGAAATTCTTCATCATGCTCCTCATCACTGTTGCTCTCATAATCCTTAGGATTAGGATTAAGTGAAAACCGTGACTCTTTATTTATTTGAAATTCTTCACCCTGTCTTTCATCAGTGATGCTCTTATAGTCCTTAGGATTAGGACTAAGTGGAAGAATTGACTCTCTATTCGTAGTGGAATAATTTCTGTTATATTCATCAATATGAACTAGAGTTGTTATGCGACGAAGATGATACTTCACAAAGCGAAACTTCACTATCAGAAGAATCCATCCCTTTCAAATAGAAGAGGTTGAATGATACAAATGTGGACTCTCCTAATGATATTATATAGCTGAAAGAATGAAATTTTCCTTCCAAAATTTTTTCCTCCAAAAATTTTCACCAAATTTTTTCCCTCCAAAAATTTTCACCAAATTTTTTCCCTCCAAAAATTTTGTTTCATGTATTTCCCTCCATTATTTTCTTCTACTATTTATTGAAAAACTTTACATAATTTTTTTATGAAATAAATCTTTAAATTTAAAATTGTAAACTAAATCTTTTACCTAAATTAATTTAATAGTTAAACTATATAATATTTACTAGACAATTGAATGTTTTTTAAAATTTTTATAATACCTTCTAAAACAAATTAATCCCACATTCACCGTGCTATAAAACAATTCCATAATATTCGCTTTATCATAGTTTCCTATATCACCGTAACAAAATTAACATGTTAATTTAAAAAAAAAACAAATTAATCCCGCATTAATCGTAATGTAAAACATTTCCTTAATTTCGCCTATATAATAAATTTCATTATCACTATTACTCACATCACATCAAGGTTTTTTGAGGTTCGTTAAAAGACTTGGAGCGAATTTGTGGAGCAGCTACATTGCTATCAACAACATATTCAACGGAAGATTATCGCATTTGAAAGGTTAGTTAATTTTTTTGCTTTGTAAATTTTAAAATTAAATAAGTTTAATGAAGTTTAATATATATTTTTTTAAATTAAAAATTTTTGTGGGCCAATTTACCCACTGCGTCCGCAATGGGCATGGTGGGCCCGATAATGCTCACGGCAGCCAAATGGGCCCGTGGGTTAGGGGCAGGGGATTGGCTGCTTAGCACCCCGCCCAACCCCGACAGCCCAACAACCTGCGGGGGTGGCAAGCCATTTCCAAGAATCGGCCCGCCACCCCTGTAGGCCATTGGGCTGCCGGGGTGGAGCGAGGGGCTATAACCAACCCTTGCCCCACCCCAGCGGCCCAACAGGCCGCCGGGGTGGGGTGGGGCGCTGGCAGCTAGTCCTTGCCCCACCCCCACGGGCCGTTGGGGTTCAATTACACAGAATAATTGAAAAACTAGTTAACGATGTATAAATATGTAGAATATCGAAAATTCAAAATATCGACCTTCTTCTTTTAATATGTAAAACAATAAAAACCTCACTACAAAAAATAGAAAATAAAAAATAAGAACAAGAAAATATGAAGAAGAATGCCACTTCAAAAATGATTAAATTTTTAGAAAATAATTATTTGTAGGAATGTATAGGGTAAGTTCCTCAGACAGAACACCAAAGGACACCGCTCATAAACAGATCACAGATCAATACACCCGTATTCTTGAAGTGGTTAAAACCCTCAAAGAGGGAAACAGTCCACGTCTTGAGCCAACACGGGCATTTCAGTCAATTTATTAATAAAATAATGAAAATTTATGTAAGCTTCTCTCATGAACGGTTACCCTGCAAATGACCCTCCATGCTCTTTAAATAGAGCTCATGGACCAATCGCGTGTTAAGCCACGAATCAAGTGTCAATAATACCAAGGAGAGAATAAATTGTTGGATCACTACATATCGTGACCGTTGGATTGTAAGTTACAAGAGTACATAGTAAAGAAACACACTTTACCTAACTCTACATTAGACCAAGTTATACTTAACTATTTCCTATGTGTCAGAATATCCTAACATCCCCCATTAAGAACAACTTGGGATAGGATTGAATGATGTACAAATATGACACAATAGGAGAAGGAAGGAGGCATTAGAGACTATCCCCCTTTAGTGACAACTTCCTAAACTCCAACCATAAATTGAAGTTTAGTAAACTTTGCCTCTGTGAGAGCCTTTGTGAAGATATCTGCAACTTGATTATCTGTTGAACAATATTGCACTTCAAGAACATGGTCATGAATGAGTTTTTTGATGAAGTTCATGTGCAGTTCAATGTGTTTGCTGCGCTGATGTTGGACTGGATCTTTGCATAGTTGAATGGCAATTTGATTATCACACCAAAGTGTAGTCAGATGCTGTTGCTGAAAGCCAAACTTTGAGAGGATCTTACGAAGCTACAAGACTTCCTTACTAGCTTCTACAACACCAGGATACTCTGCTTCTACTGAAGAAAGGGAAATGACACTTTGTTTCTTGCAAGCCCATGTAATAGGTCCTGAACCAAGAGTGAGCACATAACCTGCAGTAGACTTTCGATCATCAAGGTCACCAACCCAATCGAAATCAGTGAAACCAACCAATAGAGGAGATGCTTCTGCACTGTAATGAATCCCAAACTAAACTGTACCTCAAACATAACAAAGTATTCTTTTAGTTGCTTTCCAATGACTTTAATGTGGGTTTTGCATAAACCGAGAAATAAGGCCAAAAAAAAGGAAATGTCAAGATGAGTATGGTTCAGATACAAATTTTTTCCTACTTGTTAACAGTATAAGGTAGCTTCAACTTCAGGGGAAGTACAAGTGACTGAAATTTTGGCTCTAGACTGAAAGGGAGAAGGGGCTAGCTTACCGTCTTCCATGTGATAATAACGTAGAAGATAACAGGCATACTTGGACTGGGAAAGGGAAAAACCTTCCTTGGATTGCAAGACTTGAAGACGAAGAAAATAATGCAAGTGTCCTAAGTCTGTCATTTCAAACTTTTTTTTAAGGATGGAGTTCACATGGTTTATAAGGTTGGGATTACTACCAGTAAGGATAAGATCATCAACATAGAGAACAAGAATGATAAGAGACTTTCCCACTTTCTTGGTGTAGACAGTATTGTCATAATGACACCTAGAAAAGCCTAGTAAGGATAAGATCATCAACATAGAGAACAAGAATGATAAGAGACTTGCTCACTTTCTTGGTGTAGATAGTATTGTCAAAATGACACCTAGAAAAGCCATTGTCTAAAAGAAAGCTATCTATTTTAACATACCAAGGCTGAGGGGCTTGCTTGAGACCATAAGGGATTTCTTAAGCCGACATACAATACTGGAGTCTGTTTGTATAAAACCAGTAGGTTGTTCCATATAGATTTCTTCATGCAAGTCCCCATGCAAGAAGGCAAATTTAACATTCATCTGATGGAATTCCCATTTGAAGAAGGTAGCAAGGGAAATAACAAGGTGGACGGAGTTCATTTTGGCAACAAGGGAAAAGGTTTTAGTATAGTCAATGCCTTCAACTTGTGAAAAACCTTTAGCAATGTAGAAATTTCCATTGTAGATCACTTGATAATCCAATAGACTAAAGCAAAATACTTGATCTACTTCTACAACCAATTTAGCATAAGCTTAATCGAACATGAGAAACATCAATAAGAACACATATAACTAATAAGAAGGAATCAATCACACATAACACAGAAGATATAACCCAAGGAAAGCCTCAGCCTAAAACCCCAACTCTGTATTATCATACAAGTGGAAATATAGCTAGTATCACAAAAAGAATCAGCTCAAAAGCTATCCTATTCTCTCTGCAATACCTCTGCTACTCATAGACAGTCAAAGGCCTCTATCTAACCTCTGGTTTTCCCTCCAAGCCTCCTATTTGTTTGCACAATTTTAATTGGGATCCAGTGTAGCCACTTATGTGAATTGGCCTCTTCACACACTCACTAACCTCTGATCCAACTACGCAGTCGTGAAGGAGATAAACCCTTCTCCATGGATGAGTTTCCTTTATAGGAAAAAATTCATCCAACTGATAGTACACTATCCCTCCTCTGATCTCAACTAGGTCTCTGTCTGAATTGACATGCATGAGTTATTCATGAGAGAATATTTAGTTATCTGAAGTGCAGCAGTTATATGTAAGCATGCATTAACTAACTGAACTTACATTAATTTAAACAGATTGTTTAAATCAATCTAACTGGACTGGACTCAGTTAACTGAGCCAACTAATTACAATTCAAATTAGAACTCGTCCTTATATCTTTAACTGATGGATAAATTCCTCAATTAATAGAGAAACTATTGCATGTCCTCACATAGACTTCATGTTTGATTTTTCACAACTAATTAACTCATGGTGAATTAATTAATTTATTTTCAAACAACTATTAAATTCATATTCAAATTTTACTTCCTATTTTTAGTCAAGGGACTAACTAAAATAGGAATCCATCTTGAACTGCTAAAAATAACAATTCTATTTTTTATTCCCTATTGCTGAATCCAGCACTGGTACCCAAATTGCTATTTATAACAGTGCTATTTTTAGCACTTCTATTTTTAGCATTTCTTGTTTCCATTTTTAAACACTCACTCTCAACAAGAAAGACATTCAACTCAAACCTGATCTTGTACCTTTGGAATGTTCTACATGCAACACTTCTACCAAGTGTGGTTGCTCCAGCAACTCTAGAAACAAAAAAACTCCCAATTGACCTCTCTGTTGGGCCAGAAACATACTCTGATGCTGAAGCTCTACCTGTTGCTGAAAATTGCTCCCTCTCTGACCTCTAAGTTGCTTCAACACTCCATGCATCTCGCACCATTGTGCTCCTCTCTATGCCATCCTGCACTGGTGCAACACTCCTGTGCCTCTCGCATTGTTGCAGCCTGCTAGCTCTACACAATCTTGGGACTCTTGCATTGTAGCTCTCTCTGCCACTCCATCTGCATCTATCTCTACCCAATTAGCCAGTCCTGCTACTCCTTGTTGGGGCTCCCATAGCAAAGTCTAATCACAGAGGTTTGGTACCTCAATGATCCTGCCTCTATTCCAACCTTCTTGGGACTGTCACTCCTCATCGCCCCACCTCCAACCTGGAGGTATGGATGCATGTGATCCCTCTGCCCACTTGGCTCAAAATTTCCCCCTACTGGAGGTCTCTACATGAGTGGATGCCTTCACTCAATCTCCTCTCAGCTTCCCCTATTGTGGCTGCTCCACAACTGCTTGAAGCTGCTGCACCAATCGTGGCTCCTCCACAATCGTCTGAGACTTCTTCTGGCACTGCATGTTGAGAGGTAATATACTCTCCCTCTAAACCACCAAGTCTCCATTAGTTGCCTTGTTGCTCAAGGCTTTTCATGCACCTTGAACCTCAAGAGCATACAGGTTCTTAACCCGTGAACTGATCTGCTTCACCTTTCTAGTGATGATGTGACTAAGGAAAATTTTCCCTTACTAAAGTCTACATCATAGCCTCTGTCTTCTAGCATCGCGATCAACACCAAGTTTCTCTTCAGTCCTGGTACATACTTGACATCGGTCAAGATAATTCGAGCTCCATGCTCCCTCTGAAAAATAACCGTGCCTACACCTGAGACACTATACTTTTCATCATTACCCATCACTATGAGTATCTGGAGGTCTTTCTCCTCCAAGTTACTGAACAAACTCTTATCACCAGTCAAGTGGAAAGAAGCTCCACTATCAAGAAACCAACCACTTCCAACCATGGATGAAAGCATGCATGTCAAGAGTGTGACATCCAACTCGAACTGTGAGGCAAGTGCCTCACCTTCTGATCCTTCCCCGGATCCCTTCTTGGATTTCCCCTATGGACAATTTGTAGCAAAATGGTCCACTTGATGAAAACAAAAGCATCACACTTTTGATTTGTCAAACTTCTTCCCACCATGGGAAGAAATCGAATTGGAAAGAGAATCCTTGTCCTTCCCATTCTTTGCCTTACTCGCTAAGGCACAATTTTCTTCATCCTCCATGGATGAGGAACCATCTATGTTGCTTCTTCTTATCTCCTCCTCCATCAAATCCGACCAAATTCGTTCCCAATCTAACAGTTTCTCTCTTCCATTAACCGAGTCCTGGTAGCTATGCCAGCTCTTAGGAAGACTGAGGAGTGCAAGACTCACCATGTCATCATCAACTGTCGTGATCCCTACACTTCCAAGCTCATCCCTGCATGTGGTGAGCTTGTTCAGATACATATAGATCGTGTCGCCCTTTTCACACTTGATCTTCTGAAGCTTGTCTTTTAGTGCCAACTTCCTCTGATCACTGCTATTCTGATATGGATCTTTCAATCTTTTCCACATTGAAAATGGTGTCTCCTTCCCTTGGAGAATTGAGACTATGTGATCTCGAACTCCCTCCAGAAGGATTCTCCTTGCTCTAGCCACACATTTCTTCCATTCAGCCAATTCAGTAGCACCAGTCAGCTTGGGGACTTGTTGATCAATGAAGTCCTTTAGACCGTTATCCTCTAGTATTGCTTCCATGCGATCCTTCCAGGCTATATAATTCAAACTTCCATCAAGGGCATATTCGAGTCTTAAACCATTGAACGCCATAGGCGAAATAGAGATGTGATAAGAACTTGATTTCTATATTCAGGAATCACAAACTTCAAACTTCTCCCTTATTGTATACTATTCTTCCTTGATCACCTTTGCTTCGATACCATGTAGAAATTCCCACCTGTAGATCACCTAATAATGCAATAGAGTAAAGCAAAATACTTGATCTACTTCTACAACCAATTTAGAGGAAGCTTAATCGAACATGAGCAACATCAATAAGAACACATATAACTGATAAGAAGGAATCAATCACACATAACACAGAAGATATAACCCGGGGAAAGCCTCAACCGAAAACCCCAACTCTGTATTATCATACAAGTGGAAATATAGCTAGTATTACAAAAAGAATCAGCTCAAAAGCTATCCTATTCTCTCCGCAATACCTCTGCTACTCATAGACAGTCAAAGACCTCTATCTAACCTCTGGTCTTCCCTGTAAGCCTCCTATTACTTTGCACAATTTTGATTGGGATCTAGTGCAGTCACTTGTGTGAATTGGCCTCTTCACATACTCACTAACCTCTGATCCAACTACGCAGTCCTGAAGGAGATAAATCCTTCTCCATGGATGAGTTTCCTTTATAGGAAAAAATTCATCCAATTGATAGTACATTGTCCCTCCTCTGATCTCAACTAGGTCTCTATCTGAATTGACGTGCATGAGTTACTCATGAGAGAATATTCTGTTATTTGAAGTGCAGCAGTTATATGTAAGCATGCATTAACTAACTGAACTTACATTAATTTAAACAAACTATTTAAATCAATCTAACTGGACTTGACTCAGTTAACTGACCCAACTAATTACAACTCAAATTAGAACTCATCCTTATCTCTTTAACTGATGGATAAATTCCTCAATTAATAGAGAAATTGTTGCATGTCCTCAAATAGACTTCATGTTTGATTTTTCACAACTAATGAACTCATGGTGAATTAATTAATTAATTTTCAAATAGCCGTTAAGTTCAAATTCGAATTTTACTTCCTATTTTTAGTCCAAGGACTGACTAAAATAGGAATCCATCCTAAACTGTTGAAAATAGCAATTCTATTTTTAGCACTTCCATTTTTCATTCCTTGTTGCTGAATCTAGCACTGGTACCCAAACTGCTATTTATAGCGTGCTATTTTTAGCACTTCTATTTTTAGCATTTCTTGTTGCCATTTTTCAACAAGCAACAAGATGAGCTTTATGTTTATCAACTTTTCCATCTGGTCCATACTTGGTTCTGTAAACCCATTTGTATCTAACAAGTTTTCGTCCCTTTGGAAGAGCAATAAGATCCCATGTATCATTTGCCAATAATGAACAATATTCTTCATTCATATCTGTGTCCCGATTTGGATGGCCTGAAGCTTCTGCAAAGGTGTCAAGATCATAATTCGCTGAAGCTTGAGCCAGTAAATAAGAGGCTCTATCGAACTGAGAACGTGTACGTCGTTGATCTGTAGGATCACTGGCAAGAGCACCTGCTGCATCTCAAGTAGCACAGACCCATTTTGGAAGCTAAGGAGCTGAAGGAGGATCCTGAGAAGGTTGGGGAGGATTGTCATCCTCACTGTCATCATCTGAAGAAGAAATATTTTCAGAAGTAGAAGGGATAGAGAGGTGGCACATCCGCCGAACTAGGCTCATAGGCTGATATATTTTCAACAAACTTTACATCTCTTCTAATGATAAAATTTGTTGACTTAAGTGGAATAAGTCCATATCCTTTGACATATTCAGAATATCCAACAAAAACACATTTTTCACTCTTAGGTTCTAAATCTTTATGTTTCTCATCTAGAATATGGGCCCGTGCTTCACTTCCAAAAACACGAAAGTGGTTTACATATGGTTTAATTGAGCTCCATGCTTCTTTTGGTGTGATATTATTTAAAACCTTAGTAGGAGTGCGATTTACTATGTAATTTGCACAGTTAATTGCTTTTGCCAAAAAATTAATACTAAGTCCTTTAGATTGAAGCATACAATTAGCCATTTCCTTTAAGGTGTAATTCTTCCTTTCAGCTACACCATTTTTTTGTGGAGTATATGGAACAATATGTTGCATTTGAATTCCATTCTCAGTGCAAAAGTTGATGAATTTGTTGTTAACATATTCTCCTCCATTATTAGATCTTAGCTTAACAATTTGATGTCCAGATTTTTTTTCAACAAAAGCCTTAAAGGCCAAGAACATGTTAAATACTTCACTCTTGAGTTTTAAGAAGTATACCTAAGTGCATCTAGAGAAATCATCAATGAAAGTTAAGAAATACTTGTAGCCAGAGAATGAAACAACTAGAAGTGGACCACATAAATCACTATGCACAAGTTGTAAGGGTGCTAAGGCATGCCAAGAGGCACGTTTTTCAAAACTATCCCGCTGATGTTTTCTGAGTACGCATCTGGAACAAACATTATCTCTGCAAGATACCATTGGAAGACCTGTCACCATATTTTCTTTACATAGATTTTGAAGGAAGCAATAGTTTAAGTGACCAAATTGCTCATGCCAAAGTTTGCTCACTTCATCATTATGAACAACAAATACCGAGGGAAGATTTGATGACCTAAAGTTGTTAAACTTATAAAACCTTGTAGAATCATCAGCAATGCCAATAGCTAAAATCTGTCTAGGATCTCTTGGGTCCTTAATTACAACATCGTGAGGTGAAAATTCAATGATTTTACCTTCACCTGAACGAGTTATCTGATATATAGATAGAAGGTTGCAGGATAAGCTTGGAACACATAATACATTATTAAATTGACCATTGTCTAGATGAACAGTTCTAATCCCTACAACACTAAGAGATCTATCATTGCCAACATATATATTTTTCGTGTTACAATCATTTAAATAAGAAAACATGGCTTTGTTTTTGGCCATGTTATAAGAAGCTCCAGAATCGATGAGCCACTCATGAGAATGAGAAGAGGAAGATACATTTAGTACATAACCAGACCGAGATGCTTGACAACCACATGCAAAAAGTTCTATTCCTGAAGATGAAGTTGAAGTTGAAGAGTGCTCCAAATGGATGTTATGCTTCTTCATTGCTTTCAAGGCTTCCATCTTTTTAAATCATTTGGATTCTAAGTGGGCATCTCTATCACAAAAGTGGCAATGTCTATTAGTCTTCTTCCCTCTCTTTTTATTTTCCTTATCATTTTCGTCACACGGAATAAGTCGATCTTGTGGACAAGATAGACCTTCGTAGAATCTAAAGAAGACCTAATGACAAGCAAACCAATCAGACACTATCTTTCTCTAAATATGCTTTTATAAACAAAGGCAAACAAGTGTTTTAGGCCTACCTTAGGTCCAACGCAAGTTTGTGGATGCCCTCGCTCCTTCGATCCAGATGAGCTCCCTTGTCACGAATCTGCAAACACAAACAAGCAAACAAATTAAATAGCACCTGAAAAGCCAATATCATAAAACATATTTAACATGAAAGTCAAGGAATTCATGAAACAAATAACATGAGACAATTTGTTGAGAAAAATGAGTTTGATTGTATTAATTCAAAATAAGAAGAACTTTACAACCTGTGCCTTGACGCTGTACAAGCTCCTCCCAGGGTCCAGCAAGAAGTCTCCTCTACTTTGACAAGTTTCACTCTCTTCCCAATGAAGCCAAAAAGGTATGTGATCTCTCCTCTTAAGCTCAACTAGGAAGTCTTAATTTCACGAGCATTTACCCTAAAAATGTTCAGCTTCTAACCTCTCTAGCAACCAGCCCAATGCTTGAATTTATAGTGCAATGGAGGGAAGTTACTAGGTCCTCCTTCAAAGGGATAAAAACCTCCTTCAAAGGGATAGCTCCTCTCATCAAGGGATTAGCTCCTTCTCTTTTGGGATGCATGAACCACCTAAGAGCGGCAAATCCAAGTCAAAATTCCTTCTAGAATCATCTAGAATTAACCCAAAGTGAGTTTTTTAGAATAAACTTGCGCCTTTTTGACTTTCACAGGGGTCCGCACCCACACCTTTAGGGACAGAGCGGGCAGGTCCACAGTTTTTGTAAACAGAAGGTGCAGGACCGCAGGCAATAGTGAGAGAAAGTGCGGAACCAGATTTTTATTGATTTTCAATGTATTTCCCTCAATTTCAAAGCTTGACTTGAAGAGCTGAGGCCTGAGACTTGCTTAGGAGGACAGTACAAGTGATGATAGACCCATACTGACTGCAAATAATCATGGTGACGATATTTTTGTGTAACAGATTGCCCCCTAAAGTGCGAAGTCTGTAGTAGATGAGGATTTCATTTATCATTTAGGAAGAGTGAAGTACTTTATCATTTCGAGGATCATCTTGTGGAGAGCCTGGTTGGAACCTGTAAAAACATTCAATGCAAGATATATATATATGAGATCATATCATCGCTGAGGTAGGCATTCCCATAATCAGATCAAAACTGACTTAGAAAACTAACTACTGCTATGATACAGGAATGATCTTGTAAAACATCACAAGTATAGACTCATGTGGACACAGTATGTACGTAGCCATCTATTTATGAATAGTCCATTATATAATGAATACAAAATTCCTCGCAGCCTGGATTGTGGAAACTAGATCCAGGGTCTTCATTTCTACTTCCCGAAACAGTACGATTCTATCCATGCGAATGAATTTGTTGGAGTTGAACATGGTAGAAACCACTTGATTACCAGCCAATGATGTAAACTGTTAACAAGTGTGAGAGAAACCACCAGTGATGTCAATGGCTCTCAAAGTACCCAGTACAATCCATGAGATGTGAATAAATGTGTTGATGTTGAACATGTCATGGAATCCTTTGATCGAAGGTCAATGATGCAACCTGTCGTCAAAGGCGAGAAACCTGCCATTGAGGCATGTAGATCCCAAGGAACTGACGGTTTATAGATCATCTTTCTAGATAATGAGCTGAAGTCGATAGAAGGCGATCCGTCGCAGGCAAGCCCACAACACGAAATCATAGATCAAGTTGAAGAAATTTAGTTGCAAGGACTGACTCAGGGATGGTCAAGATGGATGACAAATATTTTGCAGATGAATGGCTTATTGGCAGTGACCTCTTGAACACATAACGACACGATAGATGGCTTGGTGACAATTGACCCAAAGTTAATACCTAGAAACCGGCTGAAGACTTTCAATGTGGTTTGATCAACTATTAGGCAAAGGATTTCCCAACCCAGGTGAATAAAAGTGTCGTGTTCAACAGTGGTTACAATGTATGACAAACATGCTCATTTTTCTCTCTTTTCCCCCACCATTTCTGGCAAGTGCCTCTTTATTTTTGACAAGTTTGAGGAGGATAACATTTTCTTGATTATAAGCTCATCCTTCGGATGAGTCCAACTTAGTTTAAATTCGAACGCTAAGAAGGAGTGGTTCGTTCCTGTTTGTAATTGAACAGGTCCTTTACTGTGAAATTTTAATGAGTCCAGTATAGGAGAAACTCGGTGTTTTTCAATTTTAGAGAGTCTGAAAAAACTTAAGAAGACTCCAGGGTTGACCTTTTTCGTAAATTTGTGTCTCCCAAGCCCGAAAAAGTATAAAATAATACTTGAGAGAACCACTTGATCTTTACGACCAAGGAGTACTTTTCGTAATTAGTGTCCCTGATCTGAAAAAGTAAAAAAGCGATCAACGACACGTCATTTTATAACCAATATCGAATTTGAAACGACAAAAATCCGGCAATCTTTTCATGTTTTTACGGTCAGAAAAGAGCTTAAGTGGACTGTCTTTTAGTTCCATTTTAACGAGTTTAAAAGAAAAACTCGGCGATCTTTTCATGTTTTAGGAGTCAAAAAAGAGCTTAAAGGTGACTTTAAGGTTTCACTTTTTCGTAAGTTTTAATGAGTTCGAAAAAATGATAAAAATGTACTCATGGTTTTCACTTTTTCGTAAGTTTTAATGAGTTTGAAAAAATGATAAAAATGTACTCATGGTTTTCACTTTTTTCGTAAGTTTTAATGAGTTTGAAAAAATGATAAAAATGTACTCATATGGCCGACTTTAAATTTAATTTACGAGCAGGAAAAGACGGAAAGAACTCGGCATTTTCATTTGTTTTACGAGAATGAAAGATAGCAAAATAATCTCGAGATTTTCATGAGCTTAACGAGTCTTGAAAATAACTGAAATTGACTCGAGATAGGTTTCATTTTTACAAAAGCTTGAAACAGAGAAAAACTATGCTTCAAAGTAGTTTCATTTTTACACAAGCTTGAAATAGAGAGAAAACTGTGCTTGATGCCCCCTAAGCGTAACTGCTAGAGCGCATGCCCCCCCAGCTTCATTTCATTCAACTAAGTACACTGCTGGTAATTAATAGCTGGATGGAATGAAGGTTCAGTTACGAGATTGTTTGAAAGACTCGACCTAAAACTGTAAGAAAATTATGAAAAAAACTGAAATAACTAACCTAAATATACACTTAACATTTATGAGATCTAGTCAAACTCTCGACTCAATTAGAGGAGGATTTGTTTCATTTTTTAATGAGCTTGACACAGGAAAAGGACTATGCTCGGATCCGGTTTCATGTTTACGCAAGCTTGAAACGAAAAACTATGCTTGTTATAAGTTCGCATGCCCCCAGCATAATGACACAAATCAAGGTACATGCCCCCCAAGCTTCATTGCATTCAACCAGGTGGATGAAATGAAGGTTTATTTTCGAAATCTTGGAAAGACTCATGGGTGTTGTTTCATTTTTTAGTGAGGTTGACACAGGAAAAGAACTATCCTCAAAACCCTTGTTGCATTTTTTAAACGAGCTTGACACAAGATAAGGAGCGATGCTCATAACTACTCTCTACAATCTACCTAACAAGGAACTATACTCTAAAAACCTTGATTCATTTTTTAAACGAGCTTGACACAAGACAAGGAACTATGCTCTAAAATCCTTGATTCATTTTTTAAAGAGCTTGACACAAGACAAGGAACTATGCTCTAAAATACTTGATTCATTTTTTAACGAGCTTGACACAAGACAAGGAACTATGCTCATAAAATCCTTGATTCATTTTTTAACGAGCTTGACAAAAGACAAGGAACTATGCTCATAAAATACTTGATTCATTTTTAAACGAGGTTGACAGAGGAAAAGAACTGTCCTCAGACCTGATTCATTTTCTAACGAGGTTGAATCAGTAACAGGAACTATCCTCGAAACATCCTGTTTCATTTTTTAACGAGGTTGATACCGGAACAAAACTATCCTCACGGACACCTGTTTCATTTTTTAACGAGGTTGGTACAGGAAAAGAAACTATCCTCGCGGACACTGATCATGGCTTCCACTGGAAGAAAGACATGTCAATGGATACACCTTGATCATGGCTTCCAAGAGGTCTTCATCAGAAGGAAGAATAGTTCTCTGGAAGGAACACATGTCAAGGGACTCAAAAGGGATAAGAACATCGTGTTCAAGTAATCCCATAGAGTTTTCCATATCAATTACCGGATCTAAATCAAAGGAAGATGAGCAAACAGTGAGAGGCTCAATTACATCGGTAACTGAAGACACGGGACCAGTTGCCACATAATTAACCCATGGTGGGGTAGATACCACTTGAGAATCAGGAACATTTAGGGCTGTCATATTATTGGTAGTTGAAATAAGACTAGGGAACAAAAGCTGGTCTACAGTCACAATATTTCCATTGTGAGGGAAAGACATCACGCGAAAGAGTGTCGATATGACAGCTTTCATTGCATAAACATAGTCTTGCCCAAGGAGTAAATTGAAATCCAAGGGACCTCGAACTACCATAAGATCAATACAGACAGTTTTACCTTCCAAGGTAATAGAAAACTTAGGAAGGATCCCTAAAGGTTCACGAATGGTTCTGTTAAAAGCTTTCAGATTCTGCGTAATAGGCGCAAGCTGAGGGGAACCCAAAGCTTTCCAAGCAGTTGAGGATAAAATACTAACAGAAGCACCTTCATCTACCTGTGTGCGATGCATGTCCCTACCATTAGCCTTGACAATGATTTGGAAAGGGATGGAGGAAGGAAGACGAGGTTTTGTCAATCTATTCCAATCGAAGGAAAAGACCTTAGTACTTGGAGGGGGTTCTGTAAAAACAGGTGAAATGCCCCTTGGCGTAGAAGAATCTGATGTAACAAAAAGAACCTGAGCGGTATGAAGTTCACTCTCTAAAGGGAAAGTGGGATCGACTGAATGTGAAATTGAATCGACCACTTGATCAACTAATGGATCATCAACCTGAGTGACCTGAGTTTCACTCTCTAAAGGGAAAGTGGGATCAACCGAATGTGAAATTGAATCGACCACTTGATCAACTAATGGATCATCAACCTGAGTGACATGAGTTTCACTCTCCAATGGAAGAGTGTGATCAACTGTACTTGAAATTAGATCAATCAACGGTAGGTTGGGAGAAAGTTTACGGTAACCAGTTGGAAATTCTTGCCGTGGAACAGTAAGGTTTTCCAACAATTTTGAGGCTTCATCCATGTGAGGGAAAATGTGAGTTTGATGACTCCCTTTGCATAACTTACAAGGAAACCTAACTTTACCCTTTTTCCTAGGATCCTGACTATCACTGGTTGATGGATCAATGGAAAGTTGATGAGATTTTTCTGACCATACTTCCAAGACCTTTGGAATACCAGGACAATTGATAAGGAAGTGGTCACCCTTACAAAGCCTGCAAGGGTATTTGGGTTTACGATGCATGTTGGAGGTTTCCTCAACACAACTAACACTTACAGCCATGGTTGGTTGGTTGACTTCTTTCTTATCTTGCTTCTTCTTCTTCCCTTTCTTCTTCTTCTTAGCCACCTGGTTACTGGCATCAAGGCTTTCACCAAGCAAAGAGGAAGAAATGGAGGAAGAAAAATTAGGCGAAGAAGGTAAAGGGTCAACAGAGGGTTGGTGATGTTGAGATGGTGAACTCTGTTGAGGTGAAGCATTCGGTTGAGGTGGAAAAATTGGAGTATTTGGGGCCAACGAAGTTGAAAATAACCATATCGGTAAACCTATTATAAATCCAGGTAATGACAAAGTAGCCATATAAGGAGGACCAACATTTCCAAGGTAAGGAAAGTACTAGGATTCTCGTTAAGAGGGGTTCCTTGGTTGGTAAATTCTGGAACATTTGCCATTATATTCAACTTTAGTGAATTTTATTAACAATTTGAAACTAAAATTCACAATTCACACCTAACAATTAAAAATCACAATTCACACCTATGGTCTCTAAAAGTAAAAACAAAGAAATTAACACGCACTATCAAATCTAGGAGTCAAACCACACAAAAACAGTAACTTTCCGTATTGAAAACACTAGTTGGTGATGAAATCCAACGTTGCAGAGTTCAATACAGAAATGGCGGTTGGAACAGTTACCCTGGCAACCTGCTTAATGAATAGACTGGCACAAGTTCCTCCACTAAACCGTCTCGAGTGAAGAGAACCCCCCAGAAAATCCAAGTGAGTCTAGCCGACGTCTGCTCCAGGTACAGTGGGATCTTCCCATCACTGTCACCTTAGGAAATAATCCTATAGAATATGGTCACTAAGGTTACCAACAGAAATAAATATACCTGGGGGAACAGTCTATGATCCGATACGCACGCAAGGGCAGAGTAACAAGCTCAATCCCCTTGAAGGCTCCGTGACATAATCCAAGGTTTACCAACAAGTGACCCCAGGCTCCTCGACAATGGTCAATCCGAGGTTTACCATTTTTAATACGTGAATATCTTCTATCGTTCCCAATGAGGAAGGATTGATTACCTCATTGGTTCAGATATGATCTTGTGCTTCTCCTTTAAGAGGAGCTTTCCCAGAGCATAGATGTAATAATTGGAATTTCTTTCCTACTGCAAGATCGACTACTTGTTTGTTTTACTATCTTGGAGAGTTAACTAAAACCTAATCCAAGACACTAGCCTAAGCTAGATTGGTGGAAAGAGCCCTAAAAATGTAAAAATTACTAGATGAATTTTAATTAAGCGCTGTGTTATTTAGGCTGTTATTACTCAAAAGGGTAAATGGATATGACACCAATGGTGTTATGACCCGACCCAAAACTGAATGCAATCAGATATGATAATGTAATCTTTTCAATTCGATGAATCCTAACTAAAGTAAGGAGAGAGTTTCCTTTCACTACCAACAATGCAAGAAATTGATCACTAACAAATATAACATATTCTCTAATGCACTAATTTCATCAAGAAAAACTAATGCAAATCAATTCCCAAACAATTTTTTTTTTTTTTGTGTTAAAAACAAGAATAAAAATATGTAAATTCAAATCAAGGAAAACTGATCTAAATCTACGATTGATTTTTCAGAATGTAAACTATACAATTGTAATCTATGCACAATTCACTTGAAAAGTATGCAAATGTAATCTATGCACATTTTTCATTCATATTCTGAAAATGAGAATTCTAATTATGCAAATGTGATCTATGCAAGAGAATTCTCATACACAAGATGATTCTAATGTAATCTAAGAACCAATCAAGTGCAATTCAAGAAAATTGAGTGAGAGTTCCAAAGATCAAAAAATAAAAACACTCAAAGGCGATTAACACTCATACACAAGGCGAATGAGGGGGAAATTTTTTTGCAAAAACAAAAGCAAAAAGATGCAAAATTGTGAAAAGACTGAGACAAACCTCCAAGTAATGACAAAAGGAAATCAAATTAAGAATTTCTCAAAAAGAGACTCAAAACACCCAATTGATAAAAGCTTAAAACAAGAATGCCAATGGAATTAACCTAAGAAAAGTTCCTGACAAGTCACATGCAGATCTGGACAGAGGCTAAAACACCTAAACAAAAACTAAACTGACTAAAAGAGAAAATCTTAAGTTTTTCAAAATTTTAGCAGGGTCTGTAGGCCCACAGTTCACACAGGTGCGGTATCGCTCTGTGCGAAAAGCAAAAGTGCGGATAGGTCCGCACTGTGCTGCAAGCCGAGGGCGCGGTCCTCTCCCAAAGTTATGAAAAACAAAAAAAAATCCTAGATCTACTTATTCTACCCAATTCCACACAAAACAAGCCAAAAACAGAAACAAAAACACAGTTTCTTAGGTCAAAGTAAAAACAAGGAAAAAATCAAGTCCCCAGTGGAGTCGCCATTTTGGCACATGGAATAAGTCGATCTTGCGGACAAGATAGACCTTCCTAGAATCTATAGAAGACCTAATGACAAGCAAACCAATCAGACACTATCTTTCTCTAAATATGCTTTTATAAACAAAGGCAAACAAGTGTTTTAGGCCTACCTTAGGTCCAACGCAAGTTTGTGGATGCCCTCGCTCCTTCGATCCAGATGAGCTCCCTTGTCGCGAATCTGCAAACACAAACAAGCAAACAAATTAAATAGCACCTGAAAAGACAATATCATAAAACATATTTAACATGAAAGTCAAGGAATTCATGAAACAAATAACATGAGACAATTTGTTGAGAAAAATGAGTTTGATTGTATTAATTCAAAAGAAGAAGAACTTTACAACCTGTGCCTTGACGCTGTACAAGCTCCTTCCAGGGTCCAGCAAGAAGTCTCCTCTACTTTGACAAGTTTCACTCTCTTCCCAATGAAGCCAAAAAGGTATGTGATCTCTCCTCTTAAGCTCAACTAGGAAGTCTTAATTTCACGAGCATTTACCCTCAAAAATGTTCAGCTTCTAACCTCTCTAGCAACCAGCCCAATGCCTGAATTTATAGTGCAATGGAGGGAAGTTACTAGGTCCTCCTTCAAAGGGATAAAGCCCTCCTTCAAATGGATAGCTCCTCTCATCAAGGGATTAGCTCCTTCTCTTTTGGGATGCATGAACCACCTAAGAGCGGCAAATCCACATCAAAATTCCTTCTAGAATCATCTAGAATTAACCCAAAGTGAGTTTTTTAGAATAAACTTGCGCCTTTTTGACTTTCACAGGGATCCGCACCCACACCTTTAGGGACAGAGCGGGCAGTTCCAAAGTTTTTGTAAATAGAAGGTGCAGGACCGCAGGCAATAGTGAGAGAAAGTGCGGAACCAGAGTTTTATTGATTTTCAATGTCTTTCCCTCAATTTCAAAGCTTGACTTGAAGAGCTGAGGCCTGAGACTTGCTTAGGAGGACAGTACAAGTGATGATAGACCCATACTGACTGCAAATAATCATGGTGACGATATTTTTGTGTAACAATTTTGTTGAAACGATTTTTCAGTTTGAGGCTGAAATTGTTTAGGACCCTTGTTTGGTTTAGGACCATTCTTTTTAGGATACTGCTTCTTAGGATTCTTTGAATTTGGTTGCTGCTGGGTAGCTAAGGCTTTCTTAGAAAAGTTTCCAAGATTAAGAATACCAAGATATAAGAGATTTTCTTGTTCTCTTATTAAAGAATCAAAAGAGGGGGACTTGTAGTCTTGTCCTTGAGAAATAAAGGATTCTCTAGTAGAATGGAAAGTGGAAACAAACACAGAGTATGTTGGTCCCAACTTAGTAAGAATGGAATAGATAAGGCTACCATCTTCTTTCTTAACCTTAACACCTTCTAAGAAAATTCTAAGGGTATTGAACTTAGAAAAAAAATATTCAATGGAAGAAAAATTATTGGGGTCCAATGTAAGCAACTCATTTTCGAGTTGACGGGCTCTAATTTCATTTTTAATTCCAAAAACTTTAGTGAGTTATTTCATTGCTTCATTAGGAGTATCAAGTTCTACGATATGGAATCTAAGGTCCGGAGAAATAGACATCCTATCACCCCACGTGCTTGATCTTGCCTATTTTCCCATTTCGCTGCCTTATCTTCATCTTGAGGTTTGGTTTCTTGGCATGAAGCTATTCTGTAAAGAGCTTTACTTCTAAGTCAATCCACAAGGTAGGACCACCATTGGAAGTAGTTGGTGCTGTCAAGAATAACTTGGCATGGAATTTCCATTTTAACAGAAACTGAAGCTGTAGATAATGAAACTAAGTGTTCCAATGGAAATATCTCAAAAAATTACTCTGATTAAAAAGAAACGGCTCTGAAAAAAACTTCTGGATGAAGAAGTTATGGCTTTTTGAAGAAAAATTGTTGAAGATGCCGACGAAGTGTGTGAATGTGCGGAAATGAATAACAATGTTATATTTTAAAAAATCCCCCCTTTCCAAACATAAATCTAATTAGCTCACTTTTAAAAAAAATTATGTGACTCACTTTTATAAATAAGTGAAAGTCACTTTTACAATGGTACTTTATGAGCTACCCACTAAATTGTAACTTAAATAAAGGATAAAAGGACTTCAGAACTATAAGTGACTCACTTTTTATAATGGGTGAGAACACTTTTACATAAAGTAACTTTAAAACATAAGCTACATGTGCTTTTTGAAAAAGTAACTCAACAAAAAGAAAGACTTGAACCCAATACCTCTATTCTCATAAAATAACTTTGGACCAAGTGAGCTAATTTAAAAGGTAAGTAATTTTTGGAAAAGAGGAATTTTTTTTTTTTTTTTTTAGTAGTCACTTAAGCTTTGGGGTGCATTCTTACTTGAGAAGGGTCTTTTTTTGTCTACAAAACCCAACACAGACATTAAAAAAAACAAACCTTATGGTTTGAAGTTAGCTTTACATGGAAACTATAAATTTTCCTCAATGTTTCTGATTTTTTGAGATCACACTAAGGCGCGTAGGAAAAGAGCATATGCATGAGAAAAATCCTCCCTTTTTGCTTCTGATTTGCCCAGATCGCATAGAGTCATGGGGAAAAGAGCATACGCAGAAATGAAAGGTATAGATCCGGTAATAAAAAACAAAGAGATAAATAAATCAAAATAAACAGAGAGAAAATAACTAAAAACTGCAAATAAACACTGTATACCTCCAAATCTTAAAAATTACGTAGCTAGGGCTACCCGAAACCTTTTCGTGTGAAGCAAAAGGGGTTCCTCACTGGAATAGATGCTCCTAACATAATAGAACAGTCCTCTTGGCCTGAAAGTAGTCAGAAATAGCAGATCTAGGAAACGATAGTCGAATGCAGTTCTACTGGCTTTAGATTTGGATCACTAACAGATGTAGCCCTCAAATAGCTTTGATACCATGTAGGAATGTACAGGGGAAGTTCCTCAGATAGAACACCAAATGACACTGCTCACAAACAGTCAAAGGTCAATACACCAGTATTCTTGACATGGTTAAAACCCTCAAAGAGGGAAATAGTCCATAGATTTCCTGAAGTGGCCGCGTTGGTTCAGGCTGTGGACTATTTCCCTCTTTGAGGGTTTTAACCATGTCAAGAATACTGATGTATTGATCTCTGATCTGTTTGTGAGCAGTGTCCTTTGGTGTTCTGTTTGAGAAACTTACCTTGTACGTTCCTACATTATTTACATTTCATACATTAGAAAATTTAAAGTCAAAAAATAGGTCTTTTAAAAAAAGGGCCTGATGCAAAATTACCACTTTTTAAAATCAACATGAAAATCACTACCATTCTTAAATGTAATATACATAAAAAAAAAATTAGAGTACCAAAAACTATGCTCTAAAAAAACATGTGTTTTGCATCACCCTTTTCAAAATCGGGTCAATTTTTTGCTATCTCTACGAAACGAGTAACAGTATTAGTTTTTGTTTCAAAGTTTACATTGTTCTAACCCTAGGAGATGAAGCGCCAAACTATGGGCCCTGTTTAGGTAAATTGGTACATCAAATTCCCAAGGTCGTAACTTTGTCATACGATCTCCGTTTGACGTGCGCAATACCTTGTTAGAAATATCTGTCCGAGGAGTACAACTTTCGAGTGACTAACATCATTCTAAACCCCATGTTAGCTGACGTTTTACCAAAAAATGTTGTTTAGGGCCTCAAAACAACTTTGAAGTTTAGGACCTGAAAAAGTTGCCAAAAATAGTAAATTTTGCTACAATTAAGGAAACTGAAAATCTGAAAGAGACAATTGTGGGGGTCCAAGTGGGATAGCCGGGTGGCAACCAACATCCACTTGGATCATTCCTCCTCCCTTAGGAAGAAATGGTCCCCATTGCATTGAGTGCCTCCATGAGTTGGGAAAACTTGTGTAGATTTTAACCCCATACAGAAATTACTTGCATATGAATTCTAAAACATAGAAAATAAACAATGCGAGAGCATAACACATAAAACACATATACACAGAGATTTTCCCCTGGATCCCAAAACTGGGACTACCATCTTGATTTTTCATTATGTTCCTTTCAATGTTATAATACATATTTATACATGTTGAAGCATCCAATACCATGGACCGAAAACCATCGCATCCAATACCATGGACCAAAAACCATCACGTCTAAAAAACATGTGCTAAAATCATGCACAAAACCATAGATGGGTCTGCCCAGCCTAACCCCTCAAACCCCCTGTGACCTCCCCCCCTATAACCCCTGGTTAATTACGTGGGCTAGTTGTGGAAAGAATATAACACAACTCAACATTCTCCCAGTTTTTGTTTTCTTTCCACAGGGGGCCACAAGAGAGCTTAGTCATTTATCCAGCCCTGCAATGCCCATTGTTTCTGTACACCAAGAGAACTTCTCAGAGCTCACAGATTTTTTCAATGCATCTACAGTATTCTTCAAAGTGTCCACCTTTACTAGCAACACCTTTTTGTCTTCTATCATATGCCTCACAAAGTGATACTGAACATCAATGTGCTTTGTCTTTGAATGATATGCGAGGTTCTTTGCCAAGAAAATTTCACTTTGCTATCACAGTCTATCCTTATAGCTTCCTGTACTAACCCCATACTTGAACACAATCTCTGCAACCAAACTGCTTCCTTGCTCGCATGAGTAGCTACCATGTATTCTACCTCTGTAGTTGACAGTGCCACTACAGATTGTTTCTTACTCATCCAACTGACTGTACCTCCAAATAGGTTAAACAAATACCCACTTGTAGATCTTCTCTTATCCAAATTTCTAGCCCAGTTTGCATCAACAAAGCCACGAATATCCAAAACTCTATCCAATCCTGGTCTTCCTTGGTAGCACAAACCATAATCACTAGTGCCACGCAAATACGTGAAAACCCGCTTCACTATTGTCCACTGCTCCTTCCCTGGTTTTGACATAAACCTGCTCAATACTCCCACTGCATGTGCAATGTCTGGTCTAGTATAGACCATTGCATACATCAGGCTAGCGACTGCACTTGCATATGGAACACGGGACATATGCTCTTCCTCTTCTTGTGTCTTGGGACACTGTTCAGCATATAACTTTACACCTACAGGAATAGGAACCTTCACCGGTTTATTATCCTGTATATTAAACCTCTGTAGTATTGTCTCGACATACTTCCTCTACTTTAACTAGAGCTTCCTCTTTGGCCAATCTCTTTTAATTTCCATGCCCAAAATATAATTTGCAGCACCAAGATCTTTCATGTTGAATTTGGAGGACAATTGGGTCATCAAATCCTGGATAATTTCTTTCTCATTTCCAACCAGCAACATATCATCCACATACAAGACCAGATAAATAACACGGTCACCAATTAATTTAAAATACACACTGTGATTTGCTTTGCTTCTGGTGAAGCCAAGTCTCCGTATAAATGTATCAAATTTCTGATACGACATCCTTGGTGACTGTTTTAACTCATACAAAGACTTCTTTAACTTGCATACCAGTTCTTTCTTACCTTTTACCGCAAAGCCTTTAGGTTGCTTCATGTAGATATCCTCTTCCAGATCTCGTGAAGAAATTTTGTCTACACATCCATCTGTTTTACATCAAAATCAAAAGTAGTAGAAATAGATAAAAGTAACCTAATAGAAGTTACCTTAGCAACAGGAGAAAAAAATCGCCAAAATCAATTCCCGGCACCTGGGAATAACCTTTTGCTACCAACCGAGCTTTGTTTTCTCCACCTTTCCTTCTGCATTTGTCTTCTTCTTGAACACCCATTTGCTGCAAATGGGTTTCCTTCCAGTCGGCAACTCCACCAAATCCCAAGCTTCATTTTTGTGTAAAGATGCCATTTCATCAACCATGGCCTCTTTCCAGAGTTTGCCATCCTCTGAATCTACTTCCTCTTTCACAGTTCTGGGATCATTATCAGTAACAGACAAAGCAAAATTTGAACAGAAAGCAGATGGACTATACCTTTCTGGCTGCCTTCTTTCTCGAACTGATCTTCTCACACCCAGAGTTTGTGGCTCTTCATCTTCTGATTCTTCCTCTGCTGTAGAGTCTGATTCTTCCTCCTTAAGATCAAACTCTATCTTCTCAGGTTCCTTTGGTTGTAATTCATGTTCAATAACATGTTTTACCTCTCTGAACACCACATCTTGGCTGTACACAACCTTCCATGTGACTGGGTTCCAAAGCTTATAACCCTTTAAACCATCCTTATACCCAATAAATATGCACTTTTTAGATTTACTATCAAACTTGGTTCATTTCTCCTTTGGAACATGTACATATGCATCACATCCAAATACCCTCAGATGTGAAAGAGAGGGTTTTTACTAGTCCATATCTCTTGTGGAGTCTTATCCTCCAACACTGATGAAAGTGACCTATTGACCAAGTAACATGCAGTATCCACCGCCTCTACCCAAAATTCATATCTTAACCTGGCACCACTGAGCATGCTTCTTGCCCTTTCCATCAACATCTTATTCATTGTTTCTGCAACTCGATTTTGCTGAGGTGTATGTGGAGTAGTCTTCTATTGTGCTATACCACACTTCTTACAGAATTCTTCAAATTCATTGCTGCAAAACTCTCCACCATTATCTGTCCTCAGCACCTTTATCTTCTTCTTTGTCTGATTTTCCATGAGAGCCTTAAATTCTTTAAACCTGTCAAAGGCTTCAGATTTCTTCTTAAGGAAATATATCCATGTATTCCTTGAGAAGTCATCTATAAATGATACATAGTACACATACTTACCCAGTGATGGAACCTTCACAGGTCCAAACACATCATTGCGCACAAGTTCTAATATTTGTTTCACCCTCTTACTACCAGAGGGGAAACTCACCCGATTCTGCTTGCCATATACACAATTTTCACAGAAATCAAAATCCAGAGAGCTATTACTCATACCTTCTACCATACCTTTACCATGAAGTATTCGAAGGCCTTTCTCTCCAATATGTGTAGTGACCAATCCAGGGGTCTAGATTAGACTAAATTTAATGTCAACCAAGGTAGGTAAACTTAGAGGCACGTGTCTAAAATTTATAGACCTAAAAGGATCTCATCTACCTAGATAAGTGTCTACTGTGACAGGCTACAACACTCTTTTACAAGAGATTGGAATATGTTTCCTTTCACAATTCAAACACATATCACCTAATTTAATCAACTGTTCTAAGAAAATAAAGTGTTACTAGTCTGAGTTTTCAATCCTCTTACAAGGATATCATTCACAAAAACTCTGTCCCAGATAACACACTAAGCATAAATCAAGTTCATGCAAACAGAGTCCATAGAAATATCTTGAAATTCAACGTTCAATTAAACCTTTTACAAAGTCTGATTCAATAATTTCGCAATTGAATTTGCAAGCAACCACTATGAATCATTCATTAATAATCATAAGAACTTCTAGTTGAATTGATAAACTCACAAGCGATAAAATGAAATAAAACACTATTCAGATCTGAAGACTAGATTCTATGAAATAGGAATGAAAGTATACCAATCTTCACGTAGGGCCCGTCCATGCATTGATGGCACACTGAGAATGACTTCATATGATAAAAACATTAACACATAAACACCATAATTGATGAAATGCTGCTTGTGATTAAGTTCTGGAAAATTAATTACATGAAAAATAGAGTTCTGGAATACGCTTAAGTCTGCTCTTGTCTAACCTCCTTTCCTTACCAGCTTTCCTCTTATTTATTAAAATTTACAACCAAATGTACATACATTATCGCTTTAGATGTTTCTACTTTTACAATAAAAAAGGTTGTTTTCGTTTTTTCCCTAATCCTAACTGATTTCTAAAACAAAACGAAATCAGTTTAGGTAACTTCAGATTTTTTTTGTTGCTTTTACAACCAAAAAGGCTGGGTTTGACCAACGTTGACCATGTATCCAGGAGCTCCAAATTCGAGGCTAAATAGATTTTCCACCATGTATGTACATCTTAGATCACGTCCTTATCTTCTGCTCCGATTTTCCTGCCATGCCACATGTCACAACATAAACCAATTACAGGAAGTCATGACATCCTGTAATTTTGTTGAAAATTTCTAATTTTTAACATAAAAATCCATAAATTAAATTTAGTGTAAAATAACAATTATAATGCTTCATTAATCAATTTCAATGGACTATGAGGGGTTTATGGAGGAAAATGATAGATAAATGATGGATTTTTAGAAGAAATGGCAATAAAATAGTACCAACATCTCCCCCAAGCTCAATGATTTAGCATGTCCTCATGCTAATCCTGATGTGCTCACTTTATATTTTGTTCCTGCTTGTGCCTCTGCCGCTTGTAGCAAGACATCTATACTCTTCTGAACTTGGGCATCCTTCTGAACTTGGAACTCATGTTTCAGATTCTTATATTTTTCTTTGAGACTTTTTTTCTGAGTGTACCATTTTGTCGCCCATTTGCACGTTTTAGTTTGATCAGTCTTAAGTTCTTTGATTTGCTTCTTCAGTTTCTCATTTTTCTACTGAATCTTCTTGCTCTGAGCTCTCAACATTTCATTTTCCTTCTCTATGACCTTCTCCAACATGTTTGCTTCCATCAATTCCTCTTTTAGCTCTTCAATTTGTTTCTCTAACCTTCTCTATTTCTTGTTTGTAGGTATTGGCTCTTTCCTTTCTTCCTTGTTACCCTCGATTTCCATTTCCACTTCCTGTTCTGGCTCTGAATTAGTATTTCTTTCAATGTCCATTGGTGCATCTGCATTCGGCTCTAGTTGATCATCTTGTGTTTGATTCCTTTTTATTCTCCTTGATCTTCGCTTATACGTAGTGAAGATTTTATCTTTTTCAATTTTCTTGGCAGTTTCTTGCCTCATCCTTCTTGTCCTTACACCACTGCTGGGTTGAGGAACATTGCTTGACTTACGCTCAGGGATTTCCTCATCAATATCAAGCATAAACTCTATGCGTTCTTGCTGTTGTTCCTGTTCCTCTTCTTTAATTTGATTTGCAACTAAAAATTCTTTCCATGTTTTTCCTCTCCTCTGCAACTCAAATTCAATTAGAATTTTGATCAACCCAAAATGATACAAACTCTTACCTTCATTACCTTTTCGTTTCTAAATGGTCTTCGACATTTTAGTCAAACTCTGTAAGAGGAAGTAGGGAAAACTGATAGTGCATTGACCTTTTAAGTGCAACATAAGTTTTATGTGATATAGGTATACTATACTGTAACGTCCTTCACATGTAACAAATTTCTGAATAATGTATACCATTCCGTCCCAAGGGTGAATTAGCCAACTTCTGGGAACACCATTTTTCCAATTGACAGAGGAAACCCTTGACCTAGACATAAACTGAGTCCATGATTTTTCCCTAAATTGTTTGGTTTTGAAATACTTTTCCTCTTTTGGACTGATTCCCAATGTTTGTGCTATGTTATCCTCTGAAATTCTAAAAAAGAAGTTTCCTATTAAAGCTTTCTCTCCATTGAAGGAAAATGAAAATTTCTTTGTAACTTCTTCATTGTTTCCATTGAATTTCTCTAGAAAAGACAACCATTGTTTTTACCTTAAAATCGTGACACAGTCTTCATGATATTGTGAGCTATCAAATTTTTCGAGCTCTACTCTATTGGTCATTTTATTAAAAATCTCTGTTCTAACCCTTTTGTTTATGCTCAAAAATTTAATCACGGTTTTTCAATTTGTTACCTCTTTCCCCGCGTTCCACTGAGCTGACCTGGTAACGTCTTCGATTCTCGGAGTTTACTTCTTCAATTGCTTGAGCGAGCAACCTGGTTAACTGTTATAGACATTTTTGGGCACTGCAACCCCAATCATAAATGTCCATAACACAAAGGCTCTTAAGTCCCTAAAAGTGTTGTTCCAACCTCTAAAAGAACAAGGTCAACTGATTACATCTTCTCCCAGAAGTTCTCCATGAAAAACTGCTTAGAACTGGTCAAAACTGGACCATCTCACCTGCTCCATGGTCAAAGTGCGCTGCATCCCACCTAAATACACACGGGAGGTGTGATGCATCTTGAGAGTGGACAAATGGTAGGGTCAATCTGCAAGGTGGAGGATCATGGAATCTTCTAGAAACTTCTCCTGTGACACTTGCCTCTCTGCATTCGCCTAGGGATGAGTAAGAGATCATCAATCTCCAAGTGGAATCAAGAACTATCAGAGAGAGGACACTAATCAAATCTCAAAAGCCGACTCACCCCCCTTGCAAACATCTATATATGGATCCCTCATCCCAGAGATCCAGAGGCTGGAATTTTGTGTCTTGTAAGGAAGTGCTGCTGGTTTCTTGGTGCAACATCATAGTGTTGGGTGATCTAAGCTTTTCATGAGATGAAGAAGGGCTTTCTTGCTGAGAGGATGATGCTGGGTCAGAACAATTGGTTGTATTCCTCTTTGCTATTTCTTGATTATCAATAAAGCTATTCAAGTTTTCCTCCACATTCTTGTATGATTGATGATATATGCATTTGTGTGGTCAATATATATCTGGTCCTATGTTTTTTATGATAATAGATCTATGTTCTTGGATAGTGTTATGCTGCTTTGATTCTACAGGTGCTCTTTGAAGCTGGGTAGACGAGGAAGCTAGTGGCAAAGATCTATCAGAAGGGAGAGGAATCAAGCAAGGAACCAAGCGCAAGACAGAGGTTGGTCTCCTTTACTCCCCTCTTATCTATTTCTCATAAAGGAAAACGAAAGTGGTTTTAGTTTGTTTGTTTCTAAGGTAGCTACCAGCCTTAGTGGGACTAGCAACTTTGCATAGACACTAGATTTCCTGATAAAAAAATGGTGACTCCGCTCTGGAGCGAATAGATTGTTTGTTTGTATACATTTGTTTTCTTTATAAACTTATAGACAGAGCCTGAAGTCAAGCCAGCTAGCCTTCGAACTGCATTTTCTATGCAAGTGCAAAGTAGATCAATGCTACTTCAGTCTATCTCCGGGTTTTGTTTATGAACTGAACAATCGATTTACAAGCTCTCTAATGGCCCTTGTGGTGGCTCTAGTAACCTCCTTAGATTTACCCCTATGATTGATTTACTGATTACCACTTGCTCAGCCTAAATCCCTGAACTGAGCTGCAAACTGTGACCCAGAACCCAGTTAAAGTCTCGTCCCTGGTCCAACGCACTGTCTCTTCTTTGGATTCTGGATGCATCGCATTTCCTGAGTGTAGTAGGTGCACTGCATCTCTTTTTCCCTATGTTACAGGTGTGCTGATCAGACAAGGACTTTTCTGCTCTTAGATTTTGGTTTCTGTGTTCACTCTTTTCAACACTGTTCAGGAGTTTTGCTGCCTGTAGTCAATACACCTCTGTTGAAACCCCCTTCCTTGCCATTATTCCGCCTCCATTGTGCAAAGAACTGTAAATGTTTTTATGTATTTTGAGCCATTTTCAGATCTTTTTTACAAAGAAGTAGCATAATTGAACTATTGTTTCTTGATTTGAAAGTGTCGCAAGTGTCGTTTTCAGTCATAGAAGAGAATACGATTATTCTTGATAATCGATTACACTGTTACTCTTGTATTTGATTTGAATTGGTAGTTTTTCAAGTGTTGAAGCAAGTTTTCGATTCCAAATCGCAAAGTGTCGTCATTATCCTCATTTTGTCTTGAAAAGAAACTTGCTAGCAATGTCGCTTTGAAAAATAATTCAGATTTGCGCTTAGCTTTCTTTTTATCATTCACACATTAAGAAGGCTGAAAACAAATACATGCATGTGCATTTGCATTTAGACTATTTGTTGGTTTGATTTAGGACAGTGCATATAGTGTGTGCTCTATGCTCTTTGTTGAAAGAATGTCATCTCTCTTTCCTTAGTAGCTAGGATTTTCATTGCAAAAAGAAGATTAAATGATTGTTTATCATCTTAGATTGCATTTTAGGAATTGTACATCTACATCACGCGGTGAACCTGAAAGGAAAATTTCTTAAGCAAGATCAACTGTAAAATAAATTTAATGAATCTAAAAATGCTTTGGAACCTAATGCACAACATTTAGAAGTCTAGGCTAGAGATGTATTCCGGCGTCGTAAAGCCTGGTAACTGTTGTTTTCATTGATGGTTGGGTGATTCCTCCACTTTGAGACGATAAGTGCCAGTACGGACTTGTGCTCCCACGTACCGTCGAGTATATATTGGGAGACCACAATAGGCTTTATCCTTTATCCATAGGAAGACGTGTCTACCGACCTATCGATCGCAATGCATTGAACACAACATTTGGGAAGATTGACTGCCGTACCGTAAAAAGTATTCTGCAGTTTTGCGATTGGTTTGATAATCCCTCTGTCTAGATTTCTACAGCAGTCTCTTTCATTCCTTCTTAGATTCCTTAAAGGAAAAGGTCCATTTGAGCACTTGTCACTTCAGGCTCATTAAAAATCGAAGGCGACTAGAGTCATCTTTTTTTTTTTTTCTCGACTCTTAAAAATTGAAAAAACAAGTTGTGTCAAAGCGTCTAAAATTCATTTAATTCGGAAACATATTTCCCCTTTATTTTAGTTGATCGAGTAATCCATAATCGTGGAAGAAAGTCAATTGAAACCCCGTCGTTTGCGGAGGCTTACGAGTCAACCGTCTTTGTATCCAGAATCGAAACTATTACGGACAAAGCGAACTCATTTAACCGGTTCCAAATCCCCTGGTAAAGTTAGAAAAAGTGTTCTAACACCATCGGAGACTCCGGTTACTCCAAACATTTCTGGTATCCCTGCCTTTACAGAAGAAGTTCAGCAGCCACCAAAGGACAGTAGAACTGATCCTAGTGTGAAGGTAAACACTTGTATTACTGAACCAACTCCATCTACAGCTGATTCGGAAGGTGTTATTCCCCAAACATCTGTCGCTGCAGATTCTATACCTTCTTCGGCACTAGAAATATTTTATGGACCTGACGGTCTACCTCTTCCACCTGGTCTGATTGCTATTGAAGAGATTGTGGAGGATCCTCCATATAGTACTCCATCGCGATTTGGAGTCGGGATCACTCTATATCCTTCTTCATAAAAAATTAGTCTACCGTCATCGAAATCTCCTGTAGAATCGCTAGGCAATCTTTTGGATAGACTAGAAATGTCTGAACAACCGTCGACATCTAGGATTGTGTCATCCGACACAGCGACGGCAGAACTTCCTGCTATCACTCCAACAATGTTCGCCGGCATACCATCTGTCCCAACTAGCTCTCAATCGCTAGAAGGGGCCCACTCAGGGGCTATTTCGACAGTATGGTCCATTCCTGTTTGTTCATCCGGAATAGTATCCGGGAACTCTTATGTTGAGTCTCAGCAAATTGATCCCTTAGGGTGACAATTTGGCCAGTCCGATTCTCAAGGACAAACAATTCCTTTGAGTACTGGATTACCGCCGTATGGGGGGCAATATACCCTTTCATTGTCTCCTCCGGGAGGACAACCATACGAGAGTTCACAACAAAATTCAGGTTATGCTGGAATTACATCTAGCGGTTGGGTGCCAATACTGCCTCAACAACCAAGAGTTGTATATTCAATGCAACAATGTTTACCTATGTCAAATATACCAACTACGCCGGCTATTGTGATAGTGTCGCAAGTACAAGCGTTACCTGTTGTATGCCAACCTCAAGGTTCTTAGGTTGTAATGCAACAGCCTCTTGTCCCTGCAACTCAACCACAATCGCCAACTAGTGGAATGACACAGGCCCAAACAGGTACAATTACCCCTCATCTTGGTCAAATGGTTAGTATTGGACAACAGCACATGGCTTCGCAACCATGGCTGGTGCAATACCAACAACCGCAATTCCAACAAGTATACCAAGGATCTGAGCAACAAATCTTTGCAAATAGTGGGCAGTCGTATCCATTCTATAATGGTTATGCCCGTCAACCTTACCAAAGTTACCAGCATCAAACGCATTATGCTGGTATGCAAAGACCAACTGCTCGGGCAATTCCATCTTATCCTGGGTATGCTTCGCCAAACCTGAATCAACAGTTACCCTTCGTGGCAACTTTAGAGTTACCAGATCTAAATCGGCTAACGAACGATCCAATTGCTTATGCCCCTTGGTGGCCAGCAATTCCGCATAAACTTCCATTAGATATTCCTAAATTTAATGGAAATCCGGGTGAAGACCCATCGAATCATGTGTTGACATTTCATCTGTGGTGTTCATCAAACACCCTAAACGATGATTCGATTAGGCTTCGCCTTTTTCAGAGGACGTTAACTGGTCCAGCATCAAAGTGGTATATCGAGTTACCCAGAGCTTCGTTTGACAACTTCAGTGCCCTAGCCACAACCTTTTTAACCCATTTTTAGTTACCGATAAGGTACGAAACGGGAACAGAACTTCTTACCAATTTCAAGCAAACAACGGCCACTCACATATTCGACCATACTCATGAGTGGCAACGTCGTCGTAGAATGGTAAAAACGTATGTTCTTGATCAGCTTTTAGCTGAATGGTTTATTAAGTCATTATTAACTTCCATTACAGAAGATGAGGCAAAAGGAGGAGTCGTCACTGAAGAGAAAGTTATTGCTCGTGCGCAATATTTAGACTTGATTTATACTCAGTCTGGCACGCTCTACAATAAAATCCCTGACGCTCCCAGACTGGAATTTTCCGTCCCTCCTCCTCCTAAATCGAACAATGACTCTCATGTCGGCGATGGCGTGATTGGTACGACAGACACGAAATCAACAAAGGCTACATCTAAAAAGGCCTGTAAGATTTCCAGTCAAAATGCAAAAGAAGAAATTCTCGCCTCGGAAGTAAATGTCGTCTTGACTGATAAAGGCAAAGAAACCAAGAAACCAGGAGGCAAGAAGAAAAACAAAGGGAAGAAGAAGAAACAGGAGGAATCATCACCTGAAAATTCTTCTGCAAACCCTCCTGGAGATAGGAAACCAAAAAGTCCACGCTTAATATGTGATGAGGATCATTGGACAAGAGATTGTCCATATAAAGCCGAGCTTAGAAGATTGGAGGTAAATCCCCTCTACGGACAGAGGCGATCCCTACTAGTCCAAACAAGGTCTAGCAACAATCAAACAACGCTAACACGCAGGTTCCTAATTACAAATGAAAGACCAATGATGAAGGCCTACCTGGATTCCAACGCTAATACTTTTAAAAGAGTTGATGCTCCCGTTCCTTTGCCCCGGCTGGTCACAATCCTCACGATCTTCGTGCACGGACACCTGCACATGCAAAGAACGATACAAACACAAGCATAAAATACAGTAGATGCAACTATATATCAGTCAGAAATGATATAACTCAAATACCATCATAAAGACAATAAGAGTGGAACCATAATGATAGTCGTCTATTATTGATAAACAAAGAAGAATACAACCATAGTTCTGACGTCAAATCCTTCTCAAGAGGGTCCAGCCAGCAAGTCCCTCAAGCATTCACCCTTGAAGGTAGATCTCCCAAGACAAAACTCTCTCTCTCACAAGTTTACACAAGGTCAAAATACTTCACAACCTTCCTTAAGCTCTCTAGAAATCTCACACTTGTCACACCAGCTACCTATCAAGCTCACACACTATGAGCAACACTCCAAACACTATGAATTCCAAACTAGCAGCTCATGGCAATGGTGGAGGCTTAAATAGGAGAAGGAGTCTCCATGAATGGTGGGAGGATGAGCTTATCTCCAAGGAAGGTGGCTCAAATGACGAAACAGACATGCCAGAGAAGGGAGGGCGACATTTACAAGGCCAACAACCAAGTCTGGAGTTATCTGGAAGGCCAGCTGTTAGAACAAACTCGCCCATACTGGATCATCGCGGGTGCATCACTGCCCTGGAGCGCTGACATCGCTGCTGAATAACAAAGAAAGTCATATCAGCGCGATCAGATATAAGTAACAGACGCACTGTCTCATGAATTCCAACCAGCACGGGAATCACGTGTACTTCCGCGCTGGCAGCGCATTAGGTCTGTTTTGGAGCGCTCATCAGCACATCTATTTTGACAACAGTCGCGATGATAGAGGAACTTTGGCAAAGTGGGTCATTTGGCAACATTAGAGAGCATGCGTATGATTAATTTGACCTCATGACACAGTAGGAAGACTGACAGGAAGACAGTGACAAATTACTGTGTAACACTCCCAGAATGGAATTTTCCATCCCTCCTCCTCCTAAATCGAACAATGAATCTCATGCCGGCGATGGCGTGATTGGTATGACAGACACGAGATCAACAAAGGCGACATCTAAAAAGGCCCGTAAGATTTCTAGTCAAAATGCAAAACAAGAAATTCTCGCCTCGGAAGTAAATGTCGTCTCGACTGATAAAGGCAAAGAAACCAAGCAACCAGGAGGCAAGAAGAAAAGCAAAGGGAAGAAGAAGAAACAGGAGGAATCATCACCTGAAAATTATTTTGCAAACCCTCCTGGAGATAGGAAACCAAAAATTCCACGCTTAATATGTGATGAGGATCATTGGACAAGAGATTGTCCATATAAAGCTGAGCTTAGAAAATTCTTCAAGAATTCAAAAACCTCGATGGTATTGACTAATCTGTTTCCAAATCCAGGGAAAAATCTAGTTGCTAGTGAAAATGCTTCCCCGTCCCAAGTGCTGATGTTGTCGGTTTCGAAACAACAAAATGATGCTTTGATATCGAAAAGGAATAAAGATTACGGGAATCCACAGCTGTCGAACAAAAAGGATAAATATCAACCTAGTAGTTCGACAACAACTTCGACAGAAGTTGTGCCTGTTGACACCTAATCCTCTGCGGTTGGGTGAACCTGGAATGTGAACAGTCATCAGAAGATGAACTGAGCACTCACATTCTTGTATATAACAATAGCTACCTAATGTAATAAATCGAATCAGTTTTCTGATTTTTATGCCAAACTGGAGTTACTCCCGGCCTGACATGGTATCAGAGCCTGGTTCTAAAAATAGTTGTAACTCCCTTCATTTTTGCCACTGCCTCTGTCCTGAGCGCTGCTTGCCTCTGTCCTAAAATAGTCTGCCACTGCATCAATCCTAAGCACTGCTGTGCCTTTGTCGATGGCCTGACCTTTTCTCGACCAGACCTCTACACTTCCGCATATCCTCTGCTACATCAGAGGTCCACATCATTGCCTTAATCTGTACCATAACGTCCCTGTCTATGCTCCTGTCCTCAGCTTGGGCTTTTCCAACACCTGTCACCTGGGTTCTCTCTACTCGGCTTGATTCCCCCGAAACACTATTCTGCGCACCCATTCTGCCTTCAACGCTATTAACCTTTATTATGAAAAATAATGGAGATTCTTCTTAACGACAAAGCATTTTTCAGCTGTCACTATCATCGAATAAGTATCATTTTTTATCATTCGACCTCCTTATGTACCTCAATTCTTTGTGCCATTAAATGAATTTTTAAACTCTTAATCTAAGTCACTCGGTTCGACAGATTGAGAGCTTGAATTTCGAATTATGGTGAATTTGAAAGCCGTCTAAAATAGCATCAAGTATTTATACTAGTTTGGCACTGTCTTCAGCCTTTTCAAAGAGTAGAAAACAGATATTGTCTTCATTGTTTTCAAAGAGTAGAGGGTGGATACTGTGTTCAGCGTTTTCAAAGGGTAGAAGATGGATTAGTGAAGTATTTGCGAGCGCCGAGGACCTACAAGTTAAAATTGTTCTAATCAGGCATGCTATTGTTCTCTGTGTTTGGCTATACGATGTTTGTGCAGTGAGCAGTGCGGTTTTGTCCATATGTGTTGAATGGTATACACTTTGAAGGTCATTAAATTTGAGTGTCGTTCCTTCGTTGAACTCGGGTATATGCATTGTACCTTTTCTCGTTTCATTCGTGCAGTTGAAGTTCATGTCGAAGTTCATCCATTACATCTGTTGTTCAGTATATATGCGTGTTGGTTGATTATATGTTGCAGTCAACGTTATTTGTATGCCTTATTGGTGTAAGGGTTATGCTGCATTTGCTTGAGAATAGTTCCATTCATATGCTTGTTACCTTGCATTGAACACCGTGTTGATGTTGTTGACTGTGTTGTATTGTATGCTGGAGAGTGTGAGGTATGTGCTGTTTATATCTGCAGTGAGTAATATGCCGGATTATTCATAATCTCACGAGGTATCATGTGAATGGTATATGGTGCGTTACGATATTGAATGGTTTTCTTGTTTAAAAGAAAATGAAAGGGGAGGATATTTTATAAATTTTGGAGACATTTGAAGAAAACTTAGTGCATAAAGAATTTGAAATCTGTTGCCCTTTTGAGTACAACTTCACTGTATATCAGCAGAAAGTTTTTTTTTAATCAGCAAAAGTTATTTATCAACATAAGTTTTTTTATCAGCAGAATTATTTTTTACAGAATGCATTCAATCATCTCTATGGCAGGAATAGTTCTCACTGGCAAGGAGAACTATCTTGAATGGTCCTGGATGATAAAACACACCCTCATCTTCAATGAGTTGTGGAAGGGAGTGTGTGTCGGAGAAGGAGACAATGACCCAGTGCAGCCTACATCAGACAAAGAGCTCGTCATTTGGGAAAACAAGAACAACAAAGCCTATGCATTAATCGCAGCATCTGTAAATGAAGAAGTAAGTCGCCATATTTCATCATATTCAACTGCCTTTGAAGCTTTACAAAAGATGAAAGAACTCTATGACTCACATTCCGCACTTGAATTTGTTCAGCTCATGATTAAACTCTTCACTCTTGAACTAAAAAATAATGATCCTCTTGCTCTTGCATCTAAAGTAAAGTCTATAATTCATGATATTAAATCCACTAAGGTTGAGCTGGATATCCCTCTTATTGCTTTTCTCAAGGCACTCTATCCTACCTACTCCAATTATCTTGAGTCTTTACAAGCAAATGGAAATCTTAAAGATATAACCTTTGACTCTCTTGTGAAAAAGTTTGCTGAAAGAGAGAAAGCCTTTGGAAAGAAGACAGCTCCTGAATCTTCTGAAGAGACTGTGTGCCTTGCTCATAAAGAAAAGCATCCTGCTCAAGATTCTACAAGAGGAAGAGGTGGACGAAGAGGAAGAGGAAGATACTTTGGAGGCAGGGGGGCAGACATTCTCAAGGAGAAAAGGCAGATCTGCATTGCATTCGCTGCAAACGAAATGGATCACATGATGCTTCTACATGCAAGCTACCATGGGACAAAATTGAGCAGAAAAGAAACCAGCAGAAAGGTAAAATTGATGTTACAGACAAAGGTAAAGCACCTGAATCCGCTCGCTATATTGAGGCACAATGTAACATTGGAGTAAATGAAGATTTGTTTAATGCTTCACTTGCTTTTTCGAAAAATTATTGGTTGCTTGATTCAGGAGCAACCTGTCATATGACTCATAGAAAATATTTTTTTGAAGATTTCACCGACAATGTTGATGGAGCAGTATACTTTGCAGATCAGTCAAAAATCAAGCCATCAGGGCTTGGCACAATCAGGCTTAAACTGCCTGGTCTTCCAGACTTTCTTCTGGATCATGTTCTATATCTTCCACAGCTCAAGAGAAACTTGCTGTCCTTGGTCCACATCCGCCAGCAAGGTCACTCCATTCATATGTTTGATGGCAAGCTTGAGGTAAGAAAAGCATCTGACCACTCACTTTTCATGAGGGGAATAGAAGAAGAAAGGCTTCTCAAACTGCAAGGAACCTCTGCTCATGCACAACATTTCTCATATATTTCTCATCATGAAGAAGGTACACTTCCATCAAGTTTATTATGGCATGCTAGATTTGGACATTTAAACTATGACAGTCTCCGCTTATTGAAGAAAAATGGTGTTGTTGGTTTGCCTACAATTCCTAGGAAACATAAGCAATGTGATGCTTGCATTCTAGGAAAGCATAGCAAACAGTCTTTTCATGATTCACATTCAAGAGCACATAGGAAGCTTGAACTCATTCATTCAGATTTATGTGGTCCAATGCCTGTTCCTTCTGCAAATGGAAATAAATATATCATGACATTTATTGATGATTACACCAGAATGTGTTGGGTTTATTTATTGAAGAACAAATCTGATGCTTTTCAAACATTCAAGAATTTTCATAAATGGATTGAAAATGATGCACAATCTCATATTGGGTCTATTCGCACTGTGTTGGGCCTCAGTTTTGATCTCATTTTGCTTTGAGAAACTTACCTAACTATCCATTTATCCTTCATTTTCACTTCATCCATTTCATTTTAATGAATATTTGATGTCTAATCAGGTATTTAGCTTTAATTTGTCAATTTCTAAAGTTTTTATAAAAGTTTGGTTTTAAGTGCAATTTTGGCAATTTCAGAAATTCCCGTAATCACTTCATGGTTGATATGGATGCAGGCCACTTCAGCACGAATGGGATGCATGAATGGAAAGCTTGGGAACTAGGACCAAGCCACCTATGCTTGGTTCCAACAGATCGAGCTTTATTATGCCTTTTTGGAGCTAGTCAATCATGACTAGTCATCCAGAAATCCCATCTAAATAGGGCTGTTTTGGGATTCCAAGATATTAGTCATATTTCTTGGGATGAGGAAGGTGGATTCGACTTGGATAGGTGGATTAGAGTAGATATGTTTGTTAGAGTGATTTTAGATCAGTTGGTTTCATGAACTCCTTATTTAAGAGCCACACTTTGATGGCTCAACACACTTGACATATGATACTTTTATGCTGTAATATTTTTGGTGTGAAGACTTAAGTTGGAGACTTGTGTTACTTTCATTTTGCTGATCAATACATGGATGTTTGGCTGATATAAAGCTTCTGATATCATCTTCATAAGTGTGCAAGGCAAGGGTGGAGGGCCCCCACTCCAAGCTAAGTACACTTCCAAGTTAGACTAGATTTATTTCATTGCAAATCTGGTTGATGATAGCTTTAGTTTTTCAAAGTCTTATTTCAGATTGCATCATGGTTATGAATAGTGATTGATTTCAGTTGTTAATGGTTTATTCATCATCTAATTGAGTTGGGAAACAAGTGTTCAAGTTGGGCATTCTCTCTATGAAATGGTGAATTAGAATTAGTCTCTTTTGCTTACATGCAAATAGTTTGTTTCCATTTAGATTTATATCTTAAGATGAACAAGTTATGTTGGAAAACTTTAAGTGTCTCTTAAGTTAAGAGCCTTTTTCATGTATGATTTATGCATCTTGAGTTTCTGGTTATCATCTCTAATTCATTAAGTAATAACTGAGGTGGAAGTAGACTTCTTGAGTTCAAGAACTCTTTCAATGTTTCCTCTTTTAAGCTGATTGAATCAAGAGTTTTAAGATATATTTTCTCTTAGTTTTCAATCATTTATCTTTCAAAGTTTGATTATATTTGATCTTCACAAATAGTGAATTTGCCTCCAAGAATAAACAACCCGGATTGATAGTAAATAATTGTGTTAGTTTAGGAACATAAATTAGCTCAACATTTTGGCGTCGTTGCTGGGGAGGCAAATATCGGCATAGTCAATAGAGAGATAAAATCCAAAATACACAAAAACATTAGTTACATTTCATTTCTTTAATTATGTTTCTTTATGCCTAGAGTTAGATATCCTCAAGGTAGATTTATCAAAAACCCCCCACAAGTAGAGATAGGATCATCACATACACCTGTTACTGGTAATCCAATCATTGAAGAGCTGATTGAAAAACAAAGGAGTGGCCAAAGATTAACCTTGATTGAAAGGCAAACTTTGTCAGCTTGGGAGACAAAGCAAAAATTCTCCACTTCCGGAAAACCAAAAGAGAAAGGGAAACAAGTTGTTTTTCCATCCATCGATCCTCCTATCTTCCCGCAACTTGAACCTCCACCTGAAATTGAAACAACTCAACCAATGGCAGAAGAAGAGGGACATGGATCCATTCATCTTACTCCTGAAGAACAAAGAGCTGAAAATGAAAGACAAGAAAGAGAATGGAGAAGGAAGAGAGAGGAAGAAAGGAAACACGAAAATGATAGGAAGTTAGAAAATGACAGGAAAAGACAAGAAGATGGACTTGACCAAGAATCTACTTTTGGTTTCCCAATAATAGATACAAGTGCAATACTAGGAGAAGAAGTAAAAATGAAAAACATTCCACCTTCTGTGTTGCCAAACTTCTATGGAATGTCTACAGAAGATCCAGATTCATTCATGTTTGAATTCGATATCTTATGTAGAACATATGGCTATACTGATGATGTCCATAAGCTCCGTCTTTTCCCTGCAACATTAAAAGCAGCAGCCTTAAAATGGTTTATGGGTTTAGGAGAACAAACAATAGCCTCCTGGGATGATATGCGAACTGTCTTCCTTAAGAAATATCAGCCTTATTGTAGATCTAGAGATTCAAAGGAAGATGTGTTTAGAATGACACAGCAAGAAGATGAAAATCTAGAAGAATATTTAGAACGGTTTGCATATAATCTGCAGAAGTCTAAACAACATTCCCTAAACCAAGAAACTGTTCGAACAATCTTCCTCAAAGGCATAAGAGATGAGTACCTTGACATTTTAAATGTAATGGGTAAAGGAGATATTTCAAATCTTCCATTTGATGAAATTGTCGAGTTATGTCAGAAATATTCTAGAGGAAGATCAAAAGCCGGAAGAAGGGAAGTGAGTTCCAAAGCAGCAAAGTCAGCTGCAGGAGGGATAACAAGGGCTGAAATAGGAAGTCTATTGGAAAATTTCAAAACAGACCTTTTGAGTACATTAGGGACACAAGTAGATGTGCTAAAGGCAAACAAGAAAAAGGAAGAACAAGAACAAGCCTTGGCAATATTTTGTTCAAAATGTAAAAAGAAACATCCTTTGAGAGATTGTCCTTTAGATAGCATTCAAGTGTGTGGTCTTTGTACAGGCAATCATTCCATTGAAAATTGTGTAACATTAAAAGACTTACAAACTAATTCAATGGAAGAAATGCAAGGAGCAGAAGGCTTCTATTATGTTGCACCAAGAAGACCATGGCCACCTAGAATGCCACAACCGAATCAGCCACAAGTCCCTCAGCAAAATTATGCTTATCCATCTTATAATCCTTGGACCCCTCCAATGCCATGGCAAGCTTGGCCTCCACAACAATATCCACAACAACCTGCACAAGGTTGGAGAGGATATGGTTATGGAAACCAAAAGCCACAACAGTCTCAACAATATCAACAGCATTACCAGCAACAGTACCAACAGCCATTTTCATATCCGCAATATCCTCCATCCATGCCATTTCCGCAACAAAATTCTGCATATCCATTCCAGCAGCAGAATCCACCACCATTACTGTCACAACCACAACAGTTACAGTTACCTTCAAATCAACCCAGACCAACGCAATTACCATCCCAACCGGTGGCAAATCCAAATAACAAAGCGGACAAATCTGCATATACAGTAGAGGAAGCAGCATATTATCCTGCATATTCAATTCTTCCTCTTGATGATGTCCATTTAAGGTCTGGAAAAGTGCTTAAGAAGGATTCTCCTCCAATTATAGAAGAACCAGCTGAACAAGGGGAATCATCTGAAACAGCACAAACTAAGGTACAAAATCAGAAAGGAGCAAATATTACACAAACTCCACCTTATCCTGAAAGGTTGGTAGAACAACAAATTCAAAATCAAATAACCCTTCCTGAATTTGATATCTTAGATGAGTTAAAAAATGCATATGTTAAGATTCCTTTATTAAAAGCCATTAAAGAAATACCGATATATGCAAAGACAATAAAGGAACTGTGCATTAGGAAAGAAAGAAAGAAAAAGGATCCTGCAACAATCCAAGTCATTGGTAAATTAGCAAGTCTCATGTCTACTCAAACTGTAATAGAAAAATATATTGATCCTGGTATCCCAATGGTTACCATATCAATAAATAATTTCTCTGTACCTAATACATTAATAGACTTGGGAGCAGCTATCAACGTAATGACAATGGAAACAATGAAAACTTTGCAATTAAACAACATTAGATCGACCTCAACAGTATTGGAATTAGCAGATAGATCTAAGGTTGTTCCTGAAGGAATGTTAGAAGATATCATAGTTTCCTTGGATTCATGGGAATATCCTGTTGACTTCTTGATCTTGCAACCAAAGACAAACTTGGGAGGACATCCTCTGATATTAGGCAGACCATGGTTAGCCACTGCAGATGCCTTCATAGGATGCAGATCTGGAAGTATGATAATTTCACATGGAGATGAGAGGAAGCATGTCACTCTTTATTCACCTGCACAAACCACTTCTTTAGAATCAATACTTGAAACCCAGGAAAAGCAACAAACAAAAGCAGTTTTAAGTATCAATCAATTCTTTGATTTTAGAGAAGAAGAGGAGAATGAAGATCTGATGGACCTTTTTATCTCAGAACCAAGTATTTCAGAGCAGCTTAGGAAAGTTCAATATGAAGCTGCAAATGAACTTTTGAATCAATGTTTTCAGGAAACATGTACTATTAGAACTTTGCAGCATTCTTTGGGAGACATCTTTCCTGTAAACACAATTAGCAACCCAATAATCAAAACAATTGAGGTACATCCTGGAAAACATTTAAATATTGGAAACCAGCTGCAATCAAAACAAGAACAAGAGGTAATTGCATTACTACAGAAATACTCAAAAGCATTTGCCTGGGATTACACTGACATGCAAGGAATCCATCCTAACACATGTATCCACCACATCTATACAGATGATAAACTTAAACCTGTTAGACAACCACAAAGAAGAATGAATCCAATGATGAAAGAAATAGTGAAAGAAGAACTGCAAAAACTGCTAAATGTTGGATTCATCTATCCTATTTCAGATAGTCAATGGGTTTCACCACTGGTTGTTGTACCAAAGAAAAATGGAAAATGGAGGGTATGTATAGATTACCGAGAATTAAACAAGGCTACATTGAAAGACCATTTTCCTCTACCATTCATTGACCAGGTGCTAGACTCTTTGGCTGGAAAGAAATACTTCTCTTTCTTGGATGGGTTTAGTGGGTACAATCAGATTAGAATAGCAACAGAAGACCAAGACAAAACTACATTTACTTGCCCTTGGGGAACCTATGCATATAATGTTTTGCCTTTTGGTTTATGCAATGCACCTGCAACTTTTCAAAGATCAGTGCTTGCGATATTTGCTGATCTAGTCCATGAATGTGTAGAAGTTTATATGGATGACTTCACAGTGTATGGAAACACATATGAAGATTGTTTGAACAATATTGAGAAAGTCTTGAAGCGATGTATCGAAACAAATCTGTCATTAAGTAACGAAAAATGCTATATGATGTTAACAGAGGGTATAGTTCTGGGACACCATATTTCTGGCTCCGGAATTAAGGTGGATCCAGCCAAAATTCAAGTCCTAGTTAACTTAATGCCACCTACAACTCAAAAGGAGGTTAGAAGTTTCTTGGGCTATGCGGGCTATTACAGAAGATTCATAGAAAACTTTAGCAAATTAGCTCAACCCCTGTTTAAACTTTTAGCAAAAGATGTTGAATTCCAATGGACGAATAGCTGTCAGAATGCTTTTCAAATTTTAAAAGATAAACTGTCAGTGGCACCCATACTTCGAGGGCCAAATTGGTCTTTGCCTTTTCATATTTCCACTGACGCATCAGACACTGCAATAGGTGCCTCTTTGGGGCAGAAAGAAAATTTGTTCAACTATGCAATATACTTTATCAGTAAAAATTTGACACCTGCAGAAACAAACTATACAGTCACTGAAAAGGAAATGTTAGCCGTCATACATGCAGTAAACAAATTCAGGCATTACATCACAGGATATCAAGTTTTTATTCACACAGATCACTCAGCAATAAAATACTTGATGAACAAACCCATCACTAATGGACGAATTACTAGATGGCTCCTGTTATTGCAAGAATTTAACATTACAATCCAAGACTGGCCAGGTAAAGAAAACCAGGTGGCTGACTTTCTGTCCCGCATCCAATCACCTGAAGACCCAAATCCAGTTATAGACAACTTCCCTGATGAACATCTGTTTGCCATAGCAGTTAAAACACCTTGGTTTGCAGATATAGCCAATTACTTGTCATCTGGAAAATTTCCAACTCAATTCACTAGCAAGCAAAGAAAGAAAATTGTTAGAGAAAGTTCTAGGTATAGCTGGGTGAATGGTGATTTGTTTTATACAGGTTCAGATCTAATGATTAGAAAGTGTGTGCGTGAAGATGAAATACTAGATATTCTCAGAGCATGTCATGACGAACCATGTGGTGGTTATTTTGCAGACAAGCGAACAGCATATAAAGTGCTGCAATTGGGCTATTACTGGCCATCTATCTTCAAAGATTCTAAGGCATATGTCAAACAGTGTGACAGTTGCCAAAGAATAGGGAGACCCATCATGTCAGATGAAATGCCGCTCAAGCCACAAGTCCTCATTGAGCCATTTGAACAGTGGGCACTTGATTTTGTTGGACCCATTAATCCACCATCAAGTGGAAAAAGATACATCCTAGTGTGCACGGACTATGTAACAAAATGGGTGGAAGCCAAAGCAGTGAGCAGAGCGACAGAGGACACAGTGGTTACCTTCCTCTTTGAAGAAATTTTTGTGAGATATGGAGTTCCAAGACAAATAGTGATAGATCAAGGAACGCAGTTTACCTCAAAGTTAGTGCGGGATTTGACAAAGAAATATAAGATAAAGCATAGGAAGTCTACTCCATATCATCCTCAGGCAAATGGTCAAGTAGAATCCACAAACAAAGTCTTAGAAAACATCATGACTAAGACAGTGCAGCAGAATAGGAAAGATTGGTCTGAAAAGTTGAAGGATGCATTATGGGCCTACAGAATCACATGGAAAAACACAACTGGTTTTAGTCCATACCAGTTGGTCTATGGGAAAGAAGCCTTGTTGCCTATTGAATTTCATATACAAACCTATAGACTAGTAGCAGAATTGGGCATGGACCTGACTGAAGCACAGCAACAAAGGATCATGGAACTTAACCAATTGGATGAACATCGTCAACAAGCAATTGAACAGACAGCATTAGTACAGCAACAGAGAATCAAATGGCATGATAGATACATAAAGACAAAGACATTTCATAAGGGAGACTGGGCCTTATTATTTGACTCCAAATTCAAGGATTTTAAGGCGAAGTTTACAACACACTGGCTAGGGCCATATGAAATCGAGGAGATCTTTGATAACGGAGCAGTGAAGATAAAGACCATTGACCAGGCCCCCACCTCATTTGTTGTAAATGGTCATAGGCTGAAAGTTTATCATCAGCCTATTAGTAAAGAGACATTCATGAAACAACTGGTAGAAGAATCAGGACTGGAAATTATGGCTCTGCCATCTTCCAGTTCAGAAAAAGAATAGAAAAAAAAAAAAAAAAAGTAAAAAAAAAAATCTCTATAAAAAAAAAGCATAAAAAAAAAAAAGAAGATATAAAAAAAAAACAAAACAAAAAAATAAATTGTTTGCTGGTGAAAACCAGGCAACTGGCACTAAGCAAACACGAATTCATAGGGGAAAACCAGGGAAACCTGGACTCTATGAATTCTGTATTTTTGTTTTACTACTCTCACACAATTTCAATGCAGGACCTTTCCACAATTGACTTGAGGACAAGTCAAACATTCAACAAGGGAGAGTCTTGTAGCAAGCTTTTAGCTTCCACAGCTAAAGGATTGTGTTGTTCACTTTGGACCTGAAGCAAATTTGTTGCAGCAGAACCAGAAGGGACCTGAGATGAAACATTATTCAGTGGGACCTGAGGCAAACTTAGTAGCAGCAGATCAAATCATTCCAGAAGCATTGCAGAAGGGACCTGAGATGAAACATTATTCAGTGGGACCTGAAGCAAATAGTTGCAGCAGAACCAGATCAGAGCCGACATAATCTATCAGAAGCATTGCAGAGGGACCTGAAAAAGAAACATTATTCAAAGGGACCTGAACAATTCAAGAAATGGAGCATAGTAAACAAGGAGCAGTAATAAAAGTCTACTTTTCATCTATCCATAACATTTTGGATTCCATTCCACCTGTACAAACAACATTCAACATTCCATCTGTACAAACAGTATTCAACATTCCGCCTGTACAAACAACAGCAAGGGAGTATATTCATAGCCATTTTGTGCTTGAAATTCAAATTTTTTTTTAGAAACTTCTAGTTTTGATCTAATTGAAGTTAGTATCTGCAAATATTCATTGATATTCATTCCCAGTATATACCCTACATTCCCTATTCATATTCCATTTCATTCACATAAATTTCCCTAGGTATTTTCCTTAAACGCAAAAGGATCAAACTGGGACCACTCTTTTCACCTGCACATGAACTCAGAGCATTAGAATGATTATAATTTTAAATATGACCCCAATGGTCATTTTAAAATTATAAAGCTATGTTATAAAAGATATGCGCTAAAGTATAAAAGCATTGAACATATACATCATAGGTTATATGAGCGCTAAAGTATTTTTCAAATGTGCATAAGCTAATGATGTTGCAAAAGGATATAGTATGTGCATATATCAAAGGTATTGGGTATAAAGTATTGCGCATACAATAGGGAGATATAAGAAATATATATAACCCAATGCGCATATTCAAACAACCAAGGAGCATATAACATAGTGACAAAAGGCCGCGGGTTATGATAATAATACATGTGAAGGCCGTGCCTATAACATAGTTATAAAGGCGCAATGTAATGATACAAGTGGAGGCCGTAAGCATTCATTCGATGGTGAGAGAGGATGATGTTTAAAACAAAATTATGGCATATATATATTTCAAAGTCACCAAACCAAAAGCATATTCAAATACGATGGTGAGAGAAAGGTATATGGCATATATATTTCAAACATACCAAACTATGGTATAACGTTTCAAATGCAAAGGTTATGAATTCAAAACCATAAGCTTTGAACGTAAATCGTATGGAATAGTTTTGGCACATTATTACACCAGCCATATGATAATAACCACACAGCAGTGCTACGGCCAGGTAAGGAAATGATAATAATCAAATATCATTGCAATGAAGGGCACGACGGAAGCCATAATCAACAGACGTTGCCGCAAAGAACAAATGAGAAACCATAAACTCCACGCAGGCCAACACACAGGTACGGTGATGACACGGTGTAATGGCAGCATATGGCTATTGGCTGGAGTAGCGGTGGAGGATATGCGTAGGAAACAACAAATACGGCCATCCTCATGACTCAGTCGGGAGACTGAGTCAATGAGGATGGCCATGTAACCACGCATACCAACAAATGAAATGCAGGTACAATAAGGAAACGGTCATAAGTAAACCTTCCCTGCGCTGTTCAAACCACAATTCTTCATTGCCAGAGCTCAGTAAGTTGAGTTTGAAGCCGAAACATAGTAAAAGGGGAAAGGAGTGTGTTGAGTGAGAATTTAAAGGCAAAATCTGAGTCGTGTGAGTGGAGGAAGACGAGTTTTGCGAGCAAACAAGGTAAGACTTGAGTTTATTTCGCTCGGCGACTGTAGATAGATATGAGTTTCGCCATTAACTCACAGATGTTGTTGCTCTGCCACCAGTTCGATTGACCGAAGAAGGAGGGATTTGAAGAGTTGTTTGCATCCCACGCGGCCAGCAACAGTCGGGTAACACTAAAACCGGGATAACTCCAAGTTTGCAGCATGCGTGGATAGGTTAAACGGATTTGTATGCGTAAATTGTGGTGTAGAAACAGCGGTCAACAATCCGGCATTTAAAGTTACATGTTGCATGCATAACACGAAAAGGAATTTTGAGTTAAATGTGGAATTTAATGCATTAAATCCGGAGAGTTAGTTTGAGTGGGAGAAGCAGGAAGCGTTAAAAGCCATTTATACGCACTGCTTGTTTACTATTGTTGCATATTCCTTTTTGCCATGTGCGCTGCCAACAGAGGAACGCAATAATCATGGAATGTTTGCCATATGAGTGTCGAACGCATTGTTAAGGGTTGTGTATATGAGCGCTGCTTGTTACAACCATTGTTACATTTAAAACTTCACTTTGCTGCGCACTAAATCTCTGTCAAATGCATGTGAGTATGTGGATTGTTCAAAATAGAGAACGCGTAAATCATGGAGTGTGTCATATGAGTGTTGATGCAATAAATTAGTTTGTTGAGCGCTGGTTGTTATATGTATGGGCTGCTAAACTGAGTGCATTGGTATATGCCGAGAAAGGGTGGAGTGTCAAATAAAAAAAACAGAGGAATGCTGTAGGATTCATATTCAAAATCAGTCAAAGGCATTCATCGCTTATTGCACCCTGTGTATTGAATTTTAATGTGTCTGTGCCATATACAGAAGGTTGAAATGCGTTGGCATGCCTGCATATATGCTATGTTGATTGCAGAACCGAGTTGAATGTCAAATTTGCATTGTTTGTGCCTTGAGGCCGAGAGCTGCATAGTCTGCGTTTTTTAAATTTTGTTTGTCATTTGTTATAAGCAGTAAGGAATATGAGGCCGAGCGCATGTGATTAGACCTCTGTTCTTATAACTCTGTGTGCAGTATTTACGCAGTCATTTTTTTGAGAATTTGTTGAAAGATCAGAGCAATTTGCTGCATTACAGTCAAATTTTGTTGAGATTTCTTGAGAGGCCGAGAGCAATTTGTTCATTACACAGTCATTTTTTTCCTTTGTGAATAGGCAGAGAATGTTTTTGAAGAGCTGTTGAGAGGCCGAGAGCAAAATTTTTCAAGTTTTTGTTTAAATACACAGTAACACATGTTATTTTGAGATTGAAAAAACATGGTTATTGCTGCATGTGTATTTACTTTTCAAAAACAAACAGAAAACAGTGTATTGATAGAAGATATTCAGGTGTTGTGTGCCTTAAACAGGGATTTGAAACAGAGTTTGTGCAGAGGAAAGACAGCAGAGGTTAAAGAGGACAGAGTCAAATAGATTAAAAGTTGAGTCAGAGGGGGAAGGTAAGCCTCGTTGCTTCTACAATTTCATTTGAAAACAATAGTCATAATTTTTGTTAAAATGAAGTTAGTAACAGCAGAGGATTATATTGATTGGTTCACAGAAATCATGACAAACCGGGTAGAACCAAAATTTCAAATTGAGAGTTGGAGCAAAGAAACTGTAGAGAAACTGTATCAGTCAGGGATGATAGGATTCCTACAGAAATTTAATGGCTATTCTGATCAGATAACTAAAGATTTCATCAATAATTTCAGTCAAGACCAAACTCAAGTAGGAGAAATCAGTGTCCCAGTAACTCAAGAGTACTTGTCCAAAGCCTTAGAGTTGCCGATGATAGGGGAAAAGTATCACAAAGGTTTACATTTCAAGGAGAAAGGGTGGACTTTCTTCCTTGAAAAGAACCGAAAGGGAACATTTGATAGAACTAAGGGGATACCCAGGGAATGGTTCAATGAACCATGGAAGGAACTAGTCTTGGTTGTTCAGAAGTTTTTAACATGTGATCGTGGTTACAGCATTGCTCATTTATATCATGTTAGATTACTACAGCATATCAAAGGGGATGAAAGAATTAATTTACCATATTTCCTGCACAAAAGTCTTGTAAAAATGATTGAAACAGTGAAACAAGAAAATAGGCCAAGGTCAGCACAGATCTATCATCAGGGGTTAATTAAAATCTTAGTGGAATACCAGGTAAAATCAAAGGGCCTAGAATGGAAAGAATTCATGCATAAAAATCATTTTACAGAACATCTTATTGATATACAGGAAAAGGTAGAACAGGAAAGTAGAAGCATGATGAATTCTCCCCTATATCCAAGAACAAGAGCTAGAAATATGGCCATGCATGAGACTGAAACATCTTTTATGTCTGTTCATAGGAATAGAACTTCTATTGATCTTGAGAAAGAAGTAGAAGCTTATTCTCCTAGAAAACCAGAAGAGCAGGATATAGCACAAGAACCCCTTGAAAGGGATTCCATATATAATGATGCAGGAGAATCATTAATGAAAACCACTCAGGATTTTGAAAAGGAAATTCATTTGGCCAAAATCCAAGACTTAACAGATCAGATAGAAATAAGCAAAATTGTGGAAAAGGAATTAAAATCAGAGAACAAGGCACAGAAAAAGGACAATGCAAAACTAATGAAAAGTTGCAAGAAGAAATAAGCAGGTTAAAAAGGAGAAATGAATTGCTTTCCAAACAGGCATTTCAGTGGTTAAAAGATAAAAACATGTGGAAAGCTAAATATGAAAAACAAAAGGTTAAAGCAGCAATGTTAAAGGCAGGGCAGGAATCAGAATTTGATTGTGTGAACAGGGAAACAGCTACAGGTACAGCATCCACTTCAGAGGGCAGAAGGTCCAAGAGGAGCAAGCAAGCATGGGGACATGCTTGATCATAAGCATGGGAGAGATGTTGGGCCTCAGTTTTGATCTCATTTTGCTTTGAGAAACTTACCTAACTATCCATTTATCCTTCATTTTCACTTCATCCATTTCATTTTAATGAATATTTGATGTCTAATCAGGTATTTAGCTTTAATTTGTCAATTTCTAAAGTTTTTATAAAAGTTTGATTTTAAGTGCAATTTTGGCAATTTCAGAAATTCCCGTAATCACTTCATGGTTGATATGGATGCAGGCCACTTCAGCACGAATGGGATGCATGAATGGAAAGCTTGGGAACTAGGACCAAGCCACCTATGCTTGGTTCCAACAGATCGAGCTTTATTATGCCTTTTTGGAGCTAGTCAATCATGACTAGTCATCCAGAAATCCCATCTAAATAGGGTTGTTTTGGGATTCCAAGATATTAGTCATATTTCTTGGGATGAGGAAGGTGGATTCGACTTGGATAGGTGGATTAGAGTAGATATGTTTGTTAGAGTGATTTTAGATCAGTTGGTTTCATGAACTCCTTATTTAAGAGCCACACTTTGATGGCTCAACACACTTGACATATGATACTTTTATGCTGTAATATTTTTGGTGTGAAGACTTAAGTTGGAGACTTGTGTTACTTTCATTTTTCTGATCAATACATGGATGTTTGGCTGATATAAAGCTTCTGATATCATCTTCATAAGTGTGCAAGGCAAGGGTGGAGGGCCCCCACTCCAAGCTAAGTACACTTCCAAGTTAGACTAGATTTATTTCATTGCAAATCTGGTTGATGATAGCTTTAGTTTTTCAAAGTCTTATTTCAGATTGCATCATGGTTATGAATAGTGATTGATTTCAGTTGTTAATGGTTTATTCATCATCTAATTTAGTTGGGAAACAAGTGTTCAAGTTGGGCATTCTCTCTATGAAATGGTGAATTAGAATTAGTCTCTTTTGCTTATATGCAAATAGTTTGTTTCCATTTAGATTTATATCTTAAGATGAACAAGTTATGTTGGAAAACTTTAAGTGTCTCTTAAGTTAAGAGCCTTTTTCATGTATGATTTATGCATCTTGAGTTTCTGGTTATCATCTCTAATTCATTAAGTAATAACTGAGGTGGAAGTAGACTTCTTGAGTTCAAGAACTCTTTCAATGTTTCCTCTTTTAAGCTGATTGAATCAAGAGTTTTAAGATATATTTTCTCTTAGTTTTCAATCATTTATCTTTCAAAGTTTGATTATATTTGATCTTCGCAAATAGTGAATTTGCCTCCAAGAATAAACAACCCAGATTGATAGTAAATAATTGTGTTAGTTTAGGAACATAAATTAGCTCAACACACTGATAATGGAAAAGAATATACATCAAATGAATTTGAAAACTATATTCGCCAACATGGGATAAAAAATCAAACAATTATGCCCTATAATCCCCAACAGAATGGTGTAGCTGAAAGAATGAATAGAACAATCTTGAATATGGTACGATCCATGCTTTTCTTCAAAAATGTAAAGATAATGTTTTGGGCTGATGCTGTTCTATGTGCTGCATATATAAAGAATAGATGTCCATCTAATGCTATAAGAAACAAGACTCCTTATGAATTGTGGTATGGACATGTTCCTTCGGTAAAACATCTCAGGATCTTTGGTTCCACCTGTTATGCTTTGATACCAAAGATACATAGAAACAAACTTGGTGCTAGAAGTCGTAAGTGTATCTTCCTGGGATATTCAAACACCTCTAAAGCATACCACCTCTATGATGAAGTAAATAAAAAGTTTGTTGTATCTAGAGATGTCATTTTTCTTGAATCATCCAAATCTGACAATGTTGTTGAGCGGCAACTTGATCGCTTGGATAGATTCGCAAAAACGAAATCATTTCAAGAATTTGATAATCAGATTCCACATCTTGAAGGGGGGATTCCTATACTAGAACAACATGTGGAATCTTCTTCTAAAGAACAATCTCCTCTGCATGAAACTCCAACAACGGATGATGCTTTAAGTGATGTAATTGATAGAATTGGGAGACTCAATCTTGATTCAGTCCCAACTCAATCAACAAAGCAGTCTGGACCATCTCAGAAAGGTCCCCCAAAGTGGCTGACAAAGACACTTGAAAGTGTCCATCCTGATAAAATTGGAAAAACAGGAACCAGAAATTCAAACCGACAAAATGTAGGTGATGTAGATGACTCTAATTCACCTGTTGATATGGATGTTACTTATGATTGTGAATTGAACTTGTCTACAGATTTTGAACCAACTTCCTTCAAAGAAGTTGCTTCTCATGATGAATGGAAAGAAGCGATGCAAAAGGAGTATGATGCCCTCATAAAGAATGGCACTTGGAAGCTGGTTGATCCTCCATTTGGAACCAAACCAATTGGTTGCAAGTGGGTCTACAAGAACAAGTACAAAGCTGATGGCTCACTTGACAAGCACAAAGCTAGGCTTGTGGCAAAAGGTTTTGCACGGAAGGAAGGGGTCGATTATGAGGAAAATTTTTCCCCCATAGCAAAATGGACCACCATCCAGACACTCTTTGCACTAGCAGCTCAGAACGGTTGGAAAGTCCATCAAATGGATGTAAAAACTACATTCTTGAATGGAGATCTAAAAGAGAATGTTTTTATGTCCCAGCCTGAAGGATTTGCTGTGAAAGGACATGAACAAAAAGTATGCAAACTTGTGAAGTCCTTGTATGGCCTCAAACAAGCACCGCGAGCCTGGTATGAAAAACTAACTGAGCATCTTCTGAAACTCAACTTCAATCATTTTGATCTTGATGATGCAACTTTATTTGTCAAGAAAGATGGAAAAATAGTTGTATATCTTGTGGTATATGTAGATGATCTTTTAATGACAGGGAACAATGAAAGCTACATTGCATCCATAAAGAAGGAATTGGGGAAAAGTTTTGAAATGACTGATTTGGGCTATGTTCATTACTATCTTGGCATTGAAGTAACCCAACATCCAAAATCCATATTTCTTTCTCAAAAGAAATACATTGGAGATTTGTTAAACAGATTTGGCATGACAGAGTGCAATCCTCTTTCTACTTCAATGGAACAAAACTTAAAGCTCACATCTATTGAAGGAAAGGAATTTGAGGATGCAACAAAGTATAGACAGCTTGTAGGAAGTCTCATCTACCTCACTACTACCAGACCAGAAATTTCATTTGCTGTTGGAATCCTCTCCAGGTTTATGCAAAAGCCTTGTGAGGGAAATTGGTCTACTGCAAAAAGAGTTCTAAGGTACTTGAAGGGAACTCAAGGCCTTGGAATCAATTATACACAGGTGGACGACTTCAGCTTGATTGGATACTCTGATTCAGACTTCGATGGAGACAAAGAAACTGGGGTATCTACTTCAGGATATGTTATGAGTCTTGGATCAGGAGCTGTCTCTTGGAGATCACGCAAACAATCAGTTCCAGAAGATTCCATAACAGAAGCAGAATACATGGCAGCAGCTGAAGCAACGAAATAAATTGTGTGTCTTAGGAAAATTCTTGAAGATTTGCAGGTAAAACAAGTACAATCAACTCCACTCATGATTGACAACACCTCTGCAATAAAGTTGGCCAAGAATCCAAAGTTCCATGATCGTACAAAGCACATCAATACTAAATATCATCTGATCCGCCATCATGTTGAGGCCAAAACAATCCATCTCCGTCATTGTTCCACAAATGAGCAAATTGCAGACATCTTCACCAAAGCGCTTGGAAGAGAAAAGCTTGAAAGATTTAGAATGATGCTTGGACTCACCAACATCCCTTCAGATTTAGGGGGGGAATGTTGACACCTAATCCTCTGCGGTTGGGTGAACCTGGAATGTGAACAGTCATCAGAAGATGAATTGAGCAGTCACATTCTTGTATATAACAATAGCTACCTAATGTAATAAATCGAATCAGTTTTCTGAGTTTTATGCCAAACTGGAGTTACTCTTGGCCTGACAGTGCCGCCCATCATTCTAGAGCTAACAATAAAACTGCCAAAGGGAGCAGTACACAAGTCGACATTTTATCCTCGTGCCAGAGCAGCACAACATTATAATATAGTGGAAGATCTGGCCCAATCTCCATCCGCTATGTCGACACTTGAAGTACTACAAAATTGACCATCCCAAAAGCAGGTTTTATTATCAGCTATAGGTGGGATAGACCCGAAGGATTCTAAGCTTGTGTCATTTAATCACAAAGGATATGATCCTCAGTTACCAGCTCAACTAGCTTTCCTCATTCAGGTGAAAGCCCTCAACAAAACTGTTCATAGAACAATAATTGATGAGGGTGCATCTACATGTATTATGTCGATGAGTTGCTGGAAAACTTTAGGATCTCAAACCCTGTCACGGTCTTCAACGACATTAAAAGCATTTGAAGAACGAACATATACCCCATATGGTATTCTAAATAACTTGCAAGTTGAACTAGGGGGGAAAACAATAGAAATAGATGCTGAAGTAATCGATGGAAACCTTGATTACAACATCCTACTGGGAAGACCATGGATATATGCTATGGCTACGGTTGTGTCGACCTACTTTAGGAAGATTGCATTTCCTTTTCAAGGAGGAATTACAATCGTCGAACAACAAACATTTCTCCCCAATAGTTCCCAAGTTACGGGTGTAGGAATTTACAGGGTAAGTTCCTCAGACAGAACACCAAAGGACACCGCTCACAAATAGATCACAGATCAATACACCAGAATTTGATGTGGTTAAAACCCTCAAAGAGGGAAATAATCCATGGCTTGAGCCAACGCGGCCACTTCAGGCAATTTATTAATAAAAGAATGAAAATTTACATATGTTTCTCTCATAGACAGATTACCCTACAAATGACCCTCCATGCTCTTTAAACAGAGATCATGGACCAATCGGGTGTTAAGCCATGGATCAAGTGTCGGTAATACCGAGGAGAGAATGAACCATCGGATCACTACATATCGTGACCGTCAGATTGTAAGTTACAAAATGTACATAGTAAAGAAACACACTTTACCTAACTCTATACCTAAATCTATACTAGAATATGGTCCATGGAAGCCCCCATTCGCTTCAAAATATCGGAGTAGGCCTACTTAAAGACCCTATATTAATGGGGACTTTTTCCCTACCACCTCCAATCAATCTGGCGGAAGTGGCAACAGTAGGAGCCTGCAATATGATATCTTCTATTCAACAGATCTCAGAAAACGATATTAGCATGGATCATCTACAGGTATTGCCTCTAAGCCAAATAGAAACATTGTAGCAATCAATGTTTTTGGCATGGGAGGCAAACCCAAATCAACGCTCATCAAGCATTTGGATAGATAGGTCTAAGGAATATGGCACTGCTTTAGATCCTTGGTCACAAGTGCATCACACCGACGAAGGAATTGTTCAGTCAATGATAATTGAAGTGGAGCCATGGGATGATTACCACCATCATTCCCATCTTCCGAATTGTCAAGAAGATACTCCTGACGACCTTCCTCATCCTTTAGTTTTTTATTTTCTATCAAATATTGTAAACACGGTGGATTCCGAGCGAAACCTGTCCAATATTGAAGAGACTATCACCATAAATATCTCGACCAAAACAGATGTTGTAGAGAATATTTATGTTGGCAAATGTTGTTCTCCTTCAGAACTGGAAATATATAACACTCTTTTTCATGAATTTAGAGATGTCTTTGCTTGGTCATACGAAGAAATGCCAGGCATTGACTCGAGTATAGTTGAACACGAAATCAAGATGTATCCATATATCAAACAGGTACGACAACGGCTACGGCAGGTGCACCCCAAGAAAGCCGTTGCCATCAAGGCAGAAGTTGAGAAACTTCTCCATGCTGGTTTTATTTACCCGGTTCCTCTAACCGTTTGGGTATCGAACATTGTTCCTGTAATGAAAAAACAAGGAACAATTAGAGTGTGCGTCGATTATAGGGATGTAAATCAAGCTTGTCCGAAATACAACTACCCTACACCCTTTGTTGACCAGATAATTGATGAATGCGCCGGATGTGAAATATTTTCTTTTATGGATGGATTCTCTGGGTATAATCAAATAAATATCCTCCCACAGGACCAGTCAAAGACTGCATTTATTTGTCCGTGGGGCACATTTGCATATCGCAAATTACCCTTTGGTTTAAAGAACGCAGGGGAAACATTTCAGAGGCAATGAATTACGCCTTCCATGACATCAAAAACATCATTCAACCATATCTCGACGACCTTACGGCTCATTCGTGAAAGCGGACTGATCATCCGCAGCATTTGAGAGCAATATTTCTATGTTGCCGACACTATAAGATACGACTCAATCCACACAAATGTGTGTTCTGTGTCAGTTCTGGTCATTTGCTTGGATTTGTATTCTTAAAGGACGGGATTCGTCTCGACCCATGTAAGGTTCAGGCAATCATAATTTTCCTCCACCTTCAAATTTGCTTCAGATTCAGAAACTCCAAGGGAAAGCAAACTTTCTGAGGAGGTTCATTCCAAATTATGCCGAACTTGCTAAAGGTTATACATGTCTATTGAAAAAGGAAGTGCCCTTCATCTGGGATCAGGTCGCCCAAGCTTCCTTTGATGCTTTAAAAGAACCCTTAATGAAAGCATCATTAATGTACGCTCTTGATTATCAAAAAGACTTTAACCTGTATTTGGCTGCAGCGGATACAACCATCGCTATGGTTTTAGTTCAAGAAGACAACAGAATTGAACATCCTATATATTATTTGAGTAGGAACTTAAATGATACAGAAAGCAAGTATTCCTATGTTGAAAAGCTGGCTCTCGCAGCTGTTCAAGTGATACAGAGATTTCGACACTATGTCCTCTTTCGAAAAAATACCATTCTGTCAGATTGCAACCCCATGACTTATATATTGTCGCGACAGTTGCTGAAGGGAAAATATTCAAAATGGATAGCAATTCTTCAAGAGTTTGATCTGGAATTCGTAAAATCCAAATCAAAGAAATCCCTGGTTTTCGCGGAATTACTATGCAATCTCCCATCGTCGTCCAACGATGAAACATCCGAAGAAACCATCATGGATGAATCTTTGTTTCTGATATCTTCAAGCAATCCGTGGTGTGGAGATATAATCATCTATCTCCAAACCCAAAAATATAGGCCTAATACCTCTCGCTCAGAACAAAAACGTATTCGATACCAGTCAAAAGACTACATGATTGTCGGTGATACACTTTACTGTCGTGGTGTCGATATAGTTCTGAGGAGGTGCCTCACCCACGAGGAGGCCGAAAAAGTCCTGAATGATTTCCATTTAGGCGTGTGTGGGGGGAATCAATCTGGTTACGCTATAGCGCAAAAATTTTTATGAGTAGGATACTTCTGGCCAACAATGTTCAAAGATTGCATAACCGGAGTCAGAAGTTGCCATGCATGTCAAATTTTCGATAGCAAAACCAGAAAACCAACCGCACCTCTGCAACCGATAGTCGTTGTTGGGCCATTCACCAAATGGGGAATTGATTTCATGACATGTAACCCCACCTCGACCGGGGGGCATGGATATATCATAGTCGTAGTAGACTAGTTTACCAAATGGGCCGAGGCGATGCCCACATCAGATAACACTGGTGAAACAGCTGACCTTTTCTTTTTCAATCATGTAGTCGCCAGATTCGGTGTTCCACAAGCTATAGTCATAGATCATGGATCTCATTTTCGCAATCACATGATAGTCGAATTGGCTGCCAAATTAGGGTTGTCCCATGACAACTCTACTCCATATTACCCGTAGGCCAATGGACAAGTTGAAGCAATCAACAAAGTCCTGAAGCAGATGCTGCAAAGGATGATTGGAGTCCACAAAAGGAGTTGGCACCTGATCTTGTACTCAGCCTTGTGGGCATACCAAACATCGGTAAGGAATGCAACCGGGTTCACACCTTTTCAACTGGTGTATGGCCTAGAAGCAATCTTACCAGTTCAGTGTGAAATCTTGTCCCTCAAGCTCGCGGTCGACCTTCTCCCCAAAACTTCAGAAGATGAGGCTCGTTTCTTGGAACTAATCCAATTGGATGAAACCCGTCGTAATGCTGCATTGGCTAACAAAGCCCATAAGAAACGAGTCAAGGCGCAGTTCAACAAAAATGTCAAACCCCGTGTCTTCTCAGAAGGTGACTTGGTCTTACTTTACGACCAGGAATCCAATAAATTGGGAGTAGGTAAATTCAAGTCTTTGTGGATGGGCCCCTATATTGTTAAACGGGTATTAGCAAAAGGAGCCTATGAGTTAATGGATTATGATGGGATTCCACTGGCGCAACCCCGTAACGGGTTGTATCTTAAGTGTTACTACGCATGATTCAGTGTAGTAACCCATATGCTTTTGTTACATTTTTGTTTTCGCTAAGGGTAATTGTTTTGGTCAAGTAATCCACTGTTTACATTTTTCGCAGATGTCGAACCCATTGGAATATCTTGTTGGATATGCCGACGAAGTGAGTCGTAGTTTGCGGAACCTATCTTCTGCGGCCTGGGCCATTTTTGATCCAAGCGACGAGTTAGTAAGTTTCAGACGGTTATGTATTGGTCAGTCAACAAATAACATCACTGAATATAGCGCTTTGATAGAACTTCTCTCTGATGCCATCACACATGGCATAAGCTGACTTGTCATCAAGCTAGACTCACAGCTTGTCATACTACAACTCACTGGTATCTACTCCGTCCGAAATCCAGATATCTATCGCATGTTCCTAAGGGTCAAGATTTTGGAAAGAAAATTTGATTTTATTCAATATCAGCATATTTCCATAAACTTAAACACATTAACAGACTCATTGGAAAATTATGTGTTAGATAGACATTTGCAACATTTATAAAAAGAAGCATTTCATTAGTATTGCATCAGGATCATGTAACTTAACCAAAATAAAACTCCGAAAATCAAAAATATATATATAACTGTTTATGATTTACACATAATGTTCTGTAACCAAGACAAAATTGGTCAAATGAACCAAAAGTCAAAATGCTAGGGGGAACCCTAATCTAATGATGTTGGTGATAACAAGTCACCGCCTGTGCAATCATGCGTAAAAGCCTAGTCCACCGACTCGGTACGCCGGTAGTATGTCGCTGCAACCTCAGAGGCAGCTCGCCAGTCCTCACATCCGGAATACCAAGAGTGAGGCCTTCAACCTGATCCTACAATGCTGAAAGAGTCTTGGCCACATCAAGGTCGCGAAGGATAGCCCTTCCCACAGCCTCTCCTGCTCTCAACATTTCATTTTCCTTCTTTATGATCTTCTCCAACATGTTTGCTTCCATCAATTCCTCTTTTATCTCTTCAATTTGTTTCTCTAACCTTCTCTGTTTCTTGTTTGTAGGTACTAGCTCTTTCCTTTCTTCCTTTTTACTCTCGATTTCCATTTCCGCTTCTTGTTCTGGCTGTGAATTAGTATTGCTTTCAATGTCCATTGGTGCATTTGCATTCGGCTCTGGTTGATCATCTTGTGTTTGATTCCTTTTTATTCTCATTGATCTTCGCTTATACATAGTGAAGATTTTATCTTTTTCAATTTTCTTAACAGTTTCTTGCCTCATCCTTCTTGTCCTTATACCACTGCTGGGTTGAGGAACATTGCTTGACTTACACTCATGGATTTCCTCATCAATATCAAGCATAAACTCTATGTGTTCTTGCTGCTGTTCCTGTTCCTCTTCTTTAATTTGATTGGCAATTAAAAATTCTTTCCATGTTTTTCCTCTCCTCTGCAACTCAAATTCAATTAGAATTTTGATCAACCCAAAATGATACAAACTCTTATCTTCATTACCTTTTCATTTCTAAATGGCCTTCGACATTTTAGTCAAACTCTGTAAGAGGAAGTAGGGAAAACTGATAGTGAATTGACCTTTTAAGTGCAACATACGTTTTATGTGATATAGGTATACTATACTGTAACATCCTTCACATGTAACAAATTTCTGAATAATGTATACCATTTCGTCCCAAGGGTGAATTAGCCAACTTCTGGGAACACCCTTTTTCCAATTGACAGAGGAAACCCTTGACCTAGACATAAACTGAGTCCATGATTTTTCCCTAAATTGTTTGGTTTTGAAATACTTTTCCCCTTTTGGACTGATTCCCAATGTTTGTGCTATGTTATCCTCTGAAATTCTAAAAGAGAAGTTTCCTATTAAAGCTTTCTCTCCATTGAAGGAAAATGCAAATTGCTTTGTAACTTCTTCATTGTTTCCATTGAATTTCTCTAGAAAAGACAACCATTGTTTTTACCTTAAAATCGTGACACAGTCTTCATGATATTGTGAGCTATCAAATTTTTTGTGCTCTGCTCTATTGGTCATTTTATTAAAAATCTCTGTTCTAACCCTTTTGTTTATGCTCAAAAATTTAATCAGGGTTTTTCAATGTGTTACCTCTTTTCCTGCGTTCCACTGAGCTGACCTGGTAACGTCTTTGATTCTAGGAGTTTACTTCTTCAATTGCTTGAGCGAGTGACCTGGTTAACTGTTATAGACATTTTTGGGCACTGCAACCCCAATCATAAATGTCCATAACACAAGGGCTCTTAAGTCCCTAAAAGTGTTGTTCCAACCTCTAAAAGAACAAGGTCAACTGATTACATCTTCTCCCAGAAGTTCTCCATGAAAAACTGCTTAGAACTGGTCAAAACTGGACCATCTCACCTGCTCCATGGTCAAAGTGCACTGCATCCCACCTAAATACACATGGGAGGTGCGATGCATCTTGAAACGCCCTTCTATGGGGTGCGATGGGTGAGAGTGGACAAATGGTAGGGTTAATCTGCAAGGTGGAGGATCATGAAATCTTCTAGAAACTTCTCCTGTGACACTTGCCTCTCTGCATTCACCTAGGGATGAGTAAGAGACCATCAATCTCCAAGTGGAATCAAGAACTATCAGAGAGAGGAAACTAACCAAATCTCAAAAGTTGACTCACCCCCCTTGCAAACATCTATATATGGATCCCTCATCCCAGAGATCCAGAGGCTGGAATTTTGTATCTTGTAAGGAAGTGCTGCTGGTTTCTTGGTGCATTATCATAGTGTTGGGTGATCTAAGCTTTTCATGAGGTGAAGAAGGGCTTTCTTGCTGAGAGGATGATGATGGGTCAGAACAATTGGTTGTATTCCTCTTTGTTATTTCTTGATTATCAATAAAGCTATTCAAGTTTTCCTCCACATTCTTGTATGATTGATGATAAATGCATTTGTGTGGTCAATATATATCTGGTCCTATGTTGTTTATGATAATAGATCTACGTTCTTGGATAGTGTTATGCTGCTTTGATTCTATAGGTGCTCTTTGAAGCTGGGTAGACGAGGAAGCTAGTGGAAAAGATCTATTAGAAGGGAGAGGAATCAAGCAAGGAACCAAGCGCAAGACAGAGGTTGGTCTCCTTTACTCCCCTCTTATCTATTTCTCATAAAGGAAAACGAAAGTGGTTTTAGTTTGTTTGTTTCTAAGGTAGCTACCAGCCTTAGTGGGACTAGCAGCTCTGCATAGACACTAGATTTCCCGATAACAAAATGGCGACTCCGCTGGGGAGCGAATAGATTGTTTTTTTGTCTACATTTGTTTGCTTTATAAACTTACAGACAGAGCCTGAAGTCAAGCCAGCTAGCCTTCGAACAGCATTTGCTATGCAAGTGCAAAGTAGATCAATGCTACTTCAGTCTATCTCCGGGTTTTGTTTATGAATTGAACAATCAATTTACAAGCTCTCTAATTTCCCTTGTGGTGGCTCTAGTAACCTCCTTAGGTCTACCCCTGTGATTGATTTACTGATTACCACTTGCTCGGCCTAAATCCCTGAACTGAGCTCCAAATTGTGACCAGGAACCCAGTTAAAGTCTCGTCCCTGGTCCAGCGCACTATCTCTTCTTTGGATTCTGGATGCATCGCACTTCTTGAGTGTAGTAGGTGCACTACATCTCTTTTTCCCTGTGCTACAGGTGCGCTGATCAGACAAGGCCTTTTCTACTCTTAGATTTTGGTTTCTGCGTTCACTCTTTTCAGCACTATTCAGGAGTTTTGCTGCCTGTAGTCAATACACCTCTATTGAAACCCCCTTCCTTGCCATTATTCCGCCTCCATTGTGCAAAGAACTGTAAATGTTTTTATGTATTTTGAGCCATTTTCAGATCTCTTTTACAAATAAGTAGCGTAATTGAACTATCGTTTCTTGATTTGGAAGTGTCGCAAGAGTCGTTTTCAGTCATAGAAGAGAATATGATTGTTCTTGATAGTCGATTACACTGTTACTCTTGTATTTGATTTGAATTGGTAGTTTTTCAAGTGTCCAAAGCAAGTTTTCGATTCCAAATCACAAAGTGTCGTCATTATCCTCATTTTGTCTTGAAAAGAAACTTGCTAGCAATGTCGCTTTGAAAAATAATTCAGATTGCGCTTAGCTTTCTTTTTATCATTCACACATTAAGAAGGCTGAAAACAAATACATGCATGTGCATTTGCATTTAGACTGTTTGTTGGTTTGATTTAGGACAGTGCATATAGTGTGTGCTCTATGCTCTATGTTGAAAGAATGTCATCTCTCTTTCCTTAGTAGCTAGGATTTTCATTGCAAAAAGAAGATTAAACAATTGTTTATCATCTTAGATTGCATTTTAGGAATTGTACATCTACATCACGCGGTGAACCTGAAAGGCAAATTTCTTAAGCAAGATCAACTGTAAAATAAATTTAATGAATCTAAAAACGCTTTGGAACCTAACGCACAACATTTAGAAGTCTAGGCTAGAGACGTATTCCGGCGTCGTAAAGCCTGGTAACTGTTGTTTTCATTGATGGTTGGGTGATTCCTCCACTTTGAGACGATCAGTGCCAGTACGGATTTGTGCTCCCATGTACCGTTGAGTATATATTGGGAGACCACAATAGGCTTTATCCTTTATCCATAGGAAGCCGTGTCTGCCACCCTATCGATCGCAATGCACTGAACACAACATTCGGGAAGATTGACTGCCGTCCCGTAAAAAGTATTCTGCAGTTTTGCGATTGGTTGGGTAATCCCTCTGTCTAGATTTCTAGAGCAGTCTCTTTCGTTCCTTTTTAGACTCCTTAAAGGAAAAGGTCCATCTGAGCACTTGTCACTTCAGGCTCATTAAAAATTGAAGGCGAGTAGAGTCATGTTTTGTTTTTTCTCGACTCTTAAAAATTGAAAAAACAAGTTGTGTCAAAGCGTCTAATATTCATTTAATTCGGAAACATATTTCCCCTTTATTTTAGTTGATCGAGTAATCCGCAATCATGGAAGAAAGTCAATTGAAACCCCGTCGTTCGTGGAGGCTTACGAGTCAACCGTCTTTGTCTCCAGAATCGAAACTATTACGAAAAAAGTGAACTCATTTAACCGGTTCCAAATCCCCTGGTAAAGTTAGAACAAGTGTTCCAACACCATCGGAGACTCCGGTTACTCCAAACATTTCTGGTATCCCTGCCTTTACAGAAGAAGTTCAACAGCCACCAAAGGACAGTAGAACTGATCCTAGTGTGAAGGTAAACACTTGTATTACTAAACCAGCTCCATCTACAGCTGATTCAGAAGGTGTTATTCCCCAAACATCTGTCGCTGCAGATTCTATACCTTCTTCGGCACTAGAAATATTTTACAGACTTGGCGGTCTACCTCTTCCACTTGGTCTGATTGCTATAGCAGAGATTGTGGAGGATCCTCCATATAGTACTCCATCGCGATTTGGAGTTGGGATCACTCTATATCCTTCTTCATCAGAAATTAGTCTACCGTCATCGGAAGCTCCTGTAGAATCGCTAGGCAATCTTTTGGATAGACTAGAAATGTCTGAACAACCGTCGACATCTAGGACTGTGTCATCTGACACAGCGATGGCAGAACTTCCTGTTGTCACTCCAACAATGTTCGCCGGCATACCATCTGTCCCAACTAGCTCTCAATCGCTAGAAGGGGCCCACTCAGGGGCTATTTCGACAGTATGGTCCGTTCCTGTTTGTTCATCTAGAATAGTATCCGGGAACTCTTATGTTGAGTCTCAGCAAATTGATCCTTTAGGGTGTCAATATGGCCAGTCCGGTTCTCAAGGACAAACAATTCCTTTTAGTACTGGATTACCGCCGTATGGGGGGCAATATACCCTTTCATTGTCTCCTCCGGGAGGACAACCATATGAGAGTTCACAACAAAATTCAGGTTATGCTAGAATTACATCTAGCGGTTGGGTGCCAATATTACCTCAACAACTAAGAGTTGTATATTCGATGCAACAATGTTTACCTATGTCAAATATACCAACTACGCCAGCTATTGTGACGGTGTCGCAAGTACAAGCGTTACCTGTTGTATGCCAACCTCAGGTTTCTCAAGTTGTAATGCAACAGCCTCTTGTCCCTACAACTCAACCACAATCGCCAACTAGTGGAATGACACAGGCCCAAATAGGTACAATTACCCCTCATCTTTGTCAAATGGTCAGTATTGGACAACAGCACATGGCTTCGCAACCATGGCTGGTGCAATACCAACAACCGCAATTCCAACAAGTATACCAAGGATCTGAGCAACAAATCTTTGCAAATAGTGGGCAGCCGTATCCATTCTACAATGGTTATGCCAATCAACCTTACCAAAGTTACCAGCATCAAATGCATTATGTTGGTATGCAAAGACCAACTGCTCGAGCAATTCCATCTTATCTTGGGTATGCTTCGCCAAACCTGAATCAACAGTTACCCTTCGTGGCAACTTTAGAGTTACCAGATCTAAATTGGCTAACGAACGATCCAATTGCTTACGCCCCTTGGTGGCCAGCAATTCTGCATAAACTTCCGTTAGATATTCCTAAATTTAATGGAAATCCGGGTGAAGACCCGTCGAATCATGTGATGACATTTCATCTGTGGTGTTCATCAAACACCCTAAACGATGATTCGATTAGGCTTCTCCTTTTTCAGAGGACGTTAACTGGTCCAGCAGCAAAGTGGTATATCAAGTTACCCACAGCTTCGTTTGACAACTTCAGTGCCCTAGCCACAACCTTTTTAACCCATTTTCACTTACCGATAAGGTGCGAAATGGGAACATAACTTCTTACCAATTTCAAGCAAACAACGGCCACTCACATATCCGATCATATTCATGAGTGGCAACGTCGTCATAGAATGGTAAAAATGTATGTTCCTGATCAGCTTTTAGTTGAATGGTTTATTAAGTCATTATTAAATTCCATTACAGAAGATGTGGCAAAAGGAGGAGTCGTCACTGAAGAGAAAGTTATTGCTTGTGCGCAATATTTAGACTTGATTTATACTCAGTCTGGCACGCTCTACGATAAAATCCTTGACGCTCCCAGACTGGAATTTTCTGTCCCTCCTCCTAAATCGAACAATGACTCTCATGCCGGCGATGGCGTGATTGGTACGACAGACACGAAATCGACAAAGGCTACATCTAAAAAGGCCCGTAAGATTTCCAGTCAAAATTCAAAAGAAGAAATTCTCGCCTCGAAAGTAAATGCCATCTCGACTGATAAAGGCAAAGAAACCATGCAACCAGGAGGCAAGAAGAAAAACAAAGGGAAGAAGAAGAAACAAGAGTAATCATCACCTGAAAATTCTTCTGCAAACCCTCCTGGAGATAGGAAACCAAAAAGTCCACACTTAATATGTGATGAGGATCATTGGACAAGAGATTGTCCATATAAAGCTGAGCTTAGAAAATTCTTCAAGAATTCAAAAACCTCGGTGGTATTGACTGATCCGTTTCCAAATCCAGGGACAAATCTGGTTGCTAGTGAAAATGCTTCCCCATCCCAAGTGCTGATGTTGTCGGTTTTGAAACAGCAAAATGATGCTTTGATATTGACAAGGAATAAAGATTACGGGAATCCACAGCTGTCGAACAACAAGGATAAAGATCAACCTAGTAGTTCGACAACAACTTCGACAGAAGTTGTGCCGCCCATCATTCCAGAGCTAACAATAAAACCGCCAAAGGGAGTAGTACACAAGTTGACATTTAATCCTCATGCCAGAGCAGCACAACATTATAATATAGTGGAAGACCTAGCCCAATCTCCATCCGCTATGTCGACACTTGAAGTACTACAAAATTGCCCATCCCAAAAGCAGGTTTTATTATCAGCTATAGGTGGGATAGACCCAAAGGATTCTAATCTTGTGTCCTTTAATCACAAAGGATATGATCCTCAGTTACCAGCTCAACTAGCTTTCCTCATTCAGGTGAAAGCCCTCAACAAAACTATTCATAGAACAATAATTGATGAGGGGGCATCTACATGTATTATGTCAATGAGTTGCTGGAAAAATTTAGGATCTCCAACCCTGTCATGGTCTTCGACAACATTAAAAGCATTTGACAGATGAACATATACCCCATATGGTATTCTAAGAACTTGCAAGTTGAACTAGGGGGGAAAACAATAGAAATAGATGTTGAAGTAATCGATGGAAACCTCGATTACAACATCCTACTGGGAAGACCATGGATATATGCTATGGCTACGGTTGTGTCGACCTACTTTAGGAAGATTGCATTTCCTTTTCAAGGAGGAATTACAATAGTCAAACAACAAAAATTTCTCCCAATAGTTCCCAAGTTACGGGTATAGGAATTTACAGGGTAAGTTCCTCAGACAGAACACCAAAGGAAACCGCTCACAAACAGATCACAAATCAATACACCAGTATTTTGATGTGGTTAAAACCCTCAAAGAGGGAAACAGTCCACGGCCTGAGCCAATGCGGCCACTTCAGGCAATTTATTAATAAAAGAATGAAAATTTACATATGTTTCTCTCATCGACGGATTACCCTACAAATGACCCTCCATGCTCTTTAAATAGAGATCATGGACCAATTGGGCGTTAAGCCACGGATCAAGTGTCAGTAATACCGAGGAGAGAATGAACCATCGGATCACTACATATCGTGACCATCTGACTGTAAGTTACAAAATGTACATAGTAAAGAAACACACTTTACCTAACTCTATACTAGAATATGGTCCATGGAAGCCCCCATTTGCTTCAAAATATCGGAGTAGGCCTACTAAAAGACCATATATTAATGGGGACTTTTTCCCTACCACCTCCAATCAATCTGGCAGAAGTGGCAATGGTAGGAGCCTACAATATGATATCTTCTATTCAACAGATCTCAAAAGATGATATTAGCATGGATCATCTACAGGTATTGCCTCCAAGCCAAATAGAAACATTGTAGCAATCAATGTTTTTGGCATGGGAGGCAAACCCAAATCAACGCTCATCAAGCGTTTGGATAGATAGGTCTAAGGAATATGGCACCCCTTTAGATCCTTGGTTGCAAGTGCATCACACCGATGAAGGAATTGTTCAATCAATGATAATTGAAGGGGCGCCATGGGATGATTACCACCATCGTTCCCATCTTCTGGATTGTCAAGAAGATACTCCTGATGACCTTCCTCATCCTTCAGTTTTTGATTTCCTATCAAATACTGTAAACACGGTGGATTCCGAGCGAAACTTGTCCAATATTGAAGAGACTATCGCCATAAATATGTCAACCAAAACAGATGTTGTAGAGAATATTTATGTTGGCAAATGTTGTTCTCCTTCAGAACTGGAAATATATAACGCTCTTTTTCACGAATTCAGAGATGTCTTTGCTTGGTCATACGATGAAATGCCAGGCATTGACTAGAGTATAGTTGAACACGAAATCAAGATGTATCCAGATGTCAAACCAGTACGACAACGGCTACGGCAAGTGCACCTCAAGAAAGTCACTGCCATCAAGGCAGAAGTTGAGAAACTTCTCCATGCTAGTTTTATTTACCCGGTTCCTCTAACCGATTGGGTATCGAACATTGTTCCTGTAATGAAAAAACAAGGAACAATTAGAGTGTGCGTCGATTAAAGGGATGTAAATCAAGCTTTTCCGAAAGACAACTATCCTACACCCTTTATTGACCAGATAATTGATGAATGCGCTGGATGTGAAATCTTTTCTTTTATGGATGGATTCTCCGGGTATAATCAAATAAATATCCGCCCACAGGACCAGTCAAAGACTGCATTTATTTGTCTATGGGGCACATTTGCATATCGCAAATTACCCTTTGGTTTAAAGAACACAGGGGCAACATTTCACAGGGCAATGAATTATGCCTTCCATGACATCAAAAACATCATTCAACCATATCTCGACGACCTTCCGGCTCATTCGCGAAAGCGGACTGATCATCCGCAGCATTTGAGAGCGATATTTCTACGTTGCCGACACTATAAGATACGACTCAATCCACACAAATGTGTGTTCTGTGTTAGTTCTGGTCGTTTGCTTGGCTTTGTAGTCTCAAAGGACGGGATTTGTCTCAACCCATGTAAGGTTTAGGCAATCATAAATTTTCCTCCACCTTCAAATTTGCTTCAGATTCAGAAACTCCAAGGGAAAGCAAACTTTCTGAGGAGGTTCATTCCAAATTATGCCGAACTTGCTAAAGGTTATACACGTCTATTGAAAAAGGAAGTGCCCTTCATCTGGGATCAGGTCGTGCAAGCTTCCTTTGATGCTTTAAAAGAACCCCTAATGAAATCATCATTAATGTACGCTCCTGATTATCAAAAAGACTTTAACCTGTATCTGGCTGCAGCGGATACAACCATCGCAATGGTTTTAGTTCAAGAAGACAATGGAATTGAACATCCTATATATTATTTGAGTAGGAACTTAAATGATACAGAAAGCAAGTATTCCTATGTTGAAAAGCTGGCTCTCGCAGCTGTTCAAGCGATACAGAGATTTCGACACTATGTCCTCTTTCGAAAAACTACCATTCTGTCAGATTGCAACCCCATGACTTATATATTGTCGTGACAGTTGTTGAAGGGCAAATATTCAAAATGGATAGCAATTCTTCAAGAGTTTGATCTAGAATTCGTAAAATCCAAATCAAAGAAATCCCTGGTTTTCGCGGAATTACTATGCAATCTCCCATCATCGTCCAACGATGAAACATCCGAAGAAACCATCATGGTTGAATCTTTGTTTCTGATATCTTGAAGCAATCCGTGGTGTGGAGATATAATCATCTATCTCCAAACCCAGAAATATAGGCCTAATACCTCTCGCTCGGAACAAAAATGTATTCGATACCAATCAAAAGACTACATGATCGTCGGTGATACACTTTACCGTCGTGGTGTCGATATAGTTCTGAGGAGGTGCCTCACCCATGAGGAGGCCGAAAAAGTCCTGAATGATTGCCATTCAGGCACGTGTGGGGGGCATCAATATGGTTACGCTACAGCGCAAAAATTTTTACGAGCAGGATACTTCTGGCCAACAATGTTCAAAGATTGCATAATCACAGTCAGAAGTTGCCATGCATGTCAAATTTTCGATAGCAAAACCAGAAAACCACCCGCACCTCTGCACCTCTACAACTGATAGTCGCTGTTGGGCCATTCGCCAAATGGGGCATTGATTTCATGACATGTAACCCCACCTCGACCGGGGGGCATGGGTATATCATAGTCGCAGTAGACTATTTTACCAAATGGGCCGAGGCGATGCCTACATTAGATAACACTGGTGAAACAGCTGCCCTTTTCTTTTTCAATCATGTAGTCGCCAGATTCGGCGTTCCACAGGCTATAGTCACAGATCATGGATCACATTTTTGCAATCACATGATGGTCGAATTGGCTGCCAAATTAGGGTTGTCCCATGACAGCTCTACTCCATATTACCCACAGGCCAATGGACAAGTTGAAGCAATCAACAAAGTCCTGAAGCGGATGCTGCAAAGGATGATTGGAGTCCACAAACGGAGTTGGCACCTGATCTTGTACTCAGCCTTGTGGGCATACCGAACATCGGTAAGGAATGCAACCAGGTTCACACCTTTTCAACTGGTGTATGGCCTAGAAGCAATCTTACCAGTCCAGTGTGAAATCTTGTCCCTTAAGCTTGCAGTCGACCTTCTCCCCGAAACTTCAGAAGAGGAGGCTCGTTTCTTGGAACTAATCCAATTGGATGAAACTTGTCGTAATGCCGCATTGGCTAACAAAGCCCATAAGAAACGAGTCAAGGCGCAGTTCGACAAAAATGTCAAACCCCGTGTCTTCTCAGAAGGTGACTTGGTCTTACTTTACGACCAGGAATCCGATAAATTGGGAGCAGGTAAATTCAAGTCTTTGTGGATGGGCCCTATATTGTTAAACGGGTATTAGCAAAAGGAGCCTACGAGTTAATGGATTATGACGGGATTCCACTGGCGCAAACCCGTAACAGGTTGTATCTTAAGCGTTACTACGCATGATTCAGTGTAGTAACCCATATGCTTTTGTTACATTTTTGTTTTCGCTAAGGGTAATTGTTTTGGTCAAGTAATCCACTGTTTACATTTTTCGCAGATGTCGAACCCATTGGAATCTTTTGTTGTATATGCCGACGGAGCGAGTCGTAGTTCGCAAAACCTATCTTCTGCAGCCTGGGCCATTTTTTATCCAAGCGGCGAGTTAGTAAGTTTCAAAGGGGTATGTATTGGTCAGACAACAAATAACATCGCTGAATATAGCGCGTTGATAGAACTTCTCTTTGATGCCATCACACATGGCATAAGCCGACTTGTCGTCAGGCTAGACTCACAGCTCGTCATACTACAACTCACTGGTATCTACTCCCTCCGAAATCCAACTATCTATCGCATGTTCCTAAGGGTCAATATTTTGGAAAGATATTTTGATTTTATTCAATATCAGCATATTTCTAGAAACTTAAACACATTAACGGACTCATTGGCAAATTATGTGTTAGATAGACATTTGAAAAATTTATAAAAAGAATCATTTCATCAGTATTTGCATCAGGATCATGTAACTTAACCAAAATAAAACTCCGAAAATCAAAAATATATATATAATTGTTTATGGTTTACACATAATGTTCTGTAACCAAGACAAAATTGGTCAAATGACCCAAAACTCAAAATGCTAGGGGGCACCCTAGTCTAATGATGCTGGTGATAACAAGTCACCGCCTGTGCAATCATGCGTAAAAGCCTAGTCCACCGACTCAGTACGCTGGTAGTATGTCGCTGCAACCTCAGAGGCAGCTCGTCAATCCTCACATCCGGAATGCCAAGTGTGAGGCCTTTGACCTGGTCCTGCAATGCTGAAAGAGTCTCGTCCACATCAAGATCGCGAAGGATAGCCCTTCCCACAGCCTCTCCTGCTGGGGCGGCAGCTGGCACTCTCAGGCGTACTACTAGCCGAACTGGTCCAACATCTGCATGAGCACATGAGTTTTGATTAGTCCTGATAGAAGAAAGCACAAGAACATTATAAGAGAAATGATAAACAGAGATATGGTCAGAGAATTTACCGATAACACCCCACTTCTCGCCAGCAAGCAGTACCAAATCCGGATCACCTCGGAAATCCATACCAGCATATGGATACTCAAAAAAAACCATCTCCTAACGGTTGACCCACTCGAAAAATGTATCAGAAAAGGAAATCTGGGACTGACCAGCATGTCTAGCCATAAGGTCGACCCATCTCTGCATCTATGGCTCAGTCGGTGGAGGTAAACCAAGTGAAACATACTGCGGCTGCATCAGCAGGATCTTTTCCAAGGAGAAAGCTGTCAAGATAGAACCATATCCAAAGTTCTTCAATCTTCCATTTTTCACCTTGGTCAGTTTTTCTTTCATCACAGAGAGTACTGCATCACACCAGTTGAACACCTTTGGTTCAAGGCATTCCAAGGCATACTGCATATAAGACTTGTTGGCCACATGAAGAGTCGCACTACCAGCCAGTCTAGCAAAAGTAAACAGAATGGTCCTTAGGGACCTGTCAGTGACATCTCGAATAATGATCTTTCTGTCTTTACTCAGCTGAGATCCCTCTCTACAATACCCGTGAATGTAATCTCTCACAGATTCACCCCCACGGGCCGAACTTGATAATGAGATAGGGGCACCCCACCTCGATAAGCTGGTAAAAAAATAGATGTCCACGACAGTCAAGGGGATGGCTTTGCCCCTAATCTAGAACACCTGGGTGGTAGGATCCCATGCATCAAGAAAATATTGCAACAGGTTGATTTGTTGCCTCATGCAAGAGATGCGGAAAAACTTGAACAGGCCACAGTTCCGCAGTGCATTTACCATAACCGGATCATGTAAAGCAAGCATGTCCTCTTCTTCATGCTCACATTCTCGCCATGTAACAGGAATTTTGCTCCAATGAATCTCTGAAACAAACAAGAGAAGAGTCAAGAACCTGATTTGGTGAAAAACAGGCAAAACTTTCCATGAAAGACTGTGCATAAATGACCCTCTTTGCGCCCATCTCACCCCCAGCAGTGTTCTAGGTGGGATGCATGCTGACTGGCCAATGGCCAAGCCAGCATGCATCGCACCTTTCGATGTAGAAGAGGTGCGATGGAGCTAGGGCGAGTTTTTCAAACCCTAGAGGCTCAGAAAAACCAGAAAACATGCTCAGAATGCAAAAAGGAAAGGATGAAATTAAAGAGCTCAGGTTTAGCTCCTACCTGGTCTAGACGGCGTCGAGAATCGTCCACAGAATATCCCAGAATCAGCTAGTGAAAATCAAGGGGGAAAGCACCTCCAAAGCTCCAACAAACCAAATTTCAAATGAAATGGTAAAATGAGAGGTAAAAAGCAATTTTAAATTACTTTTCACATAATTCAAGTAAAATATTAGTGTTTTAACTCATTTTTCAAACATATATTGTTCATTTCTAACTAGTTTGATGAAGCAATTGAGCAGGCAGTACAACCTCTGAAAGAACAAAGTTGTCAATGGTAAAATCAAGACAATCAATGACCATCATATCAAGCAGTTTTAACGTGGAATTCAAGCTCATTAAAAAATAAACATAAGAAATGAGAAAATGTTCCCCCAGAGGTTCAAGCTCATTAAAAAATGAACCAATTTCTAGTAAACAACCATCGTGAATGTATTATCGTCAGCCTTTGAAGCCTTGGTCGTGTTCTCATCATCACCTCCACTTTGTTTTGGCCGATCATTCACCTCTATTTGATTGTTTACCCTTTTTGAGGAACAGCTGCGAAGAGTGATCCTGTTAGCCATCCTTGTGACACTACCGTGATTGGAAAATTCCAAACCTTACCTGGAATTAGATGCTACCCGAATTTATCACTCGTTCCTCAAAAAACGAGTCTCCTTTAAGATCTTTTCAAATGACTCGTAAAATATGAAAAGATTGCCGAGAAATTGGCCTCTCCAGCTCGTTAAAGAGACCGGAAGTGCTATCCCTCCTTTATATTTTAATCTTTTTGGACTTGAGGGATCATTACACAAAAAGATCGAGCGCTTGTTTTGTTCGGATCGTTAAAAGTACCGAAAATTCATCACTTTTGTATTGTTTTATACTTTTTCGGACTCAAGGGATTATATGACGAAAAAGGATTATTGGAGTTTTCTTTACGTCCCTTTTTCAGACTCTCTAAAATTGAAAAGGACCGAGTTATCCTTGTCGTTAAACTCGTTAAAACTGAATAGCGACAAACTTGTCCATACAGACAAGAACGAGTTTCACTATCGCTAGGCTCGTTAAAACATAGCGATGGGTTTGCCCGAAGGGAAAATTATAGAACAAGCATATGTTATCCTCCTCAAGCTTGACAAAAATAAAGAGGTACTGGTCAACAATGACTGGGGAAAAATTGGGAAGAAAACTTGAAGAAACTTTATTGGTAGCAAGTCGCTCTTGAACATGACACTTTCACTCTGTATCTGAGTCAGGTTGGGTTGTTCCATTCATTGGTCACATCACCATGGTTCCATCACACCATCCATATTTGGGGTTAATGCTACCGATCCATCATGTCAGTGTCGCCGATATGTTCAAGAGAAGTCGCTCAGAGAATTCACCTGTGTCTCACCCACTGCAATACATTTACGCTCCATTCTTTCATGACCACCACCCTGAACCTTATATCACCAGATCGTTTTCACCTCCATTAAAATCATTTGCTCCGTTCCATGTCATTGATGTGGGATTCACTAAGGCCCTCCTATGGTGGATCGCTTCTTGTCGACATCAGCTTATTATCCAAGAGGTCGATCTAGGAACAACCCTTTCAGTACTTTGAAGCTTGCATGACTCAATGGCAAGTTTCTCACTTCCGACGATGGGTTTACATCAATGGCCTTCGACCGAAATATTTTGCGTGGTGTTCGACGCCAAGTCCCTTATTCACACCACGTGAATTGGACTGTAGTACCTTGAGGGTCATCATCATTATCGGTGATTCCTCTCGCGCCTGTTAACAGCTTACATCATTGGCTGGTAATCAGGCAATGTATTTCCATGTTCGACTCCAGGACATCTCTCACATGGATCGAATTGTACTTTGAGTGAAGATCGAACGAGATTGAAGACCTCGGATCTAGTTTCATCCATCCGGGCTACGATATATATTCAGGAAAATAAACACATCAAATGTACATCATTACTACACAGATAATCATCCAACCTAAGGGATGATGGCTCTACTAGAATCATCAGTCTACACTCAGACGATTGTTTGTCTTATGTACATGAAAATGAATTTATAAAGCTGAGCATGGGAATTCCCACCTCAACTAGATCATGAAAATATTATGAAGATAATGTATTGTATTGTATCTTATTACAGGTCACCTTCCAGCTTGAAAAAACTTCAGTTCCTCATGATAAAGCATTTCACCCGACATCAACAGATTAACGACCTCATGCTTTAGGGGGCAACTATTATAGACATTTTTGGGCACTGCAACCCCAATCATAAATGTCCATAACACAAGGGCTCTTAAGTCCCTAAAAGTGTTGTTCCAACCTCTAAAAGAACAAGGTCAACTGATTACATCTTCTCCTAGAAGTTCTCCATGAAAAACTGCTCAGACCTGGTCAAAACTGGACCATCTCACCTGCTCCATGGTCAAAGTGCGCCGCATCCCACCTAAATACACACGGGAGGTGTGATGCATCTTGAAAATCCCTTCTATGGGATGCGATGGGCGAGAGTGGATAAATGGCAGGGTCAATCTACAAGGTGGAGGATCATGGAATCTTCTAGAAACTTCTCCTGTGACACTTGCCTCTCTACATTTGCCCAAGGATGAGTAAGAGATCATCAATCTCCAAGTGGAATCAAGAAATATCAGAGAGATGACACTAATCAAATCTCAAAAGCTGACTCACCCCCCTTGCAAACATCTATATATGGATCCCTCATCCCAGAGATCCAGAGGCTGGAATTTTGTATCTTGTAAGGAAGTGCTTGCTAGTTTCTTGGTCCAACATCATAGTGTTGGGTGATCTAAGCTTTTCATGAGGTGAAGAAGGGCTTTCTTGCTGAGAGGATGATGCTGGGTCAGAACAATTGGTTGTAATCCTCTTTTCTATTTCTTGATTATCAATAAAGCTATTCAAGTTTTCCTCCACATTCTTGTATGATTGATGATATATGCATTTGTGTGGTCAATATATATCTGGTCCTATGTTGTTTATGATAATAGATCTATGTTCTTGGATAGTGTTATGCTGCTTTGATTCTATAGGTGCTCTTTGAAGCTGGGTAGACGAGGAAGTTAGTGGAAAAGATCTATCAGAAGGGAGAGGAATCAAGCAAGGAACCAAGCGCAAGACGGAGGTTGGTCTCCTTTACTCCCCTCTTATCTATTTCTCATAAAGGAAAACGAAAGTGGTTTTAGTTTGTTTGTTCCTAAGGTAGCTACCAGCCTTAGTGGGACTAGCAGCTCTACATAGACACTAGATTTCTCCATAACATTAACGTCCTCGATTTATGGGTGGAAGTAAAAACTCAGGTAAGCCTGTCTACTATTCTCTCCCTTTGTAGCACCTACTATCTCGGCACTCTTTGAGAAACTCAGAGTCTGAACAATAACACGGTAATGCACTTTATGAACTCAGAGTTTTATAAAATGAAAACTCAACAATCGACCTTCATCCAATTGCAATGATGACAATGCAGAGTTGGAAGGCGCATTCACATCATGAAGACAGAGGAGCAGTACTAATTTGCAGAGGTATAATCATGAGAACACCATATACAAATCGTATGATGATAACGGATATATATACTTCATGAGAAGACTTGGGTCAAAAGATTGTTTTATAGCTCCAACAGTCGAAATGAATGAACTCATTTGAGGATAGACGGTTTAACACTTGTCTTGCCATTGAACGAACTTGTACATTGAGTATCCCAATTGTTGGTACTTGATTGCCAGAAGGCCGATTTAAAAATGATGAGTTGATGAAAGGTTTGAAGAGCGATTAGGAAAAGGTTTGAAAATCGTAGTAGGAATATGGAAATAGGCTAAGGTGTGATAGGAAATGATACCAGAGCGATAATGAGATGAGTAGTTAGGAATATTACAAGGGTGATGGGTATAGGGGTTTTTGAAATTGATAACAAGCAATAATAATTATCATTTTAATCACTAAAATAATTTAAGAATTTTAAATGTTAAAAATTTAAACAATACATTACACTTGTTAGTTGACAAAATGTTGATTTGGCATGCACAGGTAGGACTGATCTGTTTGTACAGGTGTGACTGATCTTCACTGTCCAAAATAGGTCCCTTTGAAATGAAATTGAATATAACAGGTCCCTTTAAAATCTGAAGAACTTTGAAGAACTCTAAAGAACCATGCTTGTGAAGCTTCTTTTATCCTTGGTGTTGATGTAGCCTTGATTATAATTCTGGTGATAAGAAACCTTCGAAAACTTTGTTGGAGTAGCCTGATGTATCTTGAATGCAATCTTTAACAGGTCCCTCTGATATTGGTGATGTTATCATAGCCTTCTGAACAGGTCCCTCTGGCATTGGTAATGTTGATATAGTCTTTTGAACAGGTCCCACTGCATATTGCCTGAACAGGTCCCTCTGATTAGAACAAGAACAGCTCTTTTATTGAAATACTAAATTACTGAAACAAATTCCTTGAAGATATAAAAATGAGGAGATGAGACAGGGAAAACAAAATGTTGATTCTTGCTGATTCTTCTCCCCCACTAAAGCTTTGACTTGTCCTCAAGTCATTATTGAATGGATGAAAAACAGGAAACAAGTGGAACAAGGAATTCTTACCAGCCAAATGATTGGTTTTCTAGTAAGAATTCTGGGCTAGAGTGCGCTGAGTCTGCTTTTCACATCTAAACCATTATTATTGTTTTAAATTTTTTTGTTATTATATATATATATATATATATATATATATATATATATATATATATATATATATATATATATATATATATATATATATATATATATATATATATATATATATATATATATATATTGTTAAAGCAAAAATGAAATTGAATGAACTAAGGTAGAGATATCACAGCTGAAGGCTGCAATATCTCAACCTTCCTTTGCTGAGATACAGTGTGAATAAAATGCTCCTTGCTGATGGACTTATGATAGAGTTTCAACCGATGGCCATTGACAAGAAAGGTTTTTCCTTCTCCATCAATGGTAGTAAGCTTGATTGATCCATTTTCATATACTTGAACTATTTCATATGGGCCCATACAATGTGTGGTAAATTTGGCTTTATGATCTCTGAATTTAGAGTCAATAAAGCCCAGTCTCCTTCTTTGAACTGTTTCCTTTTAATGTGTGCATCATGCCACTGCTTCCTTTGTTTCTGCATTAGGACTGTTGTCTCCTCTGCTTGCTGCCTCATTTCATCTAACTGGTTCAATTGTCGAATTCTCTCTTGTTGGGCTTCATTGAGATCAATTCCTAAATCTGTCGCCATCTTATAAGTATGTATTTGAAATTCAATAGGAAGCATTACCTCTTTTCCATACACCAACTGATATGGTGTAAATCCTGTAGTGTTTTTCCACGTGATTCTGTAAGCCCAGAGTGCATCTTTGAGCTTCTCTTCCCAATTCTTTCTATTCATTGCTACTGTCTTAGTGAGAATTCCTTCCAATGTTTTATTTGTAGATTCCACTTGGCCATTGGCCTGTGGATGGTAAGGTGTACTTTTCCTGTGCTTGATTTTATATTTTTCTGTGATGTCTTTGACCAGCTTTGAAGTAAACTGAGTACCTTGATCTATCACTATCTCCCTTGGTACTCCATACCGTACAAAGATTTCTTCAAAAAGGAAGTTTACCACTATTTTTTCAGCTGCCCAGACTAGTGCTTTGGCTTCAGTCCATTTTGTCACGTAATCAGTACATACTAGGATGTACTTTTTACCTTTTGAAGTTGGATTGATGGGTCCTATAAAATTTAGAGCCCATTTTTCAAATGGCTCTAAATGTACTTGAGGCTGAAGTGGCATTTCATCTGTAGCTGTTGGTCTGCCCATTCTTTGACAGCTATCACATACTTCTTGGAATCCTTAAAAATAGATGGCCAATAGTATCCAAGACTGAGAATCTTGAATGTTGTTCTTTTGGCTGCAAAATGCCCACCACACGGTTCATCATGGCAAGATTTTAAAATATCAATTATTTCATCATTTCTTACACATCGTCTAATAATCATATCATAACTGGTGTAAAATAAATCTCCATTAATCCATGAATATCTAGCACTTTGTTTGATCAACCTCTTCTTTTCCTTTGGAGTAAAATATGGAGGTGTTTTTCCTGTGGACAAATAGTTGGCTAAGTCAGCATACCAAGGATTCACTATTGAAATTGCAAATAAGTTTTCATCTGGAAAAGAATCTTCAACCAGAACAACCTCACCTAAATTTTGCAGTCTAGAAAGAAAATCTACCACCTGATTCTCCTTACCTGGTCTATCTAACACTGTAATATTAAATTCCTGTAATAATAACGGCCATCTGGTAACTCTGCCATTAGTGATTGGTTTATTCATTAAATACTTAATGGCAGAATGGTCAGTATGTACAAAAACCTCATAACCAGTTATATAATGTCAGAATTTATTCACAGCATGTATGATTGCAAGCGTTTCTTTTTCAGTGACTGTGTAGTTTAATTTTGCAGGTGTTAGATTTTTGCTAATGAAATAGATGGCATAATTAAAACACTCTTCTTTTTGGCCTAATGAGGCACCTACTGTAGTATCAGATGCATCTGTAAAGATGTGAAATGGTAGGGTCCAGTTAGGTCCGTTTAAGATTGGTGTGGTTGATAACTTTTATTTGAGTGTTTCAAAAGCTTTCTGACAATTCTCATTCCAGTTGAAAGGTGTATCTTTTGCTATAAGCTTAAACAGAGGTGAAGCTATTTTACTAAAATGTTCAATAAACCTTTTGTAATAGCTTGCATACCCAAGGAAACTTCTTACCTCTTTTTGAGTCTTCGGAATTGGCAAATTGACAATGATCTGGATTTTTGATGGATCAACTTTAATGCCTTGAGAAGAAATATAGTGACCTAATACTATCCCTTCATTTAACATCATTTAACATCATAAAACACTTTTCATTTCTCAGGGACAGATTAGCTTCAATACATCTCTTCAAAACTTTTTCAAGATTTTCTAATGAATGCTCAAATGAATTACCATACACTGAAAAATCGTCCATATAAACTTCAACACATTCATGAACTAAATCAGTAAAAATAGCTAATACAGCTCTCTGAAACGTAGTTGGAGCATTGCAAAGTCCAAATGGTAAAACATTATAGGCATAAGTGCCCTAGGGACAAATAAAAGTGGTTTTGTCCTGGTCCTCTAAGACTATCCTGATCTGGTTATAGCCACTAAAACCATCAAGAAAAGAGAATGATGATTTCCCAGCTAATGTGTCTAGCACTTGGTCAATAAATGGTAGTGGGAAATAATCTTTGAGGGTTGCTTTGTTCAGTTGTCTGTAATCAACACAAATCCTCCACTTGCCATTTTTCTTGGGCACTACTACCAATGGGGATACTCACTGACTGTCAGAGACAGGATAAATAAAATTGACTTTCAATAGTTTTTGTAATTCATCTCTAACAATATCCTGAAGCATAGGGTTCATTCTTCTCTACGGTTGCCTCACTAGTTTGATATTATTGTCCGTATAAATATGGTGAGTGCATGTCTCAGGGTGAATTCCGTGCATATCGGTGTAATCCCAAGCAAATGCTTTCTGATATTTTCTCAATAATTGAATCAATTTTTCCTCCTGAGATGAGTCTAGGTGAGTGCTAATGTTCAAAGTTTTTCCTCGACTAATCTCTATGGTCTTGCTCTGTGTGTTTGTGATAGATTGAATGGGAAAAATGTTCTGAAATGTTGTTTGCAAAGAATGAATGGTACATGTTTCCTGAAAATTTTGTGCCAAAAGTTCATCTACAGCATGGTATTGGTCATTTCTTAATTCTTCAGAAATATTAGGTTGAGAAAGGAACAATTCTACCAAATCATCATTATTATGTTCTTGAAAATCATAGATTTGATTGATGCTGAAAACAGATTGAACTTCTTCCTTATCATTGCATTTATCATCAAGCCATAAATTGTGTGCTACTGCTGGTGATTGTGCTGATGGGTAAAGAGTGGGTTGTTTTCTTTCAATTCCTCGTGAAATAATCATATTACCTGATCTACATCCTATGAATGCATCAGCAGTTGCTAACCATGGTCTACGAAGGATGATAGGGTGTCCTCCTAAATTAGATTTTGGCTGAAGAACTAAAAAGTCCATTGGATACTCCCAAGAGTCTAGTGAAACAATTATGTCCTCCAAAATCCCTTCAGGAATCACTTTAGACCTATCAGCTAGTTCTAGAACAATTGTTGTGTGCTGCAAGTTTGTGAGCTATAGTGTTTTCATTGTTTCAAGAGTCATCACATTTATTGTGGCCCCAAGGTCAATTAAGGTGTTTGGAATATGTTGTTAATGATTGTAGTGACTCTGGGAATACCAGGATCAACATACTTTTCCATTGAAATGGTGTTTGTCATAAGGCCAGCTAAATGTCCAATAACATGAATAGTTTGTGGATCAATTCTTTTCCTAGTAGGCTTCTTGAGGCACATTTCTTTGATTGATTTAGTATATATGGGAATGTCTTTTATGGCTTGCAATAGTGGAATTTTTATATAGACATTCTTTAGCTCATCTAAAACATCAAACTGTGGTATAGACATGGGAAGTTTTGTTTGGACCAATCTTTCCGGAAAAGGTGGTGGATGCAACGGTTGCATTTGTTTATTTTTGATGTCATCATTTTGTTTCCTTTGAGTTGGAGTTTCATTTTCATTTCTTCATTTTCTTCTTATTTTTTAGCTATTGGAGGTTCTTTTTGAAGTACCTTACTAGACCTCAGCGCGATATTTTGTAAAGGTAATGTGGGATATGATGGTCCCTCATCTACATTGTAAGTTGGTCTCTCTGCTCTGTTATTTGGATTTGGTACAGGTTGAGCAGGAATCTGAGTGGGTCTAGGAGGTTGTTGGTTAGATGGGAGTTGTAAGTGAGGTGGATTTATTGGTGGAGGAGCAGGAAATGCTTGTTGAGTGTTTTGGGGTTGATAAACAACTTGTTGTTGAGGATATTGCTGATATGTTGGAGGATATTGCGGATATGGCTGATGATACTGTTGATATGGCTGAGAATATGGTTGGTATGGTTGAGGATATGGTTGATATTGTTGAGAGTATTGCTGAGATGGTCTCCATTGTTGCTGTGGGTAATTTTGGTGTTGCCATGGCATGGGTACATTCCAAGAATTCTGAGCATACATCTGACCTTGTGCAGGAAATTGCAAATTTTGGTTTGGAAACATACCTGGAGGTGGAGGTCTAGGTTGCCACGGTCTCTTAGCGCCCATGAAATACACATTCTCCATATCTGTGTTAGCTGCTCCACATTACAATTCTGGAAAATCTTGACTTTAGAGCAATGAAATATATCATGATTTTCAGTACAAAAGGCGTAAACTTAAATGTTTTCTAATGGGCAGTATTTCAAGGCATGTTTCTTTCGGTATTTTGGACAAAAGACAACCATTAATTGATCTTCCTCTTCTTATATTTTCTTTTCTTTCAGAGTGTCAATTTGAGTTCCTAAGGTACTTAATAGGTCTGTTTTGAATTCTTCTAACAGGTTTCCTATTTTAGCCCTTGTGACACTTGCTGAAGCAGATTTTGTGGCTTTAGATGATAGAGCTCTTTTTCCATATCTGGCTTTGCTCCTTGAATACTTTTCACATAAATCAACAATTTCTTCGAAAGGTAAAGTGGAAATATCACCTTTGCCCATCAAATTAAGATCATCTAAGTATTCCTCTCGAATGCCCTTCAAAAATATTGTTCGAATCAGATCAAGAGACATGGTTCTGTGTTTTGATTTTTGTAAATTGTAAACAAATCGTTCCAAATGCTCCTCTAAACTTTCATCCTCTTGTTGATTCATTCTAAAGATATCATCTTTAGAATCTTTCGATCTACAATAAGGTTGGTATTTTTTTAGGAATATTCTTCTCATGCCATCCCAATCAGTTATCGCATGTTCACCAAGTCCCATGAAACATTTTAATGCTGATGCTTTTAATGTTGTTGGGAAGAGTCTAAGCCTATGGGCATCATCTGTGTAACCATATGTTCAGCATACTATGTCAAATTCAAACAAGAATGAATCTGGATCTTCTGAAGCCATGCCATAAAAGTTTGGTAGCATAGATGGAGGTATGTTTTTCATTTTTATTTCCTCATCTTCTTCTGGTTCTTGAATAGGAAATTTAAAGGTTGACTCTTCCTCCTCTCTTTGACCTTGATTGTGTGGTCCTCTTGCTGATCCATCTCCTTCCTCAGCCATTTTGATAGGTTCCTCTGTTGATTTAATTTCTTGTTCAGTGTCACTTGTTTCAAAGAGAAGTTGTTCTAATGATTTTTCTCCTTCTTGAGATTTTTCAAAATCAGTAGGTTCAAGGAGAGATTGTTGAGTTATTTTGCTACTTTCTCTTGTTATAGAGGATTCAGGGAAATGTTTCTTCTGTGATTCGTGTGCCAATAGAATTTTCCTTTCAATGAGTGTGAGTCTTTGCCCTGATTTCTGTTTATCCTCTAATTTTTGTATGGTGACTTTCCCAGCTGGTGTTGTGTGTTCAACTTTTCCTAAAGGGTCTGCTCCTAGTGGTGAATTAGTTTTTGGATGGGGGGTTTTTATGAATCTACCTTTATCATCTCTAGATCTAGACATGAGTAAACATGACTTCTAAAATGATGAATAAAAATTAAATCTATGTTTTTGTTTGTTTTTGTCGATTTTATATTTTTTTTAAGAAATCCTCTAGTTGTGCCTCCCCGGCAATGACGCCAAAATGTAGTGACCAATCCAGGGGTCTAGATTAGACTAAATTTAATGTCAACCAAGGTAGGTAAACTTAGAGGCACGTGTCTAAAGTTTATAGACCTAAAAGGATCTCATCTACCTAGATAAGTGTCAACTATGATAGGCTACAACACTCTTTTACAAGAGATTGGAATATGTTTCCTTTCACAATTCAAACACTTATATCACCTAATTTAATCAACTGTTCTAAGAAAACAAAGTTTCACTAGTCTAAGTTTTCAATCCTCTTACAAGGATATCATTCACAAAAACTCTGTCTCAATTAACACACTAAGCATAAATCAAATTCATGAAAACAGAGTCCATAGAAATATCTTGAAATTCAACGTTCAATTAAACCTTTTACAAAGTCTGATTCAATAATTTCGCAATTGAATTTGCAAGCTACCACTATGAATCATTAATTAACAATCGTAAGAACTTCTAGTTGAATTGATAAATTCACAAGCGATGAAATGAAATAAAACACTATTCAAATCTGAAGACTAGATCCTATGAAACAGGAATGAAAGTATACCAATCTTCATGTAGGGTCCGTCCACGCGTTGATGGCACACTTAGAACGACTTCAGATGATAAAAACGTTAACACATAAACACCATAATTGATGAAACGCTGCCTGTGAGTAAGTTCTGGAAAATTAATTACATGCAAAACAGAGTTCTGGAATACGCTTAAGTCTACTCTTGTCTAACCTCATTTCCTTACTAGCGTTCCTCTTATTTATTAAAATTTACAACCAAATGTACATACATTATCGCTTCAGATGTTTCTGCTTTTACAATAAAAAAGGTTATTTTCATTTTTTCCCTAATCCTAACTGATTTCTAAAACAAAACGAAATCAGTTTAGGTAACTTCAGATTTTTTTGCTGCTTTTACAACCAAAAAGGCTGGGTTTGACCAACGTTGACCATGTATCCAGGAGCTCCAAATTTGAGGCTAGATATATTTTCCACCATGTATGTACATCTTAGATCACGTCCTTATCTTCTGCTCCGATTTTCCTGCCATGCCATGTGTCACAACATAAACCAATTACAGGAAGTCATGACATCTCGTAATTTTGTTGAAAATTTCCAATTTTTAACATAAAAATCCATAAATTAAATTTAGTGTAAAATAACAATCATAATGCTTCATTAATCAATTTCAATGGACTATGAGGGGTTTATGGAGGAAAATGATAGATAAATGATGGATTTTTAGAAGAAAAGAATGGCAATCAAATAGTACCAACAATATGTCCAAGCCTTTGATGCCACAATATGGTCTTCTCTCCAGAGACCACTAGATTTTCTGTTCCACTTCCAGGAATCATAGAACTATTGCACCCATCAACAACATCGCTACCTTGCAGCTTGTATAGAGTTCCAATCTAAACTCCCCGCATCAATACTAGTGCTCCCCAAACCATTTTGCAGGTATCCTTCTCGAACACTGTTATTACACCTGCATCATCCAACTTGCTTACAAAAATCAAATTTTTGGCCAATGCAAGAATATGCAGAACACCTAAAAGTGTTCTAACCCTTCCACCTTGTAACTTCAATTTTACTTTTTCACGACCAATGATTGTAGCCTTCCTATCATCCCCAAGAAGACATCACCACCATCGTATTTCTCATATTAGCAGAACCACTCTCTATGGAGAGTGAAGTGAAAGGATGCACCTGAGTCAATCAACCATGCCTCATGATCTACATGTGTAATTGAAGAAGCTAGGTACACATCCCTACCTTCATCTGAGGTGGTTTTCACCTCTGCAGAAGGAGCATCATCAGATCCCTTGGTCAGGGGCTTTAGATTTATAGTCCCTTTTGTAGTGCCCTTCCTTTCTGCATTTCTAGCGCACCACCTTTACAGGTTCTCCTAGAGATTTAGGTCTCCATCTAGATTTATATCTCCCACTCGATGACTTATTTTTTTTTATGTTCTGGGACTATCCTCGTATAGATAAGGCATCACCATTCTAGCTCTCCATATTTTTCCATCTCATTTCCTCCGTTAGCAAGGCTAAGACTATTTCATCAAACTGCAAGGTAGCTGCATTGCTATCTATTGAAATAACTAGACTATCCCACAAATCTGGTAGAGAACACAACAAACTGATGCACTTATCTTCATCTAAAATTTTAATATCAAAAGATGCTAACTAACTTACCTTAGTATTAAATGCGTTCAGATGATCTGTCACCGAGTCTCCATCTTTCATCCTCAGGTTATACAACTTTTTCTGTAGGAACAGCTTATTCACCAGAGATTGAGATTGGTACAAAGTCCCTGACTTGATGCACAAAGCCTTCGTTGTAGCTTCCCCTGATACATTCAGCGATACTAAATCTGAGACACACATTCTTATTGTGGTCTTTGCCTTCCAATCCAACTTCTTCCATTCTTCATCAGACATTCCCGTTGGTTTAGTACCCAGATCTACCGCGATCCACTAATCTTTATCCACCAACAGATCCTCCATCTTGAGTTTGCACAACTCCAAACTCTGACCATTAAATTTCTCGATCTCTATCTTTCCACTGCTTGCCATATTATTTCACCAATAGAATCGATCTCGCAGATCTCCCACTGAACAGGGTCTACCACAGGCTCGATCAAAACCCCTCAGCAACAAAGGTGTCCCCTTGAAGCCAAAACAGCTATGATACCAAATGTAGGTTTTAGCCCCATACATAAATTACTTGCATACGAATTCTAAAACATAGAAAATAAACAATGCGAGAGCATAACACATAAAACACATATACACAGAGATTTTCCCTTGGATCCCAAAACTGGGACTACCAGATTAATTTTTCATTATGTTCCTTTCAATGTTATAATACATATTTATACATGCCGAAGCATCCAATACCATGGATTGAAAACCATCGCATCTAAAAAACATGTGCGAAAATCATGCACAAAAGCATAGGTGGGTCCGCCCAACCTAACATAGGGTCCAAAACCAAAATTTTCTGGGGCGTTGCCCCAGACCCCATAAAGTGGGGTTACGAGTACCCCGCAAACCCCCTGTGACCTCGCCCCCTCTAACCCCCGGTTAAATACGTGGGCTAGTTGTGGAAAGAATATAACACAACTCAAAAACTTGTGCTGAACTTGGTCCCTGGTGAGCTGTTCTACAATCTCTGATGTGTCTAGTAATGGTGGAAAGCATGGTTGAGGGCAGTCCACATTGAACACTCGGTGCAAGCCAAGGAATGAAGGAATGTTGTGCTCCAAATAATTATTTCCCACAACATTGGTAATGGTGTAAGGACCATATTGGAGTGGTCTGAGCTTCCGATGGGCTCTTGTGAGACGTTCTTTCTACAGATACAACTTAATTTTGTCGCTCACTTGAAACTTGTGTGGCACTCAATGTTGATTATGTCACTTCTTGTACTTGGAATTTTCCATAATGGAGTGGTGATATATTGGCTCGTTGGGTAGAGGTGCTCCAAGAGTCAGATTAGAAGAATTCTTAACCTGACAGTGCAATGATACCCCTGTGGGTGAGGAGAAGATGTCCCTGTATTCTTTCATGGCAGTATCCACCTGCTTCTGCTGCATGGAGGAACCCTTCCTGGGGGCCATGGATGTGGCTATGATCTTCCCCTTACTTTGAGAGTGAGCTAAAGAAAATGAATTTCCTAGTCTTGGAGATGATCTTACTGCATTTCTTAGCAAAGATCAAAGAGGTGGCGGTAGGTGGGGCTACCTCCGGTATCCTGTATAATGAATTACTCAAAGAAATAATAACAGCACGAGGCCTTGACTCATACACAATATGTCGCTTCCACAAGTATGGTTGGCCTAATAATACATCACCAACATCAAGAGGTGAAACATCACACAATACCTTATCTTTGAAGGGCTTGATGTTGTAGGGAAGGCAACACTGTTGGTGAACTTGGAGATCTCGTCCTTGGTGAAGCCACCCAATGCTATATGGTTGCGAGTGTGGTATGGTCAGTAGGCCTAGTTGCTTCATGACATTCGTTTAAATGAGGTTCTTTTGGCTACCACTGTTGACAATGAATTGTAGCAACGAACCTTTCACCCAGATTTTTGAGTGGAAAAGACACTCCCCCTCCTCTGGATATTTGGGCTCATTCTTCTGGATCTTGGAAGTGGCAATAGTGGCACTAGGCTCTGCATCAATGATATTCTTCAATTTTATTTTTCCTCTTGTTGGGTTCTAACTCAGGTTCGGAACATGAATTTGATTCTGAAGCCTCCAACATGGCCAATAGCGACTGCTTGGCCTGACACTCACTTGTGTTATGAGTTGGGCACTTATGGAACTCACACCACTTTCCTATGTCCTTCTTTGACTTTGTGGTGTTGTTATTTTGTTGTGGCTTTGACGGGTTGTCTTAGGTCACACCCTCTTGGCTTTACCCTTGGTTCTACAGTGTGGGGAAGCATTTCCCTTGCTTTAGATTTGCGGATCCAAAGTCTCGCTTCTTCTGTTTAAACTTATGCTCGATCTTGACAACATATCGGTACTCTTTACCGAGCAAGGAGATGTCCAAGAACTCCATATCATCATGAATGTAACTATGTAGGAAGTCACGGTATTTGAGTACCAAATTTTGGTCAGAATCCTTGATACCCAACTTTGTACGAAGGGTATGAAAAATGCTGGTAAAATTTGGCACATCTTGGTCCCTTACCTATCGCAGCATGGTCCAATTTATGTATTTATCCTCATAGCTTACAATAGGGTAGTACCACTCTTTGATGGCATCTTGGAATGAATTCCAAGTGGGTGTGGTTGAAAATAGTGAGGCTGTACTTTCATCCTTCTACTCACAGTAGGTTTCCCACCAGTCCTTGACGTGGGGGGCTACTTTGAGAAGTGAAAAAGTGATATTTTCCCCACTATAAAAATCATGAATGAAAAAATATCCTTCTAGCATATTGAACCATTTATCTATAGCGTCTGCATCTATCTGGCCCTCAAATATGGGAATGTCAAAGTTAACTTGTAGCTTAAAGGGTGTGGTGCTTCCAGAGTAGCTACTGGAAGTAGATGTGTCACCCCTAGGTAGCTATTGAAGGATCTGGGCAAAGTTATCCATCATCGCGTTCCTTTATCTCTCGAGGGCTTCTTCTATCAAGATTTTGATAGGATCTCCTATCCCCTTGTATTTCTTTTCATTTGCCATGGGAGGTTGTCGGGATTTGCGAGGCTAGTCTTGCAAGGTTCGACCAGTTCAAGTCATAACTCCTTATATCTCGACCTTGTTGGGGACATGCAAAGAAAAATAGAGAAAGAGTAGACCACTCTGATACCACTAATCCAGATTTAAACAAGAACACAACAAATTACAGAGATAACCATAAATATAGAGATGTAGCAGAAATAATAGTTCATTTCATTAATGTAAAATATTGAAATATGCTTACAAATAGAAATGGAAATAAATTAGATCGGGTGATGGTAGCTTATCTTTGAGGACATTAGCGACAATTGTTGCCTAATGACGAACTTGTCGACAATGTGACATAAAACCACACACATCGTTGACGCCAATTACCTTTGCAACGACAACCTTGACAATGAATCTATGCCACGGACGAAACCCATGTTGACACCAAATCCTGTGATTCGAATGGCAAGACACATGTTGTCGACCAATCCCGACAGAACTGTTAATGAACACAAGTCGACAACCAGGTGCTAAACCCATATCAACTGAACGCCATGAAGACCATAATATTACATGAACAACCTGATCCATAACCAACACTGTTGATTTGTCGAAGTTGAACTGAAGCGACACGACACTTGAACATTGATGACTATACTTAGACATTTGTGCAATTGAATCAACGGAATCCTCCTTGATCATTCCTCTCTACTTGAAATATTTTGGACCACAAAAGTTTGACTAAACAATTAGTCGATGAGGGTAGAACTCCCTCTCTTTCTACCTTGACCTAATGATGTACCAATACATTCGGTCAATCACCTGCAAGTGATGACCCTGATGATGCTGCCCATGGCACTTTTCTAGTCGGTGACCTGTTTCATCCATCCACAGTATGAACAACTTGTGACGATGGGCAAACAACCTGTTATCAACATGCCACTTGAATTCTTTCCACAAAGAATCATGAGTTAGTGATTCGCAATCTTTGAAAATAGTCTCTATTGGATGTTGTTTATTACCATCAACATGTATAAACAATCTATTTTGCGGAATGACAGAGACAATCAAAAATACTTTTGACATCAAATTAGCTACTTGATTTATCATACTTTCCTAATTCTTGGTTACTAAGTGAACTTGCTGCAATGAACCTATCCAACTGTAAGGTGAAATTTGCTTCAACTTAGTTTTATTCTTAAAGTATTGAATTAGTTGTTGATTTGTTTGAATCACTTTTCATTCATTTAAATAATGTTTCCATTGATTAGCACTTTCCTCTGATGCATAAGTTCCCATTAGACACTTTGACACTGCTTTAGAAAATGATTTGATATGAAAAAAATAGGTTTCCTCTCGACTTGAAAAGAGGTTTCCAAATTGTTCGAGACATGACATGGCAACACAATACAAGAGAAATTGAACATTGACTTTCCCCAATACTGACTTGTATCCCTGCAACTGTTAAGTTCCAAACTTAAACTGATTTGATTCATTCTGACATTAGGAAGAGGAGATTTAGGCACAAACTGTAATTCATGTTGTATTCCCTACTTATGAATAAGATGTTTGGTTTTACAAAGAACTGAACAAGTTTCTATATCTTTCATCAAACCATATTTAAGTTGAGCTGCATAACTAAAACAAGAATCATGTTGATTGTTATGTTGATCATTTACACGCATGATTACAAACTGCCTGTTTGAGCTTATTAATCACTTCATCTAATTAACATTAACTGAATTCAAGTGATTTTTGTTTTGATGTGCCCTGACAATAAATTCAAACCCATCTTTCTTAAGGTGATATTTATGTTCTCATCTGTAAAATACTACATCATGATCATAAAGATAAGGACTTTCTAAGATAAATCCACATATGTCTACTGGAACCACATCTAATTCCACTTCATCAATGTAATTGGCTGTTATGGAAAATATTAATCAACACTGTTTGGTGACTTTTACCTGAGTTGATTTATTTAGCCATCCTAATGGGTGAGATCTTAGATGATTTTGTGTTTCCAAACCCAAACGTTTAACTAAATATTCAGAGATTAAATTCACTTGTGATCCATTGTCAAACATTGTATCTATATTTGTATGCTTAGAAGTTATCCTTATGTTAAACAATTCAACTCTTTTATCCTCATGTGAAGGATTTATGTTTGATGAAGATGCAATAGTTTTCGAACTTGAACTAGTATCAGAAGTTTTACTTGTCGTAACCATGGCGATTATCCTCCTTTCATCACCTAAATCTGAACCTAGATCCTGCTAGACTGTTGCAATGGCCTTCTTTTCATCCTTCTCCTTAAGGAAATTTTTGGGCTTAAGTTATGGATGAAGTTTCCAATACTTCGATTCATCATGACTGATTCTCTGGAAATGAGAACAAGTAGGTATTTCCTTCTAAACGGTCGCTGATTTCTTTCTCTTCAAATTGTTCTTCCCCTTACTGTCACTGGAATCTTTGGCTTCCAACACTTTGGATGACTACGATGAAAACTTGAATGGTCTACCACCTGATTCAATATGTATGGCCTAAACACACACCTCATCAAAATCATCAGGATTAAACATCAATAAAGTATGTTGCAAATATGAATGTAAATTGTCAATGTATTTTAACAAAGTTTCACGTGTATCCAATGAAATGCCAAGTGCCAATGCTTTCTTTCTGAACTTTTGAGTAAACTCTTGAACATTCTTCCCTTTACCTTGCCTTGGATGCTTCTAATCAATAACAGCTTGCTGCATGTATCCTAAAGGATATAATTGTTTCCTAAGAGATTTTAAAATCTTAGACCATGATGAGATGACTTTTCCTTTATGCTTTACATCTAGTTGAGTTTTACTTTCACACCAGACTAAAGTTGTTCCCCCCATTCTAAGTGTAGCTAACTAAATTTTAGTTTTATCACTAGAAATGTTCTAAATGTGACAATACACTTCTAACTGCTTAATCCAGTTATCTAACTTTTCAGGATTCATTTCGCCATCATAAACAGGTAACTCAAATTTAACATCAAGTTTTAAAAGAGATGTTTTCTTAGGTTTCTTTTCTGTTTCAAATTCTACACTGGAAGAAGAAGAAGAAGAAGAAGAGGATGATGGAGATGATGGAGGTGGAGGTTTATCAATCTTCTCTTTACCTTTTTCCTTCTTCGATGCCTTTGAAGAAGAAGTTGCATCTCTCGCCTTCTTGCCTTCATACAATTCTCCCAACATCTGTTACATAGTCAAGAATGCTTTCTAAAACTGTTCTTCACTCATCTTAGTTTCAGTGTTTTCACCTACATCAGGTCCTAACATGGTCGATTTATGATCGACTCGTCGCTTTCCAATCTCTGGATCAATCTACTCAAGGATTCCTTCTCTTTGTTGCGAATTTGACTTGGTTAACATTCAATGGAAAATTCTACAAATGCAACCTACTCTGATACCAAATTATATGATTTGAAATGATCATAAACTAAAAACTGATGTATAATTAATTAATCATTAATGATTTGAATGATAACTAGAAGCACGAAAATCGAGCAAAACTGCTTGATAAGAACACCTTACGACAGCTGATTAAAACACAAAATCAATGCATACAGAAGTGAAAATAGTAAAAACACAGTGATACCAGATAGCAAGATTGATGACGGAGTTGTCCCTGATGGACTGCGCCTCTGAGTCCGCTTTCAAGATGGGCGACCGTTTTTATTAGGAATGAACATAAGAAGTTGATTACACAGAGAAAATACCAGACTGAATGTGCACACAGGCACTTCTAATCACTGACATTAGATAGCCCTCTGAACCAACTTTCCAACGCTTCTTACGGTTTCCACAACCGACCCCAAATGCTCCTATAACACTAAAAACAAAATCGCCTATGTCCTCCAGAAGCTGCATACAAAAGTCAAAAACCACTCTCCTTTCTCAATGAGGACAAAAACTGCCTTTTATAGGCCTCCAGGTTCATGAAAACCTCCTTGGCTAAATCCAAGATGGATTTGGTTTCTCCTGGATGAGTTTGGAAACTCAGTCTAGTTGTTTTTTTCCACCTAGGGTAAGTTACTTGGTCATTGTATTAGTTTGAAAACAAATTGAACCATAAAAACCCATAAATAACATTATGATAAGCCATAACCATAGGCAGTCACGCTAACCAGGTAGAGGCTAATTGCTTCCATGTGAACATTGGGTGGTCGACTGCAAACCTGCCACTCGGTGGCTTATCCACCCGACGATTAAGGCTACCATTGTACCAACAGTTTGCCATGTGTCCCCTCCCGACGTTATCTGTTGTAGTTTTAGCTAGCAGTTCTGATACTTGGCAGTTGCTGTTAACTCCACGGTTTACATTACACAATGTTCACATGCTTACTTTGTGGTTCAGCTACTATTTGCTAACCCGACTGTTATGTTAACCTCTGACGGTTACAATACCTCGTTCACATGATCTCCGCTATAGTGAACACTCGGTGTTCAAATGTCTGTTAACCCGATAGTTTACACATACTGTGATCACATGAATTCCGACATGGTTAGGTTACCCCTACAGTTAATCAGGTGGTTAGGGCCTGAGGGTTATGCTTTTTAATGTTTTGCATAGTTTAAACAAGGCCAAGAGTTAGTAATTTAGTTTTCGAGCATAGAAAGATAGGTTTTAAAGTCATGGTTTGGTAAATCATAGGTTTGATACATAATTTTAATGTATTTGCAATGAATGTTTGAAGATTAGGTCTTAAGTGATATGGTTTTAGGTGTAGCAATGTAATGTAGTTAAGGTTTAGGTTTAGATGTAGGATTAGGGTTTTAACAATGATCACCCATTTACAATCATTTGTCGCTAAGTGACATTAGTGACATTTGTCACCTAATGACGAACTTGTAGAAAATGTGACATAAAATCACACACATCGTTGACGCTAGTTACCTTTGTGACGACAACCCTGATGATGAACCTATGCCACAGATGACACCCATGTCCACACCAAATCCTATGAGTCAAATGACAAGAGACATGTTCTCGACCAATCTTGGTGGAACTGTCGATGAACACAAGTTGACATCCAGGCACTAAACCCATATCAATTGAATGCCATGAATACCATAACATTAACTGAACAACCTGATCCATAACCAACATTGTCGATTTGTCGAAGCTGAACTGAAGCGATGACGACACTTGAACACTAATGACGACACTTAGACACTTGTGCAATTGAATCAACGGAATCCTCCTGGATCAATCTTTTTAATAATTTCATATTATCTTATTCATTTATTGTTCCATCATATAGCATCCTGTGACAGGGAGAAAGTCCCTAAATTATCTCATTCTACAAATCTTCAAAATTTACTCAATATTCTGAAAAATAAATAATATTAGGTGCATAATAAGAAATTATCTCTAAATCTTCCTAAGAACTTATTATTAAGTGCAGAAGAAGGGATTTAATATCGCCTTTGTGTGCCTAGGAAAGGTTAGATGGGCCTTCTTATGCTCCTAATTAGGAGGCCCACCATTGATCGAGGGCCAATGGTTGATCATCAAAGATCGGGATCGGCCCATCGACATCAAGCCTCCCCACACAACTATCAACTTAACTTTTTTGAAGGTTTAGCATCTTGATGGTCTGATGACCTAGTGGAATATTTTTAGTAGATTGGGGTGTCTCCATCAAATTTTCACATGCTATGAAATTGTCTCTTAGTAAAACTCCCAGTATCCATTATCATGCTAATCACTTGAGAGTAATACTAATCACAATTATTAATTTAATTGATTATGATTTGTGCTAAGGATTAATAAAATGGTTTTCTGAGAAAATAATTTGTTTCTAATTTTAATATGTTTTCTTGATTTGATGCCATACAAGTACCAATGTATGATTTTAACATTTAAGTCTCCATTGTCATGGCTTCCCAGTATTTCCTTTCCCCAAGTCGGTGTTCTAATACTTTCCCTGGGTCCCATGTTCCCCGATGTCATGTTCCTCGAGGTCACTTCCCTTGGTATCTCATTCTCCAAGATCACCTCCTAGGTAACATGTTCTCTAGGATTACATACCTCAATACTCTGTCTCCCTATGCCAGTACTACATTTCCCCGAGATCTCTTCCTCGGGTGCCATTTTCCCTAAAATCATTTTCCCTAGGTCAATATTATTAAAACAATGATTAAATTCATTAATTAATATTATTATTAATTAATCACATTCATATCATTCACCAAGTTTCACATAGAAAATATGTTATTTCTAGGCTAATAATTTTGTGAATTCAACGAAATCTTTAATAAAATACCATCTCTTCCCTTGTATAACTTGTAATCTGGTTATACTTGTTCAAATGATTGTGAATATAAATTAACTAAGCATGAATACACAGGTACTCATACCTATACATGAGGATTTTAAATCCCTATATCAAACATTGTTGATCCTATGAAAAAGTTGAGTTAATATACACATAAGCCATTGTTGTCAAATAAGAAAGCATAATGTGTAATTTCTCATATCAATCATGGAAAAAACACAATTAAGACATTCATTATCATTCATAGACACACAAGATTTTATACCAGTAATAAGCATAGCATTGAACATCATAGTTCATGATTCAAATATACAAATGTAACATACTTATATGTGTGTCTTAAATTGTTTGGAAACTAAAGGAGGAACTTCCACTCTCCACCAACCCATAGGCTATCTACACCACAAATTTCTTGTGATTAACCATCCCCAAGTTGGATCCAATGTCTGAGGAAATGCTTACTCAGGGAATTCACACAAAAGGTTTTGTTAAAACTCAAAATATGGATCCTACTATCAAGGTGGTTTATTGTTTTCCCTCTAATAGCAAGAACCGAGGTGGTTTATCATTTATAATTAAGCATAAGGGTGGTTTATTAATTATTTCCTAGGAATAAGCTCCACAATGACCCACTCTTTCCTATAATTTCATTCATGAGGATTCACTCAAGGTTTAGATATGGTATTTCTCACTCTCAAGAGTTGGAATCCACTGACCAGGTGCTTTATCAATTATCTTTTCATAGCAAGCACCACAGGGGTCTGAAGTCCATTTTTTAGGTAGCTTATCAACTACTCAATAAGCACCATAGTGACTCTGAATTCTCTGTCCAGGTGGTTTATCATTTATGTAGAAAGCACCATAGTGATTTAGTCATCCATTGATCTTCCCACTAACCATGCAATCTTAAACAACATAGTCTAGTGTCCTCACTAACAATTCACAAGGAATTCACCCAAACTCATAGATTTTTAATTCATTAAGAGGGCTCTGTAGACCAGCTTATACACCACTATGTATTCAATTTTCAATGCCCAATGGCTTCCTCATGCTCCAACAATCAACATCATGATCCAACCCAATCAAATCCCACCAAAAAGACCAACTAACAAACTAGAGAACCCCTGCTCTTTGATTTTTATTCATATATTTATTCCCGTCATACCATTTTGTATTTGAAAGGTCACATGCTTATGTCCTTAATGCGCTAGGGGAATTGGCATCATCCTTTCCTCCAATCACATCTTATAACTCGATTGTTAGTAAGTATCTTGCACAAGTCTACAACCTGTAGCTCAATAACTCAGTAATTGTGTTCAAGGTTGGGTTTGTGGCTTTCCCATCAAGAAAATTCCCTTAGAAATTGGCATCTAAAATTTCATCCTCTCCTTTAGTTTTCCATTCAATTTAAATGTTTAAATTACATTGCATCAACCAGTTGTGGATCAGTGTGTCCATGCTAGCATTACAATCACATTACAAAACTCAAGATAAATGAAAGGGTTGTCACAATATTAGCCTTCATTTTACTAGAGGAAATAATATTTCCCACTATATCGAAGGCATCAGCGTGACCTTGTTACAAACTAGTAGACCTCCTTTCCCTCAAGATAATCGCTTGAGAGGATATGGGATTTCATTGAATAATTTAATAAATCATTATCATTAATGGTCTCACATTATTTCCTTTTTAGATAAAATAATGTGGTGAGGTATTATTGGTGATCCTTTTTATCTCCGCATTGATTCCTAAAGGCAATCTCTAAAGATGTCCAATCAGGGATAGAATTTTGGTGTAGAATCTAAAACCACTCTTGGGATTCACAATATCTTATCCTCTTGCAGCACTTCAGTTCGAGCTATGGATGTGGCACATGCAACTGTCAGAAGGAAATACGCTTTTCTTATGGGTTAGTGAGCTATTGCATGATGGACTTCAGTTAGAACTCAAGTGATTGAGTTTGGTGGAGTTGATTGAGGAGTTGATGGAGTTGTGTTCAGTTTGACTTAGTTGAACTAGTTGTATTTATTCTAACTGCCAAATACACTAGTGATGAGTGATGTGAATTAATTATTAATTAATTCACTAATTATTAACTCATAAATCAACTAAATAATACATCAGTTAACTCAGTGCATGGACAGTTCAGTGGAGACAAGTGTCAGAGGTGGGTGAAAGAGTGAGACTACTATCAGTTGTGACTATAGCTATGCATGAGATTTGCACAATCATTGATTGAGATTGCCAATGAGGATTGTGCAGTGCAACCAAAAGGGAAAAGATCTTGGATCATTCCTATTCTCAACTTGGATTGCGCAGTAGAGGCAGGCAAACAGTGGAGGAGATTTGAACCTGTGACTTGATTCATATCTGAGCTAGTTTGTGTGTAGGAGGTGGAGATAGTACTGAGTACTTGTGAGGAGTATTTTACTATGTATTGTTACATGTTCTCTATCATCATAATATACATATAGTTAGGGGTTTTCAGCTGTATGCTTTCCCCATTACATACTGTGTTGATATGTGTGATTGATGTCTCAATGTGCGCATGCGATTGTTTTTTATTCCGCAAATTGATGATCAACGTAGAGGAGGTTATGTATTATGCATGCATTCCGCAAATAGTGTATAATCAGGATAATCTCTGTGAATAAGTGTTATATTATTCAAAATTTCTACATGGTATCAGAGTAGAGTTGATCATCAGATCCATTATTCAGAAAGTGATTACATTTATTTCTTCATGCAGAGTCTGTAATCGGGCTAGGTAGCCTCTGGATTCATCCTTCTTTTGGAAGGTGAGATATTCGGTAAATTCCCATGCAGTCAATCTCTATACGAGAAATACTTTGTTCTCACGAATTTTAGATCAGAAGCGGTTAAGTTTTGAGCTGGTGGAATTCGAATTTGCAGCAGTGTTTTCTTGTTTTGTTTTCCAACTCAATTTTCCTAAGGATGTCGCAGATCCCTATGGCTTATAAGAGTTTTATTTTCCTTCAGGCTCCAAGTACTCTCTAGACCCCACACACACACACTTGTCCCTATACTCCTCCCTCCAAGGCTCCATCCTTCCACAAGGAAACCTAATTAGAATTACACTCAAAATATTGTCACAACATGCATATCAACATACATAGGTGCCACTTGTACCATTCTCTAATCAACTCCTTATCTTCCATCTCCTTGAGTCCATAAGATTACATGCAGCACCTTCATTATATTCCCAATCATGTTATCAACATGTTCCTAATTACATGTTCACCATTAGTTACTATTAGTCATATGAATCATGTTATGAAAGTAGGATACTCTAAGTCTTTATGCATGCACACATATTATTGTATCCACCTAGCATATCTTCATGCATCTAGCATATCATTATTTAATATTTATTCAATGGTAATGCATCTTTTAACTATTTCATCTTTTGTATTTTTATCATGCCTATGCTATTATTCATCAGCAAATGATAACTTGTTAAAACATTAAAGAAAAATATTAAAGCTAGAAAGAGATAAGTTAAGAGATTCCCCCTCATAGTTATGGCTACATCACTTGGCCATAAATTTTGCAATTATGTTGGATGCTCTAGAGAATCTCGTCAATATCCTACATGTTTATTTTGTTGCATCAAATTGAAGTTGGTCTTCAAGTAGCATCAATTATTAAGCTCTATAGTCTCATGTTAAACAAAAAACCCCTTATTAAGCCCTAGATGTTAAATGATTTCATTTCTATTTTTATATTGTTATGTATGCTAGAACCCATCATGGCCCAATTTTTTTATAATTGTATGCTTTGTTTCATATCTATATATATATATATATATATATATATATATATATATATATAGATTGAGAGAGAGAGAGAGAGAGAGAGAGAGAGAGAGAGAAGACCTAGTGTTGGGATCATCAAATATTGTCTTGTTCATTGTATTATTTGTGAATGGAGGTTTTCCACTTAAAGTGGACTGTAATTATTGGTTTCTTATCATTTTTAAGGTGCAAGGATCATAACATTTGGCAGATCCTACAGTTTTGTGGCACCAAACAGGACATCATGGAGATTTCGTTATAAAAAATTTTCGGTGCTGTTTCAAATGGTTAAACTTGAAGAATATTGAGAAGGCATCTGAATGAATATCTTGTTCAAGTTTCATATCTTGGTTCGCTATATTTTTGGATATATGACTTAAGGAAGTTAGGGTTCTAAAGGCTCCTAAATCCTTTCTCAAACAAGTCAGTTCAACATTTTTGCCATAACATTTTTTATGTGAGGCTTCACAATATGAAACTTGGATCATCTTGAGAAAAAATCTTGGTGAAAATTTGGTCTAAGTTGCAGATGTTGGTTCACTATATTTTTTAATATATTCTCCAAGGAATTTAGGGTTTCTGTATGCTTCGGAATTATGTCTCAAATGGGTTAGTTTGGAATTTGTACTATAAATTTTTTTATAAGGTTTCACTATAATTTTAGATTTATACCCTATGTAAGTTAGGGTTTTTGAACAATTATGAAATAAATTTTAAACAGATCATCTTGGTATTTATTCTATATCTTCTTGTCTAGAAATATTTAGAATATGAAATCTTTAGGAATTTCAGGAGATGGATAGAAGTACAAGTTGCAAAATTTTTATTTCAAGAATTGGACATGTGGCACACTATACAAGTTTACTTGTGGGAAAGTCAAAAAAAAAATCAACAAGTTTTGGGAAATTTAATGTAACTCCTATTGGCACATCAAAATTCAATCTGAACCGATGGAATTAGAAAAAATGCATATCACAATATTGTGGAACAAAATTGCAGATCCTAAGGGCCTCAAATCTCATAGTTATATCAATAAATCTTCATTTGTTCTAATATTCTCCAAATTAAAGTAAATAACTTACTATTGACCTAATTGTTCATTAGAAGTGTTAGTGTCAGTAAGTTCAGCCTGTCACTAATGATCAAATATGCTCTTACAAGATGTTGTTAAGGTGTCAAGTCAAATTTTTGTCATTTCAGTGAATCTCAAATAAAAATTTGGTCACTTGCTATTGTGTCTAGGTCACTGTTACTCCCTTCACTTACTCGTGGTCATTGTCTTCTTTGAGGTATCATATCTTCATTTAAATTTCTTGGGTCATGAAATGGTTAAATTCCTCATTTTAGGTCATGGTCTAGGGTTTCACTCCATGTGTCATCATGATACCATATGTCAAAACAAAAACATGTCCATTATGTGATTCAGTGGGTAAATGGATTTATCGGCTTAGTTAAAGAAAATAAAGGTAAAGGTAATGTTTTATTTCAAATAAGACAATGATGCAGTACACTACCTCATCTCATCATTTCTCATAAGGACATTTTTTCTTAAAAATATGTTTTTGACCAAATGGAGAAGAATTTTACAAAAGTGAAAGAGGTTTTGTCAATTTTAGTCCAAGGAACCAAAACCTCCTTCAGTTTATTCTCAGGTATTATGATTTGAGATAAATGCCCAAACTACACTTGCAATGGGAGAGTTGTTACACTTCTGGACAACTCGACTTCAAGACATTTTTTTACGGATTTGGAGCAGGTGTTGGCAGTGCTTAAGGCCTCTCTTATGTAGAAGACATCATAATATTTCCAAACATACCACTTTAAGCTCAAAAATACTCTAGGAAGGCAGTCAAAAGTACTCTGCAAGTTGGCGCTGCGATTTTGTCAAAAACACCCTGCGTTTTTGGAATGACCTTGGGAAAATCAATTTTTCTCCCTGCTAGATTGTCCAAATTACATTCTTGAGTAATTCATCTTGTAGTAGACTTTAATAGCTTTCCAAAAAGTTATCAAATTCTCAATTTGGATCGTTTTAAGGCCTTTAAAAGTGGGTTGGAAGACAGTGCGTTGTGCTTACAAACAAGGCGTTGCATTTCTAAAGGTGGTGTTGCGCATCGGTGAACTGTGCTACGCACAGGATAGAGTTTCCCAGAATTGCAACAAATCACTAAAATTCTAGTTTTCAAGCCTCTAAATATAGTTTTTTTTTATATATTCTAAGCTTCATAATAGGTAAGTACATTCCTTTGCATCCCCTCTTCCTTTAGCAAAACAAACAAAATGATTATGAGTTTAGCCCTCTAGGGTTTTCTATGAGTTTCATGTTTTGAGCTTGAAAATGCTCATTTGGAGCTTTGAAACCATAAAATCACTATCCCTATACCTTTATTTGCATGAAACTAATCATCCACATTCACCAACAAACCATTTCCCTTCATTCCAATTCACCTCCCTACAAACCCCAGCCCTAATCCATCAAATTGGGCAGTTTCCCTAGCTAGGACTCTGTTTAAATTTCCTAGATAATCTCCCTCATTTATTTCCCTTAATTTAACTTCCTAAGGATTCCTAAAACCCCTTTCCATATCCAAAAAATTCTCTACTCCCATCTCCCTTACCTAACTCCCTCATTTCACCACTTCAATCACTTTTCATTGTTTTTTCCCTTTTCCTATCATCTAGGGTTTCAAAGTTGGAAGGAGAATCTTAACCATCAAAGAAAAGAAAGCATCATAAAGGGGGGAATATCCTGAGGTATGAGATTAATTCTTAACCATTCATAATAAAATTCTTTGAAGATGTCAAATGACTAGGGTTTTGTCAAAGAGTGGGAGAAGTAAGTTTTCATGAGCAGCTCACTAATTTGATTACCATCAATCTAAAAGGAGAAAAGGCCACCGTTGTAGGAATTGATTTCACATTCTCAGTTGATGCCATCTCCCTAGCCACAGAGATACCAAACCATGGGGAGTATTGATTCAAAGGCATGAGCCTATACCTTGAGCAATACAAACCTTTCTTGAAATCACCCTAAAAGAGGCTCATTCACGCATCATTCCATTCAAATACTTGTTGGAAAAGTATGTACCACTGATGAAGGTTGTGATGAATTTTTTCACTTGTGAGGGGAGGCTTTCCAAGCTATATCAATATCACATTAGGTTTCTCATGCACTTCATAGATGTGAAACCTCTTAACTTGTGTAACTACTTGTGTAGAAGTACCATCAAAATGTCTAGAAAGGTGCAAATGAAAAACAAAGAGAATTACCCTAGCCTTTTCCACCATAGTTTGATAAAGGTTTTAGTCCTCCATCAGTTGGCAGAAAAGACATAGCATGGGATACCTTTTTTGAAGCAGCCTTCAGAGGCATGAGATTACTTCACCAACCATCACCAATACACATCATCATAGCCTATGGAGGTAGGGTTATCAAACAAATCATAGGATGTTCCCAATGCACCTAGACCTGAGGTGACAAAAACATACCAGAGAGGAAAAATACTTGTGTTTTCTCCTCAAGTTTAGGAAAGGACCAAGCTTTCTACAACAGCACAACAGGGATCACATTTGCAGGATGAGGAGCTAATTGAGCATGATTTTGACCTAGTTGACTTGGAGGCAGAAGATGAGCATTCAACTTTGCACCAAGCTATCAAAGAGAAGGATTCCTAGATCATGGAGCTCCGGGACAATTTGGCAAGGTCCAAATTTATCATTTCTTTCCTTGAGCAAGAAAACAGTCAACTCAAGGTCAAACAACGAATGATGGAAAAAGAGAAATTTAGGATGATGAGGCAAGAGGTAAAAGGTAAAGAAGTGCTAGAGCATGATGAGTATGATGAGCAAGAAAAGAAGGTTGGAAGGAAGAGGCATAGGACGATGGGTCTCAAAAGAGCATTGCAGAAGGAAAGAGACCAAAACCTACTAGATGAGGATTTGAGTATTGAAGACAAAATTTCTATTGAAATGAATGAAGAAAAGGAATATTAGCTAGGAAAATTCAATGTCCATCTAGAGAAGATTCTTTACAAGGATAACATGGATAACCAAATGTTGAGGCACATGGCCCAACACTACCAAACCAGAAACAAGATTTGCAACATCAAGGTCAAATAAATGCAAAACAAGTTGAAGGAAACCCTAAAAGGAAAAGATGAAGAGGAAAAATTGGAGATTCTTTCTGAGGCATCCATGATAGCATAGTACACCTCATTTGGCACTTTTGGACCAATTTTGGGAATTTTTTGAGCATTTTTTGCTTTTGGTGAACTTTGGTTCAAATTCTGGAAAATACACTAGTTTCTGAAACACACTTTTTCCTCGAAGCTCTAAATGACAAATTCTTTGAACTTTTCGAAAGCTGGTGTCCTCCTCTTAAAACCCATTTCCTTGGATTTTTCAAACAGGACTCAAATTTTGAGAAAAATGAGAAAAAGGGGTTAAAAATAAACATTTTGCCCCTCTTTTTGATAGGCACTGCGCTTTTGGAGACACTTTGGGAGAATGAGTTTTTGGTGGCCTTCCCATGGGTCATTTCAATTCAAGATGTTCTAGAAACTAGACAGATAGGGATAGTTTACCGTTCTTTTAGTTTTTAATTTTGAATACATAAAGGCACCTAAAAATGGTCTCAAACCTAGCGTTGCGCTTTTGCAATTTTATGAGATTTTAATTAAAAAATTCACTGTGTAATTTCTCACAGTTTCTAGCTCGATTTGGGTAAAGGTCAAATTGATGATGTAATTTCATTAGCTCGGTGTTTTGATGATGTAATAATGAATAAATTAGCATAATAGGTTGTTTTTATGATAAGTAGGCCTCATTAATGAAGAGAAACTCAAATCAAAGTCTAAGAGAACAGTTTGTTTTCGACCTTCTCACTCTCACTTGTTGGTTGAGATATTCTTGGAAATTGTTCCACCACTCATGGATTTGACCCTTGAAGGTGGGGAAATTTTTTATCTTAGTCTATATGTATCATTTTCTCAGTTAGAGAGAAAGGTTGGACATTTGAGTAGAGAACTCTTGTAACTTGTGCTTCAACATTTTCAAGAAATCAAAGAACAGTTACAACTATTATCTAGGAATTCATGTGCAGTGAGTTTATGATCTTGTTTCTTCTTTTTTATATTTTCATATGTTAGATATTCATCTATTCTTTCTATTCATCAGTTTCTTTAGTGATTTTTTCCTAAGCTTATAAGTAGAATTCTTTCCTTAAAGCTATGTTTTGATGGAATTATCATTATATGTTATTTTCTTTCTTGCTTAATGAATTCATGACATATATGCTCATTAAGTCCTATTATTTCTTATAAACACTATACTACATTGTCAAACCCTAAATCCATCACAAAACTACTGCTACCTTTCTCCTTTATATTTATGTTGTTGTTACCCTTTGATCTTTTGACCTAGTTATCTAGTTTGTATCCCTTGTTCAGCATCAAAACCCTAAGTTTTCAAACCTATCTGCGCCTAGTATATCTAGCCTAAAATACTTTTATATTCCTGTCAAATATTTGGCTATGATCTCATAGAGAGAGCCCTATCTGGTTTGGTAGGGCTAGCTACTGAACTGAAAGCTTGGTATGTGGTTACCTCCATCGATCTCCTCATCGGCCTGGGACATTGTGGGGGATAACAAGAAGAAGTATATTTTTTTTGTTGCAACAAAGAGGAAGGCTATTATTATTTTCCAACATGCCTCCAAAGAAATCTACTAAACCAATTAAATGTACTGAAGGCCCATCCTTGACCCATGAAAAAAGTGAAGATATGGAATTTATGTTATCTCAATTAGAGAAGAAATTTAATAAAACAGATGGTAGTATGTTAAAGAAAGTGGATTTCTTAGGTTCTCAAGAAAAACTTAAAAGAAAAATGAAAAATAATATGTAAGAATAGAAATTAAGGTGAATGAAAATAAGGAAGGAATAGAAATGAAGATGAATGAAAATAAGGGAGAATTAGAAAAATTCATTATTTCCATCTTGGAGAGCCTTCCTAAAAGGGATGTGGAGATCCATGTAAATCATGAAAATAAGGAGAAGAATTTTGTTGAGAATCAATCTCATATGGGGAGTATGTTATCACAATTGGAGAGCACAAATGTTGAATCACAAAATCATACTTATGAATTTTCAATCCAAGATCCACATCATCAAGGCTTCAAGTCAACACCAAGGAACTTCTACATTGCAAAGATTGATATGAGGAAATTTGTTGGTAATGATCCTGTAACATAGATATTTCAGATGGAATAATACTTTGATCTCTACCAAGTGGCATCCTTACAAAAAGTAAATATTGCATCCATGTTTTCATAACAAGACCAACATGTATGGTTTCGATGGCTTTTTGAAAGAAAAAAGGATTATGTTATATCTTGGTTCATTTTTACATAGGAATTGATAGAACATTATGGTGATATTAAGAGCAACCCATTCTTTAGCCAAGTGGAAAAAATTTCTTGTTACAGAGCACATTCAACAATTCTGAAAGTTGAGTCTGAATGTAAAGAATATTTCAGAGGATAACTTGTTGGACCTATTTATGGGTACTTTAAAGGAAAGAATCCAACATGAGGTGTGTATCTTTGAACCTAAATCTCTAGAGCATGATTTCAGTATGGAAAGGAACGTTGAAAGTAAAAATATGGCCACTAAAAAATTGGTCACTAATAACTGTAGAGAAAATTAGGCTCCTTTTCCTAAACCAACATGGTTGACTCCTCAACAAATGGATGGAAGAAGATAAAAGGGACTATTTCAATTATGGCAGCAAGTATAGTAAAGAGCATAAATGCAGTGAGAAGAAATTATTCTACATAGAATGTGAATATGAATAATATAAAGAAGTGGAAACTTTAGAAGATCTAGAGCTAGAAGAAACTACTCCAACAATCTCTTGTCATGGATTGGTTGGCATCAATACTCCACAAACCCTCAAGATAAAAGGATGTATCAAAAAGAAAAAGGTTACATTATTGATTGATTCAAGTAGTACCTATAATTTCATCAATTACAAATTGGCAAAACTTCTTAATTGCTTTGTATATCCAACACCAGAATTTCAAGTGATGATTTCATATGGAGGTAACATAAATTTTTCAAGGGAGTGCAATAAGATTAAGCTGAATATGGGGGAGTATTTATTAGTTAGTCCCATGATTGCAATCCAAATGGGTGGTGCAGATGTTGTTTTAGGGGCTTAATGATTATAGTCATTGGGAATAATAACCCTTAATTCCTAAGATATTTTCATAAAAATTTTCTCAGATGGAAAGGAAATTGAGCTCAGAGGTATCCAAGTGAAACCCATGAAAGTGTTAAGCTCTAATAGCATGAAAAAAAATGCTAAAAAGGGGAAAACAAGGTATATTTGCACAATTGTGTTCATTAGATGTTCAAACATCTATATCCTCTGCTCCAGTGGATCGTCAAAAAGTTATCAACAATCATGATAAGGTATTTGAAGAAATTCCTAAAGTCTTCCACATATCCAAGATCATGACCATGCTATTCATTTGCAACCTAGAAGTGTACTACATAACATTAGGCCTTACATGTATCCACATGCACAAAAGAGTGGGATTGAGTGTATGGTTCAAGAAATGTTAGAGGTAGGAATCATTCAACTTCACCAAAGTGCTTTCTCTTCACCAGTGGTGATGGTTATCAAAATCGGACGGTTCATGGCATATGTGTCCAGGCTACAAAAAACTCAAAAAAATGACAATAAAAAGTAAGTTTCATATTCCTGTCATTGATGAATTGTTAAATGAATGGCATGGAGAAATTTTCTTTACTGAGATGGATCTTCATTCTGGATATCACAAAATTAGAATGAGGCAAGAAAATATTCCCAAAATAACATTTAGAACACATTGTTGGCTTGATGGGCCCTGACCCAGGTTCAGCGTTAGTTATCCAAGCAAATCCCTACACTACTGGCCCTATCGGCATCAGCCCGTGGAGCGCAGACTGAAGTCTCGCCCAAAGCAGTATGGGGGGATGCAAGAACCAAGTTTTCGCACCCTGAGATAGTCGTGATGTCGATCTATACTTCTTGATCCTACCTTCGTGTAGATCGATAAGATTTTAGGGCTTATCGATGTTCCTTCTCTTCTGTTCTTCAGTAACTCTGCGAAGGTACCCAACTGATCTTCGCATAGCTCTATAGGACCTTTCACAGATAACACACATAATTTCTACAGGACTTTCACAGATAACACACAGCAGTTTGCGGAAATATGAATTGGTGGAATTTTTATTATATGGTGGTATTTCTACAGGACCTTTCACAGATAACACACAGAAAGTTTGCGGAAATATGAACTAGTGGAATTTTTATTATATGGATGCAGACTTTACATAAAGATGCCTTTCATAGATAACACAGCAAGTTTGCGGAAATATGAACTGGTGGAATTTTTATTATATGGATGCAGACTTTACATAAAGATGTTTTTCTTTACAGAGATCGACTGTCATTGCATTTACCGGACTTTCTACTATTTGCAAGGAACAAGTATTACCAGAGGCTACCTGGCAATAGACAGACTCTGCCTCAGAAATTTCACAGACACTCAGATTTACAGACTTTTCCTTATTGGTTCAGCCACTTTAGGTTCTCACCAGTGCCGAGCACACTGATGCATAGGCTTCCAAACCAAACCTATAAGACCTGAGTGAATATTTCGTGATGCAAGCAGATCAGGCACTATGGCCCGCAGATGCAGAGCAGGAAAATCACTCGACTTAAAACCACAAACTCCAAACACAAGACTCAAGACTCAAGACTCTCTCCAAACACGAATGAATCTTACTTCGCAGCTAGCTCTTATTTATAAGCTGGAAGGGAACAAGCATTCGTGAATGGGCTGTGTACAACCTTATGACTCAAAAGCAAAATATTCTGAATAGATTTGGACTGTCTGCCGAAAGCAGGATTCGGGCATAGGACAATATCATCCTATGTTATCTTGTCCGTGAATGGGCTATGTACAGTCTGATGACTCAAAAGGAAAATAGCCGAAAGCAAGATTCGGGCATAGGGCAACATCGTCCTATGTTATCTCATCCCTACTCTTTTTACAGAGAGCCGGAGGCATGTGGGGACCGAATCTTGGTACAGACACAAATTACACAGAGGATATTCATAAAAGAGAACCCTCAAAAGACTAAAATGATTAAAAGACGAGATATGCAAATCTCGATTTGTACAAAGTGGAGATTCCAAGACGAGGGAATCCACGAAAGCTCGTCCAGCACCATGGTCGGTCGGAAAGACATCAATCAAAGGTATAGTAATCAATCTGTGGGTATGTGTAGTACTGATACCTCCATCTATCAATCAAGTAATTGGAATAGTATTGTACCCACACTTCCTTTTCAGTTTCCCAAGTTGAGTTATCATGTGGATCTGGTAATTCCAATTCATTAAGGTTCAAGAATGGGTTTAAATGCGGATCAGCTTGTCGATGGAATTCTTCATAATTAGCGCTAGGGCTTATCCTTCTACATTTGTAATGATTCATTACGAACCATCTGATATGACCACATCTTCTGACGCCATTCAGAAAATCAGTACTACTGACATCCATTAAATCCCTTAGTGGCTTATACAGTACATCAGTCACAGTCATTGTGCTCCGGGGACTGAAATTTGGAATTCTCAGCATATGCAAAGAATATGGTCTTATGATGAGAGGTGATAAACCATAATTTTCCCACCAATCTAGAAACCATTCAGGAACAAGGTCATCTTCTTCCATTTCTTCCACTGGAACTCCTTCGAATATGAAAGAAAACTGCAAAGAGTAAAACATGTTAGTGGAAAAATTATGCATATTCATTGTTGTGTAGAATGCCTCTTGCTGTCAATTAGGATCATAATTTTCTCTATCAAGATGGTTGTCAAACCTTCTGAGTGTTATGTGACAACTGGTGATCCTATTGTCATCTTCATTGTCCCTTTCAATTACATAGGCAATGCTTCCAATTTGTCTTAGATAATCCAAAGCTTCAAGAGCTTCATTATTGGCTTCATCCTGATGAGGATCTGTCCAAAGGAAATCAATGCCTGTTCTATATCTGACTTCTTTGATTGGTCTCCAATCATCATCATCATGATCTAAAAGACTCTTATTTAAATCATATGAGACCCATCCAGAAGAAGTCTCAATTTCTACAGTATCTTCATGCCTTCTGATGAAATTGCATTTCAAATTCATAATTGAATGTTCAGACAAAAAATCTCGACTCAACATATCCGCAAATCTATTCTTATCTCCTTTGACAAATTCAATGTCAAAATTATATTGATTGAGCTGCATAATCCATCTCACCATAGCATCATCTTCAAAATCACATTTGTGAATGGCATATTTTGATGCCTGGCAATCTGTCTTGATGGTGAACTTGGTGTAAATGACAAAATCTCTGAATTTTTCTATTCCCAAGCAAACTGCTCTAAGCTCTTTCTTCAGACTGGACCAATTTAATTGGTTCTTGGCCCATAATCCAGATGCATATTGACATATTTCAATCTCATTTTTATTGTTGGGGTTCTTCTGGCATAAAACTGCACCCCAACCTTCATAGCTAGCATCTGTCATAATGATTTTCTCCCACTCTTCTCTGATAGGGGAGAGAGGCTGAATGTTTCTGACCTTTTCTTTTATTGCCCTGACTGCCTGTGTGCAGTCATTATTCCATGGAATTGGATCTTTCTGAAGCCATTTATTTAACAACTTCCTTTCTTGTGCACAATGCTTCAGAAACTTAGAAATATAATTTAGACTTCCCAAAAATCTCTGCAACTGTGTTTTATCCTTAATTTCATCAGGGAAGTGATCAACAAAATTTAAACTCCTTTGGATTACAGTATAAGATCCATACTGTATATTGTAACCCAAAAAGTCTATCATTGGCCGAAATAACTTCATCTTGGATTCTGATAATACTATACCCATCTCTTTGACCCTGCGAAGAAAGATTTTCAAGTGTTTAATATGGTCAGCAATATTATCAGAATGAATTAGTAAATCATCAATATACTTTTTCAGGAATTCTTCCATTCCTTCAAAAGTTTCATCCATTATTCTCTGGAAGGCTGAAGGAGTGTTGATTAGGCCGAATGGCATGATATTCCATTCATAATGCCCTTCAGGTACAGAGAATGTCGTCTTCCATTTATCTTCCTCTTTGATTCCTACTTGCCAAAAACCAGATTTGAGATCAAATTTGGAGAATATTTTTGACTTTGACATCTGGGCAAGTATGGAGGATGGCTTGGGCAAAGGATATGCATCATAATCCAAAATACTATTCAAAGTTTTGTAATTCACAACTAGCCTTGGCTTACCTCTGGCAATTTCAGCATGCTTATTAACATAAAATGCAAAACATGCTATGGGGCTCTTACTTTTCCTGATAAGCCCTTTCTTTAAGAGATCCTTTATTTCTTCTCTACAAAGCTTCATCTGTTATTCATTCATTGCCACTGCTTTGGATCTCCTTAATTTTCCGCTGAAGTATTTTTTGAGAGGAAGTTCTACTTCCTGTTTCTTGATATGCCAGAAAGCATTTGGATCATCTGAACAACACTCTTTGAATTTAGCAGTGAGATTTGCTATTTCAAAGGCATATTTTCCATTATCCAAATGTTCTTCTGTTTTTAATACTTCTCTTTTTACTTCCATTTTTGCCATAATATTTTCCATTCTCTCCAGTCTTTTAATCCTAATTGGAGAATTAGAATTAATAAATGGAAAAAAAACTTCCTTATTCTCAAGGTTGATAAAATATCCATACCTCTGGGTTTTTGCATCAAATTTTGCTCCATGCATGCTAAAATTCTGAAAAAATGGGGCCCCAAGGTAAATTGCACAATCTAGTCCTGGGACAAAGGGACAAACCAGATGAACTCCAATTTTTTCTGTAAGCAGAACATCTATTTATGCTTCATACTTAGTGGGGATATCACCACTTGCGGTAATCACTCTCGGACATGTTGTTGGCCTTCTATGATGCATACCAACTACAGTATCACTTACAATATTTAATCTGGAACCAGTATCCATAAGAAATTTCCAGAACTCATACTAGTTTCCAATCTTTACCTTCATTTTGATGCAATACATGACATCTCTATTCATGCTATTGCATCCAAAATCTGTTCTTGCCTTTTCCTCTTCTTCTCCTTCTTCCGGGCTGTACTGCTGCTGAACTTTTCCTGGATGATAAGTCCAGCTTTCTGTTTTTCCTGAAACAGGGCCTTGTGATGAAGGGGCAGGAGATGCCTGTGCATTCAATATCCTTAGACTTAGTTCATTGTGTTTTTCAACACACAGTCTCCTGTTCTCCTTGATTGTTTTTCTCAAATCCTTAATTGCCTGATGAACTGCAGGCAAAGTCTGTGGCATATCTTCTCCAAAATCTTCATTTCTAAACTGTTTGGTTAAGGCCTCTACTGAGAAAAGAGTAGCAGGAGGCACATACCCTTTATTTGGAGAATTCTTCAGGATAGAAGGTGTTTTCTTCAAATGCTCTGTTAGCAAAGATCTGTACATATCTTTCATCTGTGGATCAGTAGCAGCCATCATCTGTGCAAAAATATTTTTGCTGGTCTCATCATAATCAGTCTTCATCATTCTGACTGCATTACATGTACAAACATCAGGATCATCACAGTCACAATATTTACATTCTGTACAATGTAGGTCATTACAAAATTCTTCATCAGATGACTCTTCTGAGTCAACAAAGTTAAAATCATTTTCAGATCCAAAATCAGAAGATACAAGCTCATCACAGCTGCTAGGAATATCAAAAGAATTTATCTTTCCTTTCTTATTTCTATACCGAACTTTCTTCTTAGATGAATCCTTCCTTTTGTTTGGACAGTTTGGAGCTGTGTGGCCTTTTTTGTTACAATTGTAACAAATTATTTCTCTGTCTTTGGAAAAAATTTTTGTATGCTTATAAGGTTTTGCTTTGTGATTTTTTCCTTTTGGTTTTTCTTGGGAAATCTGGTAATTCTTTTTGAAATGTCTTTTCTTTTTTCTCTTATGCCCCTCAGAATTGCCAGCTTTACCAAGGTGCCATTGCTTACAGAGCTGCTGGTAACCATGAGGCTTTTTATGATTAGTAGCTGCTCTAGCAATCTTCATTTGTGAACATAATTCAACAATGATAGCCTTTACAGCTTGTCTGATTATACCAAATTTATAATCACTAACCTTCCCTGGTAATTTATTGACAATAGCAGAAGAAACCCAATGGGGAAGGGATGCAACAAAAATTTCCTTCCATTTTGGCTCAAGAAAGAGATCTAGAGTCAATGTGTGCAATCTGTGAAGGAATTCATTAAAGTATTCATCAAAGTGCTACATATTATGTAATTTCATGGCCAGCAGAGTAATGGTCGTAATATCATTGGTTATCTGGGGGAAACCAATGAAGTTGACAGTAATGGCGTAGAGGAGTTTTCCTATCATATTGCTGACAGGCATATGAGTGACAGGGTCTATGTGAGCAGTGCCATCCTCATTTAGGACAACAGATTGTTCCCAATCAGCAAGGAGACTTGGCTCTTTTAATGTCTCAGCTTTTAGCCAAGAATCTAATGTACCCTCAAATCCTCCAATTATCCTTCTCGTGGCATTAGTAGGACCTATATCATCTGCAAGATAAGTCCTATAGCAAACAAGCATGGAATGTAATACAGACATGATTTCAGCTTCCGTGCAATTGTCAATATTCCATGAGTAGGTAGAATTTGCAGACCAATCCTTATGATATTCTGATTTCTTAAGATCTCTGTGGTCAGGAGAAGGATTCCATGTAGTCTCCCATCTCAATCTGGAAGATGTAGCATTGACCTGATCTTTATCATCATCAGATTGTTCTTGGTCTGTCACTGAGAAGTTATTGATACAGATTTCCTGGTCTTCAATTTGTGGTTCTGCTTCTATCTTATGAAGACTCATATCAAACAAGGATACTTCTATTTTATGAAGACTTGTATCAAAACTCTCTTCTTCATATTTAGTGGGTGAATCTTAAAACATGAAATTAGAGGATTCAGGCTTGCTTGATTCTTCAGTTTCTTTGGATTGTTTTATGGCAGGATGTGGGCTAAAGAAACTTGGATTTGCAAACAAAGAATATGGATGAGAGGAAGTTGGAGGTGGAAAGGTTATAGAACTGGGTGTTCTGATGAGGCTTTCCACAGAAGGAGTAATAGAATATGGAACAGAAATCTTGGGTTCTGAAAATAAAGTTGCAGATTTGTAGGCTTCCACCCGAGGCTTCTTTTTTAAAGATTGTATTCCTTGAGATACTTCCCAAACTTGTTTTTTGACAATATCTAGGGAATTACTGATCTTCACTATTTCTTTTCCATGAGTAGAGGTAGCTTCATGGGTCTTTTTTCTATCTGTCCTGTCTGTAAAGATAATCTGTCAAGACTCTTAGCAAGGGCCTTATCATTTTCTGCTAGAGTAGTTACACTGCTATTCAAACAAACTGTGTTATAATCTTGTTTTCTCAAAATACTTTCAAGCATGGTCTTCATTTCAGAGTTAGCAGTTCCAATACTCTCAAATTTAGAACTGACAAATTTCTCAAGGCTAGACAGATCTAGATTAGTCCAGTTGGTAGCAGCAATTGAATCTCTTGCTGCTAATGAAGGGTCATCAACATGAGATGGAAGTAGCTTGTACAATTTTCCATCTTGACTTCTTATCACAAAATTTTTCCAAGGGGGAAACTCTGTGTTTGTTTCCAAAAGGTTTCCATCAAGGAGTTCCCACTTGTGTTTATTTGGATTTCCAGTCTGTATCATATTTACTTGGAGCTGAGAACAAATTCTTCTTAGTAATTTCTCTCCTTCAATTTGAATAGCAATCAAAGGTCTAGGAATATTCGGCTTATTCATCATACTCTAAATTTTAGGCTGAAATACATGAGCTTTCAAAGGAGGAGGAACTACTACTGGAATTTCTTTCAATTTTTCTTCTACAAATTTCTCTAGATCCTTGATTCTTTTTTGCTTGGCCTGATTTCTGAATTGTTTCATCATTGTTCAATTATATTTGCAGAAGGGTAATACCATTCGTAGAATGATATCCATTGATTTTCTGCCTTCATCCATTCTTTCCATTTTTCAACATTCTGTCTATTGAAGGCAAGGCGATCATCTTTTGGAAGAAGCATCACTTCCTCGAAATACAAATGTTCTTTTTCATGTGTGAACATGTCCCAATTGAACATTTTCTTTTTCCATTGATCATCCGGATCATATGGACTTATTCCTTTAAAAATCTTTAAAAAGGCAACTATTTCTGAATCAGAAGGAATTTCTACATGCCTTGGAATCCTGTCAATAGGATTTCTTCTGTATTCAGGAATAGGTGAAGAATCAACATAACCCAAACCATAGGTAGAAGAACTAGAAACTATATGTACAAGCAATTCTTCTTGTGGGTTAAAAAATACAAATTTTTTGTATCTTTCTTCAGAAGAGTTAGATGGAGGAGTAAATCTGATCATGTTAATCCTATGTCGGTCTGATGACTCACCATGTGGTGTGGGTGGTTCTGAAGAAAATTGACAAAATGTCTTTAAGCAGTGTGGATGGTCACAGACTGAGCTGAAAGGCTGAGAAGGGCCTAGCTGTGAAAATAATCTTTTGATGGAATCATACACTGCTTGGTCGATTACAAATTGCGGAGGTGCAGAGGTCTGAGTAGGATGTAATTGGCTAATTGTGGTTGGAATTGCAGAGACAGAAGCAGAGGGTCCACCACGCTGAATTGTGTTAACTCTTGGAAATCATGTGGTAACTTTACCGTCTATTTCTGTAATGATTGACTGGGCTGCAGCAACAGGTTTCTTTACAGGCTTATCCCAATTTGTTACCCAATCGTCAGGAGGACATAAATCATTTCGGGAAACATATACTGGTACTACAAGATTGCAAGATGAGTCATATTGGATGAGAGTGACTCGGCCTTCATCTTTGTCAGGAGTATGTAATACAGCAGGAATTGTTGTATTATAAAATCGGACACAGGTAATGTAAAAGATGGCCAAATTTTTTGATTTTGTTTTGAAGTTTTCATATCTTGCAGTCTGAATACCTAATGTTAGGCATTGCAGGACATTTGGGTCATCTAATGCGACAGAAAAGTCTGTAAAAACATCATACTGTACAGGGCCTTCAGCAAGGCTTGTCTTAATGCCACCTATCATGGCTTGTGTAAATGTAGTCCATCAATTATCAAATAGGGCTGAGAATACATAGGATTTTTGGCCTTTTCTATGCAACGCATTCAATCCTATTCTAACCCGAGGTCTAGGCACTTACGCGCCTCTGTGGCTACATTACTATATAAGTTCCCAAGTTATCTTAAATGTTACCTAATCTACCATGCATTTACATTTATCTTCATGTAATCCTATATTCTTGCTCACGTTCAATTAACAGATATAATCGAATACATTTGCGCATTAAATAAGCATTATAATGTAAACACAAATCATATCATAATATAATCAAATGCATTTAATTTGAGACAAAATACACATTTATTTGGAGAATACTTCTCTTTGTTGATATCTCAGGTTCAGTACAGACTCTATCCACCCTGCGCACATAGCTGCAGGAGTCTGCGCACTCAGCTGCAGACTTCCACCCTAGGCCTCTGCGCACTCAGCTGCAGAGCCTCTACCTATGCTAAGACCTAAGAACACTTAGAAATTCTTACCCAAAAATCTTATTTCCACTACTATCTCTCCCTCTTAGACTCTTCTAAGACTCCCTTTTTATACAATGCCATGGTCCATGGACCATGGGTAGATCTTTACAGTCGATATGAGACTTTACAAAACAAGGGCAGATAACCCTTTGACATCTTTGCACTCTGTGACCACAAAATGTGGAGAATTTACATCTTTATTACAAAATTTGGCCCTTCTGCCCCAAAACATAGGCTTTTAGCCCCTAAACTAGCTCTTGGGGGAACCCATTCCCAACAGGCCCCCAACACAAACATGGTGACTTGCCTTCGAGTCACTCTGTAGGCACAGAGATCTTGGTGCGAAGGACCCCCAACTCGACCTGTACGATTGCTACCTCAGTGGTGCATTGCGCATTTTCCTACTTTATTTCCTCGACCAACTGCTCTGTTGCTGGCCTTGCACTATCAGCGTAAAGCTTCTACTGAGTCTCGTGCAGAGTAGCCAGCTTGCCTTCAATGGAGGTCATGATCAAATAGGCCTCGTACAACCAAGGCTTCAAGCGTGCCTTCAGCACTACCTCTTTGTGCTGAGTTGCATCTACGTCGCCCATAAATTTTGTCCTAAATGCCAACCCCCCTCCACTTGGCTATTTTGATCGTCAAATCATGAACAGTGACTTTAACGGTCACTTTCCAGTTGACTTGCACGGTTTTATCCCAGGGAGCGCAGCCTTCTACGTGCTTGTGTAGTAACTATGACATCTCCTCATTCTGCGCAGTTTCTTCATCACGCAGTTTCCCAACTCGGGTAGTGTAGTTTATTTCTCGCACCTCCTTTCAGCTACCTGGAGTGCTAAGACTGTGCTTTCTTCATATAGTCACCTAGCCAGATCACTAGTGTGTGCCTTCAATCAGCTACCATTCACTTTTCCTGGGAAGGGCTCCCCATTTAACTTAACCAACTGAATTGCTCCACCGTCGATAATCTCTTTGATGACATAGGAACCCAGCTAGTGCATCCTAAATTTCACAGGACACAGTTTCCCAAAATTGCAACAAATCACACAAATTCGAGTTTTCAAGCCTCTAAATCTAGTTTTTTTTATATTCTAAGCTTCATAATAGGTAAGTACTTTCCTTTGCATCCCCTCTTCCTTTAGCAAAACAAAAAAAATGATTGTGAATTTAGTCCTCTAGGGTTTTCTATGAATTTCATGTTTTGAGCTTGAAAATGCTCATTTGGATCTTTGAAACCCTAAAATCATTATCCCTATACCTTTATTTGCATGAAACTAATCATCCACATTCAACAACAAACCATTTCCCTTCATTCCACTTCACCTCTCTACAAACCCCAACCCTAATCCATCAAATCGAGCAGTTTTCCTTGCTAGGACTATGTTTAAATTTCCTAGATCATCTCCCTCATTAGTTTCCCTTAATTTAACTTCCTAAGGATTCCTAAAACCCCTTTCCATCTCCAAAAAATTCTCTACTCCCATCTCCCTTACCTAACTCCCTCATTTCACCACTTCAATCACTTTTCATTGTTTTTTCCCTTTTCCTATCATCTAGGGTTTCAAAGATGGAAGGAGACTCTTCACCATCAGAGAAAAGAAAACATCATAAAGAGGGGAATATCCTAAGGTATGAGATAAATTCTTAACTATTCATAAGAAAATTCTTTGAAGATGTCAACTTCCTAGGGTTTTGTCAAAGAGTGGGAGAAGTAAGTTTTCATGAGCAACTCACTAATTTGATTGCCATCAATCTAAAAGGAGAAAAGGCCACTGTTGCAGGAATTGATTTCACATTCTCAGTTGATGCCATCTCCCTAGCCATAGAGATACCAAATCATGTGGAGTATTGGTTCAAAGGCATGAGCCTAGACCTTGAGCAATACAAACCTTTCTTGAAATCACCCTATAAAGAGGTTCATTCACACATCATTCCATTCAGATACTTGTTGGAAAAGTATGCACCACTGATGAAGGTTGTGATGGATTTTTTCACTTGTGAGGGGAGTTTTTCCAAGTTGTATCAATATCACATTAGGTTTCTCATGCATTTCATAGTTGTGAAACCTCTTAACTTGTGTAACTACTTGTGTAGAAATATCATCAAAATATCTGGAAAGGTGAAAATGAAAAAAAAAGAGCATTGCCCTAGCCTTTTCCACCACAGTTTGATAAAGGTTTTAGTCCTCCATCAGTTGGCAGAAAATACATAACATGGGATACCTTTTTTGAAGCAGCCTTGCAGAGGCATTAGATTACTTCACCAAGTCATCACTAAGACACATCAGCATAGCCTATGGAGGTAGGGTTATCAAAAAAATCAGAGGAGGTTCCCAAGGCACCTAGACCTGAAGTGACCAAAACATACCAGAGAGGAAAAAGACTTGTGTTTTCTCCTCATGTTGAGGAAAGGACCAAGCTTTCTACATCAGCACAACAGGGATCACATTTGCAGGATGAGGAGCTGATTGAGCATGATTTTGACCTAGTTGACTTGGAGGCATAAGATGAGCATTCAACCTTGCAACAAGCTATCAAAGAGAAGGATTCCTAGATCATGGATGTTACACTAAAAAATGTCACCATGACCACTTACAGTTAGTATGGCTCAAATCAACAGTCATGCTACCCTCTTAGGCAAGTCTTATGCCTCTGCTATCCATCTCAAACTCAAAGAAGAGAGAAAGTCTTGTCAAAAATATGTTTATCTCTGGGGTCGCAGGTTCTCTCTAGCCTTACCTGCGGGGATGCTGACCATGTTCACAAAAGGTGCGTCCTTGGACGCTCTGTATGTTAAGGGACAGGTGCGTCCTTCTGTAAAAGGCAAAATGCGCGAGTTTCATCTTAAAAAAGTTACTTGTGGTTACTTCTAGAACTTTCTAGAGGTCGGTTTGATGAATTGGATGCGCCTCCAGTTGGTTCATGTATCTCTATTAAGGGGGAACTTATCCCATCAATAAGGGAGCTATCCCACCCAAAGAGGGGGATTATCCCATTGATGGTGGACCTGAATAACCTCTTTACAGCACTATAAATAAAGACATTGAGCCAGAGAGAGGGGAGGTTGGAGCTATACATTTTCTTTGGGTAAATGCTGCAGGAATTAGGACTCCCATTTAGAACCTTGTGAGGAGAGATTGTCTTTGCTTGATTCTACTTGGAAGTGGGTGAGCTTTGTCAAAGTAGAGGAAAACCCTTGATGGACCCTGGGAGGAACTTGCACAACACCAAGGCCAGGTTGTAAGAGTTTCTTTGTTTCGTTATTAATACAAACTGGTTTATTTTTCTCAATAGCTTGTGTTAATGAGTTATTTCATGTGTTCCTTGGTCTGCATGTTAAATATATGTTTTATTATATGAAATGCAAGTGCTTGGTAATTGTTTGATTGTTTGTGGTTGCAGGAATTGACTTGAAGGAGGAGCTCATCCGGATTGGCAAGGATGGACTACAACAACCGCGTTTTGGAATAAGGTAAGCCTAAACACTTGTAGTTTTCATGTTTTAAAAGGTATATTTAGAGAAAGATCATTCCATTTTGTCTTGTTTGTCGCTAGAGAGTTTAGACTCCTAGGGAGGTCAGTTGTGTCCGCACAAACGACTTTTTCCGCCACGGCAAATTGGCGACTCCACTGGGGAATCCATTAATGCGAAAGTCTTTTCCTTTGTGTGAACTTTGCTCTGAGAAAATCATTTTTATTTTCTGGTTTTTGACTGTGCGAATTAGTATTTGGGTGGTTTAGCTTTAGATTTAGTTAGATTTGGTTTTTCTTAACTTTTCCAGAAGGACGCACCCTCTGAGTACTGCACAGTGCATCTTTGGACGCGCTGTTGCCGTTTGCACAGAGCGGGCCCGCGCCTGTTCTAACGGGTTGCCTGCGTCTTCCTGTAAAAATTTAGGAAAACTCCATTTTTGCTTTAATTGCTTTTAGATTTTGTTTTTTCTTAGTGTTTTCTGCCTAGATCCTTTAGTACCCTGTCAAAAATTTTCACCTGAACTTGTTTCATTAGCATTCCTGCTTTTAGCTTTCATCAATTGGGTGTTTTGAATCTCTTTTTTGAGAAATTCTTAATTTGATTTCCTTTGGTCATTACTTGGAGGTTGGTCATTACTTGAGGGGGGGCTAAATTGTGTATGAGTGTTAATCGCCTTTGAGTGTTTTTATGTTTTGATCTTTGGAACTCTCACCCAGTTTTCTCGACTTGCACTTGATTGGTTCTTAGATCACATTAGAATCGTCTTGTGTTTGAGAATTCTTTTGCATAGATCACATTTGCACAATTAGAGTTCTCAGTTTCAGAATATGAATGAAAAATGTGCATAGATTACATTTGCATACTTTTCATGTGAATTGTGCATAGATTACAATTGCATAGTTTACATTCTGAAAAATCAATCGTAGATTTAGATCAGCTTTCTTTGATTTGAATTTACACAAAAATAAAAATAAAAATTGGTTTGGAATTGATTTGCATTAGTTTTTCTTGATGAAATTAGTGCATTAGAGAATTTGTTAAATTTTCTCTTAATGATCAATTTTTTGCATTGTTGGAAGTGAATGGAAACTCTCTCCTTACTTTAGATAGGATTCATCGAATTGAAAGGATTGCATTATCATATTCGATTGCATTCAGTTGAGTCGGGTCATAACACCATTGGTTTCATCTCCATTTACCCATTTGAGTAATAACAGCCTTAATAACACAGCGCTTAATTAAAATTCATCTAGTAATTTTTACATTTCTACGGCTCTGAAACACCAACATAGCTTAGGCTAGGGTCTTGGAGTAGGTGAGTACTTAACTCTCCAAGACTACAAAACCAAACAGATAGTTTATCTTGAGTAGAATAAATCCAATTGTTTCAATTGCACTCTGGGAAAGCTCCTCTTAAAGGAGAAGCACGAGCTCGTGTCCGAACCAGTGAGGGGATCATTCCCCCCCCGTTGGGAACGACGCCAGACAGTACGTATTACAAACGGTAAACCTCGGATTAACCATTGTCGAGGAGCCAGGGGTCACTTATCGGTAAACCTTGGATTGTTGTCAAGGAGCCAGTAAGGGGATTGAGCTTGCTACTCTGCCCTTGCGTGCTGTCGGAGTTTAGACTGTTCCCCCGGGTGTATTTGTTACTGTTGGTGACCTTAGTGACCATAATCTTTAGGGTTCTACCGAGGTGACGGTGGAGGGAAGGTCCCACTGTACCTGGAGCAGACGTCGGTTATACTCACTTGGATTTTCCGGGGGGTTCACTTCACTTCGAGACGGTTAAAGTGGAGGAACTTGGTCCGGTCTATTCATTAAGCAGGTTGCTGGGGTAACTGTTCCACCCGCCATTTCTGTACTGAATTCTGCGAGGTTGGGCTTCATCACCAACTAGTGTTTTCGGTCCGGAGAGCTTACTGTTTGTGTGTGGTTTGACTCCTAGATTTGATAGCGCGTGTTAATTTGTTTGTTTTTACTTTTAGAGACCATAGGTGTGAATTGTGAATTTTAGTTGTTAAGTGTGAATTGTGAATTGTTAATTTTAGTTTTAAATTGTTAATAAAATTCACTGAAGTTGAATATAATGGCAAATGTTCCGGAATTTATCAACCTAGGAACCCCTCCTAATGAGAATCCTAGTACTTTTCCTTACTTTGGAAATGTTGGTCCTCCTTATATGGCTACTTTGTCATTACCTGGATTTACAATAGGTTTACCGATATGGTTATTTTCAACTTCGTTGGCCCAAAATACTCCAATTGTTCCATCTCAACCGGATGCTTCACCTCAACAGAGTTCACCATCTCAACATCACCAACCTTCTGTTGACCCTTTACCTTCTTCGCCTAATTTTTCTTCCTCCATTTCTTCCTCTTCGCCTGGTAAAAGCCTTGATGTTAGTAACCAGGAGGCTAAGAAGAAGAAGAAAGGGAAGAAGAAGAAGAAGAAGAAGAAGCAAGATAAGAAAGAAGTCAACCAACCAACCATGGCTGTAAGTGTTAGTTGTGTTGAGGAAAATTCCGACATGCATCGTAAACCCAAATACCCTTGCAGGCTTTGTAAGGGTGACCACTTCCTTGTCAATTGTCCTGGTATTCCAAAGGTCTTGGAAGTATGGTCAGAAAAATCTCATCAACTTTCCATTGATCCATCAACCAGTGATAGTCAGGTTCCTGGGAAAAAGGGTAAAGTTAGGTTTCCTTGTAAGTTATGCAAAGGGAGTCATCAAACTCACATTTTCCCTCACATGGATGAAGCCTCAACATTGTTGGAAAACCTTACTGTTCCACAGCAAGAATTTCCAACTGGTTACCGTAAACTTTCTCCCAACCTACTGTCAACTGACGGAGTGATTGATCTAAATTCAAGTACAGTCGATCACACTCTCCCATTGGAGAGTGAAACTCATGTCACTCAGGTTGATGATCCATTAGTTGATCAAGTGGTCGATTCAATTTCACATTCGGTCGATCACACTCTCCTTTTCGAGAGTAAATTTCATACCGCTGATGTTCTTCTTGTTACATCGGATTCTTCTATGCCAGGGGGCATTTCACCTGTTTCTACAGAACCCCCTCCAAGTACTGAGGTCTTTTCCTTTGATTGGAATAGACTGACAGAACCTCGTCTTCCTTCCTCCATCCCTTTCCAAATCATTGTCAAGGCTGGTGGTAGGGACATACATCGTACTCAGGTAGATGAAGGTGCTTCTGTTAGTATTTTATCCTCAGCTGTTTGGAAAGCTTTGGGTTCCCCTCAGCTTGCGCCTATTACGCAGAATCTGAAAGCTTTTAACAGAACAATTAGTGAACCTTTAGGGATCCTTCCTAAGTTTTCTATTACCTTGGAAGGTAAAACTGTTTGTGTTGATCTTATGGTAGTTCGAGGTCCCTTGGATTTCAATTTACTCCTTGGGCGAGACTATGTTTATGCAATGAAAGCTGTCGTATCGACACTCTTTCGCGTGATGTCTTTCCCTCACAATGGCAGTATTGTGACTGTAGACCAGCTTTCGTTCCCTAGTCTTTTTTCAACTACCAATAATATGACACCCCTAAATGTTCCTGATTCTAAAGTGGTATCTACCCTGCCACGGGTTAATTATGTGGCAACCGGTCCCATGATTTCAGTTACCGATGTAAGTGAGCCTCTCACTGTTTGCTCATCTTCCTTTGATTTAGCTCCGGTAATTGACATGGAAAACTCTATGGGATTACTTGAACACGATGTTCTTATCCCTTTTGAGTCCCTTGACATGTGTTCCTTCCCAAGAAGTATTCTTCCTTCGGATGAAGACCTCTTGGAAGCCATGATCAAGGTGTGTCCATTGACATGTCTTTCCTCCAGTTGGAAGCCATGATCAATGTTACGAGGATAGTTTGTTCCTCTCTCAACCTCGTTAAAAAATGAAATTGGATGTTATGAGGAAAGTTCCTGTTACTGAGTCAACCTCATTAAAAAATGAATCAGGTAGATTTTAGGTTATATAGATAGGTAGAAAGTAGGATTGTGAGGAAAGTTCCTTTTACTGTGTCATCCTCATTAAAAAATGAATCAGTGTGTGTGAGGAAAGTTCCTTTTACTGTGTCAACCTCATTAAAAAATGAATCAGTGTGTGTGAGGAAAGTTCCTTTTACTGTGTCAACCTCATTAAAAAATGAAACTGGATGAAATGAGCATAGTTCCTTGTCTTGTGTCAAGCTCATTAAAAAATGAAACAAGGAGTAACGAGGATAGTTTTTTCCTGTATCAACCTCGTTAAAAAATGAAATAGGCTAGATTTTAGGATATGTAGGTAGATAGTTAGAAAGTAGGATTGTGAGGAAGGTTCCTTTTACTGTGTCAACCTCATTAAAAAATGAATCAGTGTGTGTGAGGATAGTTTCTTCTAGTCTCAACCTCGTTAAAAAATGAAACTGGAAGTCATGAGCATAGTTCCTTGTCTTGTGTCAAGCTCATTAAAAAATGAAACAAGGAGTTGAAGAGGATAGTTCCTGTTACTGAGTCAACCTCATTAAAAAATGAATCAGGTAGATTTTAGGTTATTTAGGTAAATTGTAGAAAGTAGGGTTTTGAGGACAGTTCCTGTTACTGAGTCAACCTCATTAAAAAATGAATCAGGTTTGAGGACAGTTCCTGTTACTGAGTCAACCTCATTAAAAAATGAATCAGGTTTGAGGATAGTTCCTGTTACTGAGTCAACCTCGTTAAAAAATGAATCAGGTATGAGGATAGTTCTTTTCTTGTGTCAACCTCTTTAAAAATGAACCAACTCCCTTTTCAAGTTAAATATTGAAAGTAAACCTTCATTTCATCCAGCCGGTTGAATGCAATGAAGCCTGGGGGGCATGTACCTCATTTCGCATCATTATGCTGGGAGCATGCGAACTTTTTGAGCATAGTTCCTTGTCTTGTGTCAAGCTCGTTAAAAAATGAAACAAGGGTAGGTTAAGTAGGTAGATTGTAGAGAGTAGTCATGAGCATAGTTCTTTGTCTTGTGTCAAGCTCGTTAAAAAATGAAACAAGGATTTTAGAGCATAGTTCCTTGTCTTGTGTCAAGCTCATTAAAAAATGAATCAAGGTTTTTAGAGCACAGTTCCTTGTCTTGTGTCAAGCTCGTTAAAAAATGAATCAAGGTTTTTTTTAGAGTATAGTTTTTTGTTAGGTAGATTGTAGAAAGTAGTTATGAGCATAGTTCCTCGTCTTGTGTCAAGCTCACTAAAAAATGAAACAACTCCCACGAGTCTTTCCAAGATTTTGAAAGTAAAGCTTCATTCCATCCACCTCATTGAATGCAATGAAGCTTGGGGGGCATGTACCTTGATTTGCATCATTATGCTGGGGGCATGTGAACTTATAACAAGCACAGTTTTTCGTTTCAAGCTTGCGTAAACATGAAACCGAATCCGAGCATAGTTCTTTTCCTGTGTCAAGCTCGTTAAAAAAATGAAACAAATCCTCCTCTACTTGAGTCAAGAGTTTGACTAGACCTCATAGATGTTAGGTTGTATGTTTAGGTTTGTTATTTCAGTTTTTACAGTTTTAGGTCAAGTCTTTCAAATGATCTCGTAACTCAAACCTCATTTCATCCAACTGGTTGAATGAAATGAAGCTGGGGGGCATGCGCTCTAGCAGTTATGCTTAGGGGGCATCAAGCACAGTTTTATCTCTATTTCAAGCTTGTGTAAAAATGAAACTACTCTGAAGCATAGTTTTTCTCTGTTTCAAGCTTTTGTCAATTTTAGTTATTTTCAAGACTCGTTAAACTCATGAAAATACCGAGATTATTTTGCTATCTTTCATTCTCGTAAAACAAATGAAAATGCCGAGTTCTTTCCGTCTTTTCCTACTCGTAAATTAAATTGAAAGTCGGCCATATGAGTACATTTTTATCCCTTTTTCGAACTCATTAAAACTTACGAAAAAGTGAAAACCATGAGTACATTTTTATCCCTTTTTCGAACTCGTTAAAACTTACGAAAAAGTGAAACCTCGAAGTCATCTTTTAAGCCCTTTTCTGACTCCTAAAACATGAAAAGATCGCCGAGCGTTTCTTTTACACTCGTTAAAACGGAATTAAAAGACGGTCCCCTTTTAGCTCTTTTCTGACCGCAAAATCAGGAAAAGATTGCCGGGTTTTTGTCGTTTCAAACTCGATAAGGAAATAAAACGACGTGTCCTTGATCGCTTTTTACTTTTCAGGTCAACGACACTATTATGAAAGTACTCCTTGGTCGCAAGATCAAGCAGTTCCCCCAGGTATTATTTTATACTTTTTCGGGCTTGAGGGACACAAATATACGAAAAAGTTCAACGTGGAGTCTCCTTTTGTTTTTTCAGACTCTCTAAAAATGAAAAACGCCGAGTTTCTCCTATACTGGACTCGTTAAACTTTTACAGTAAAGGACCTGTTCAATTACAAACAGGAACGAACCACTCCTTCCTAGGGTTCGAATTTAAACTAGGTTGGACTCGTCCGAAGGATGAGCTTATAATCAAGCATATGTTATCCTCCTCAAGCTTGTTAAAAATAAAGAGGTACTTGCCAGAAATGGTGGGGGAAAAGAGAGAAGAATGAACCTGTTTGTTACCTTTTGTCTCAAAAGAAACTTTATTACCACTCTTGAACATGACACTTTTCATTCACCTGGGTTGGGAAATCTTTTACCTCACAGTTGACCAAACCACTTTGAAAGTCTTTAACCGGGTTCTGGGGATTAACTTTGAGTTATTCGTCACCAAGCCATCTGTCGTGTCGTTATGTGTTCAAGAGGTCTGCAAGCAAAAACTTTCATCTGCAAAATACTTGTCATCCATTTGACCATCCCTGAGTCAGTCCTTACAGCAACATTTCTTCAACTTGAACAATGATTTCGTGTTGCGGGCTTGCCTGCAACGGGTCGCTTTCTATCGACATCGACACATTATCTAGAAAGATGACTTAGGAATCGACAGCACCTTGAAGTCTGCATGCATCAATGGCAGGTTTCTCGCCTTTGACGTCAGTTTACATCATTGACTTTCGATCGAAGGATTCCGTGAAGTGTTCGACATCAAAACATCTATTCACATTTCACGGGTTGTGCTTGGTACTTTGAGAACCATTGACATTACTGGTGGTTTCTCTCACGCTTGTTAACAGTTTACATCATCGACTGGTAATCAAGTGGTTTCTAACATGTTCGACATCGAATCATTTAATCACATGGCTAGAATCGTACCAATTCGGGAAGTAGAAGTGAAGACCCTGGATCTAGTTTCTACCATCCAGGCTGCGAGGAGTTTTGTATTCATTATCTATGTAGACTAATCATAAACAGATGGCTGCGTCCATACTGTGTCTACAAAAGTCTATAAAAAATGATGTACTGCAAGATCATTCCTGTATCAGAATAGTTAGTCCATTAGTTAAAGTTTTGAATCTGAGTATGGGAATGCCTACCTCAGTGATGATATAATCTTATCCATGTATTTTGTGTTGAAAATTGCAGGTTCCAACCAGGCCATCCACAAGACAATCCTTGAAATGATAAAGCGCTTCACCCTTCCTAGAATTACAAAACCCTAAATCTATTCCAGGCTTCGCACTTTAGGGGGCAATCTGTTACACTAAAAAATGTCACCATGACCACTTACAGTTAGTATGGCTCAAATCAACAGTCATGCTACCCTCTTAGGCAAGTCTTATGCCTCTGCTATCCATCTCAAACTCAAAGAAGAGAGAAAGTCTTGTCAAAAATATGTTTATCTCTAGGGTCGCAGGTTCTCTCTAGCCTTACCTGCGGGGACGCTGACCATGTTCACAAAAGGTGCGTCCTTGGACGCTCTGTATGTTAAGGGATAGGTGCGTCCTTCTGTAAAAGGCAAAATGCGCGAGTTTCATCTTAAAAAAGTTACTTGTGGTTACTTCTAGAACTTTCTAGAGGTCGGTTTGATGAATTGGATGCGCCTCCAGTTGGTTCATGTATCTCTATTAAGGGGGAACTTATCCCATCAATAAGGGAGCTATCCCACCCAAAGAGGGGGATTATCCCATTGATGGTGGACCTGAATAACCTCTTTACAGCACTATAAATAAAGACATTGAGCCAGAGGGAGGGGAGGTTGGAGCTATACATTTTCTTTGGGTAAATGCTGCAGGAATTAGGACTCCCATTTAGAACCTTGTGAGGAGAGATTGTCTTTGCTTGATTCTACTTGGAAGTGGGTGAGCTTTGTCAAAGTAGAGGAAAACCCTTGATGGACCCTGGGAGGAACTTGCACAACACCAAGGCCAGGTTGTAAGAGTTTCTTTGTTTCGTTATTAATACAAACTGGTTTATTTTTCTCAATAGCTTGTGTTAATGAGTTATTTCATGTGTTCCTTGGTCTGCATGTTAAATATATGTTTTATTATATGAAATGCAAGTGCTTGGTAATTGTTTGATTGTTTGTGGTTGCAGGAATTGACTTGAAGGAGGAGCTCATCCGGATTGGCAAGGACGGACTACAACAACCGCGTTTTGGAATAAGGTAAGCCTAAACACTTGTAGTTTTCATGTTTTAAAAGGTATATTTAGAGAAAGATCATTCCATTTTGTCTTGTTTGTCGCTAGAGAGTTTAGACTCCTAGGGAGGTCAGTTGTGTCCACACAAATGACTTTTTCCGCCACGACAATGGAGCTCCAGGACAATTTGGCAAGGGCCAAATTTATCATTTCTTTCCTTGAGCAAGAAAACAGTCAACTCAAGGTCAAACAGCTAATGATGGAAAAAGAGAAATTTAGGATGATGAGGTAAGATGTCAAAGGTAAAGAAGTGCTAGAGCATGATGAGCATGTTGAGCAAGATAATAAGGTTGGAAGGAAGAGGCCTAGGACAACGGGTCTCAAAAGAGCATTGCAAAAGGAAAGAGACCAAAACCTACTAGATGAGGATTTGAGTATTGAAGATGAAATTTCAATGGAAATCAACAAAGACAAGGAATATTAGCTAGGAAAATTCAATGTCCATCTAGATAAGCTTCTTTACAAGTCTAACATGGATAACCAAATGTTGAGGCACATGGCCCACCACTACCAAACCAGAAACAAGATTTTCAACATCAAGGTCAAACAAATGCAAAACAAGTTGAAGGAAACCCTAAAAGGCAAAGATGAAGAGTAAATATTGGAGATTCTTTTTTATGCATCCATGATAGCATAGTACACCTCATTTGGAAATTTTGGACCAATTTTGGGAGTTTTTTTTAGCATTTTTGGTTTTTGTTGAACTTTGGTGCAAATTCTGGAAAATGCAGTGGTTTCAGAAATGCGTTTTTTCCTCAAAGCTCTAAATGACACATGCTTTGATCTTTTGGAAATATGATGGCCTCCTCTCAAAACCCATTTCCTCGAATTTTTCAAAGAGGGCTCAAATTTTGAGAAAAATGAGAAAAAGGGGTCAAAAATCAACATTTTGCCCCTCTTTTTGACAAGCGCTATGCTTCTGGAGACACTTTTGGAGAATGAGTTTTTGGTGGCCTTCCCATGGGTCATTTTCAAAAATTCAAGATTTTCTAGAAACTAGATAGATAGGGATAGTTTATCATTCTTTCATATTTTAATTTTGACTTCATAAAGGCACCTATAAATGGTCTCAAACTTAGCGTTGCGCTTTTGCAATTTTATGAGATGTTAATTAAAAATTCCATTGTGTAATTTCTCAGAGTTTCTAGTTCCATTTGGGTAAAGATCAAATTGATGATGTAATTTCATTAGTTCAATGTTTTGATGATTTAATAATGAATAAATTAGAATAATAGGTTTTTTCATGATAATTAGGCCTCATTAATGAAGAGAAACTCAAATCAAAGTCTAAGAGAAGAGTTTGTTTTCAACCTTCTCACTCTCACTTGTTGATTGAGATATTCTTAAAAATTGTTCCACTACTCATGGATTCAATCCCTGAAGGTGGGGAAAATGTTTATCTTAGTCTATATGTATCATTTTCTCAGCCAGAGAGAAAGGTTGGACATTTGAGGAGAGAACTCTTGTAACTTGTGCTTCAACATTTTCAGGAAATCAAAGAACAGTTACAACTATTATCTAGGAATTCATGTGTAGTGAGTTTGTGATCTTGTTTCTTCTATGTTATAGTTTCATATGTTAGATATTCATCTCTTATTTCTATTCATCAATTTCTTTAGTGATTTTTTCCTAAGTTTATAAGTAGAATTCTTTCCTTAAATCTTTGTTTCGATGGAATTATCATTATATGTTATTTTCTTTCTTGCTTAATGAATTCATGACATATATGTTCATTAAGTCCTCTTATTTCTTATGAACACTATACTACATTGTCAAACCCTAAATCCATCACAAAACTACGACTACCTTTCTCCTTTTTATTTCTATTGTTGTTACCCTTGATCTTTTGACCTAGTTATCTAGTTTGTATCCCTTGTTTAGCATCAAACCCTAAATTTTCAAACCTATCTAAGCCTAGTATATCTAGCCTAAAATACTTTTATATTCCAGTCAAATATTTGGTTGTGATCTCATAGAGAGATCCCTTTCTGGATTAGTAGGGCTAGCTACTGAACTGCAAGCTTGGTATGTGGTTACCTCCATCGATCTCCTCATCGGCCTGGGAGATTGTGGGGGATAACAAGAAGAAGTATATTTTTTTTTTTGCAACAAAGAGGAAGACTATTATTATTTTCCAACATGCCTCCAAATGAATCTACTAAACCAAATAAATATATTGAAGGCCCATCCTTGACCCATGAAAAAAGTGAAGATTTGGAATTTATGTTATCTCAATTAGAGAAGAAATTTAATAAAACAGATGATAGTATGTTAAAGAAAGTGGATTTCTTAGGTTCTCAAGAAAAACTTAAAATAGAAATGCAAAATAATTTATGTAAGAATAGAAATGAAGGTGAATGAAAATAAGGAAGGAATAGAAATGAAGATGAGTGAAAATAAGGGAGAATTACAAAAATTCATTATTGCCATCTTGGAGAGCCTTCCTAAAAGGGATGTGGAGATCCATGTAAATCATGAAAATAAGGAGAAGCATTTTGTTGAGAATCAACCGCATATGGGGAGTATGTTATCACAATTGGAGAGCACAAATGTTGAATCACAAAATCATACTTATGAATTTTCAATCCAAGTTCCACATCATCAAGGCTTCAAGTCAACACCAAGGAACTACTAAATTGCAAAGATTGATATGAGGAAATTTGTTGGTAATTATCATGTAACATAGATATTTCAGATAGAATAATACTTTGATCTCCGCCAATTGGCATCCTTACAAAAAGTAAATATTGCATCCATGTTTTCATAACAAGACCGATATGTATGGTTTCGATGCATTTTTGAAGGAAAAAAGGATTATGTTATATCTTGGTTCATTTTTACATAGGAATTGATAGAACATTATGGTGATATTAAGAGCAACCCATTCTTTAGCCAGTTTGAAAATCTTTGAAAAAAACATCTTGTTACAAATCACATACAACAATTCTGAAAGTTGAGTATGAAAGTAAAGAATATTTTCAAAGGATAACTTGTTGGACCTATTTATGGGTGCTTTAAAGGAAAGCATCCAACATGAGGTGTGTCTCTTTGAACCTAAATCTCTAGAGCATGATTTCAGTGTGGAAAGTAACGTTGAAAGTAAAAATATGGCCACTAAAAAATTGGTCACTAATAACTGTAGAGAAAATCGGGCTCCTTTTCCTAAACCAACATGGTTGACTCCTCAACAAATGGATGGAAGAAGAGAAAAGGGACTATTTCAATTATGGAAGAAAGTATAGTAAAGAGCATAAATGCATTCAGAAGAAATTATTCTACATGGAATGTGAATATGAATAATATAAAGAAGTGGAAACTTTAGAAGGTATAGAGCTAGAAGAAACTACTCCAACAATCTCTTGTCATGGATTGGTTGGCATCAATGCTCCACAAACCCTCAAGATAAAAGGATGTATCAAAAAGAAAAAAGGGTAACAGTATTGATTGATTAAAGTAGTACCTATAATTTCATCAATTACAAATTGGCAAAACTTCTTAATTGCTTTGTATATCCAACACCAGAATTTCAAGTGATGATTGCATATGGAGGTAACATAAATTTTTCAAGGGAGTGCAATAAGATTAAGTTGAATATGGGGGAGTATTTATTGGTTATTCCCGTGATTTCAATCCAAATGGGTGGTGCAGATGTTGTTTTAGGGGCTTAATGTTTATAGTCATTATGAATAAAAACCCTTAATTCCTAAGATATTTTCATAAGATTTTTCTCAGATGGAAAAGAAATTGAGCTCATAGGTATCCAAGGGAAACACACTAAAGTGTTAAGCTCTAATAGCAAGAAAAAAATGCTAAAAAAGGGAAAACAAGGTATAGTTGCACAATTGTGTTCATTAGATGTTCAAACATCTATATCCTATGCTCCAGTGGATCGTCAAAAAGTTATCAACAATCATGATAAGGTATTTGAATCCCTAAAGGTCTTACACATATCCAAGATCATGACCATGCTATTCATTTGCATCCTAGAAGTGTACTACATAACATTAGGCCTTACATGTATCCACATGCACAAAAGAGTGGGATTGAGTGTATGGTTCAAGAAATGTTAGAGGTAGGAGTCATTCAACTTAGCCAAAGTGCTTTCTCTTCACTAGTGGTGATGGTTATCAAAATCAGATGGTTCATGGCATATGTGTCTAGACTATAGAAATCTCAACAAAATGACAATAAAAAATAAGTTTCATATTCCTGTCATTGATGAATTGTTAAATGAATGGCATGGAGAAATTTTATTTACTGAGTTGGATCTTCATTATGGATATCACAAAATTAGAATGAGGCAAGAAAATATTCCCAAAATAACAGTTAGAACACAGTCTTGGCTTGATGGGCCTTGACCCAGGTTCAACGTTAATCAGCCAATTAAATCCCTACACTACTGGCCCTGTCGGCATCATCCCGCAGAGCGCGAACCGAAGTCTCACCTTAAGCAGTATGGGGGATGTAGGAACCAATTTTCTGCACCCTGAGATGGTAGTGATGTCGATCTATACTTCCTGATCCTTCCTTCATGAAGATCGATAAGCTTTTAGGGTTTATCGATGTTCCTTCTCTTTCGTTCTTCAATACCTCCATGAAGGTACCCAACTGATCTTCGCATAGCCCTAACCTGAGGTCCAAGCACTTACGCACCTGTGTGGCTACGTTACTGTATAAGTTCCCAAGTTATCTTAAGTGTTACCTAATCTACCATGCATTTACAATTATCTTGGTGTAATCCTCTATTCTTGCTCACATTCAATTAACAGATATAATCGAATACATTTGCGCATTAAATAAGCATTATAATGTAAACCCAGATTGTAATATAATCAGTTGCATTTAATTAGAGACAAAATACACATTGATTTGTAGAATACTTCTCTTTATTGATATCTCAGGTTTAGTACAGACTTTATCCACCCCACGCACACAACTGCAGGGGTCTACGCACTCAGCTACAAACTTCCACCCTAGGCCTCTGCGCACTCAGCTGCAGAGCCTCTACCTACACTAAGACCCGAGAACACTTAGAACTTCTTACCCAAAACTCTTATTTCCACTACTATCTCTCCCTCTTAGACTCTTCTAAGACTCCCTTTTTATACAATATTTACAGCCGACATGAGACTTTACAAAACAAGGGCGAACAACCCTTTGACATCTTCGCGCTCCGCGACCACAAAATGTGGAGACTTTACATCTTTATTACAAAATTTGGCCCTTCTGCCCCAAGACATGGGCTTTTATCCCCAAAACTGACTCTTGGGGGAACCCATTCCCAACGGGCCCCCAACACAAACATGGTGACTCGCCCTTGAGTCACTATGCGGGCACAGAGATCTTGGCACAAAGACCCCCCAACTCGACCTGTATGACTGCTACCTCGATGGTACACTGCACGGTTGCCTACTTTATTTCCTTTCCCAACTACTTCATTGCTGGCCCTACACTGTCAGCTTAAAGCTTCTGCTCAGTCTCCTGCAAAATAGCCAGCTTGCCTTCAATGGAGGTCGTGATCAAGTAGGCCTCGTCTAACCAAGGCTTCAAGCGCGCCTTCAACACAGCCTCTTTGTGTTGAGCTGCATCTACATCGCCCATAAATGTCATCTTAAATGCTCCCCCCCCCAGTCCATTTGGCCATTTTTTCATCACCAAATCATGAACAGTGACTTTAACGGTCACTTTTCGGCTAACCTACGCGGTTTTATCCTAGGTAGCACAGCCTTTTGTGCACTTGTGTGGTCTCTGTGACATCTCCTCATTCCGTGCAGTTTCTTCATCACGCAGTTCCCCAACCTGGGCAGTGTAGTTTATAGTCCCGTGCCTCCTTTTAGCTTCCTAGAGCACTAAGACTGTGCTTCCTTCATATAGTCACCTAGCCAGATCACCAGTGTATGTCTTCAATTGACTACCATTCACCTATCCTGGGAAGGGCTCCCCATTTAACTTAACCAACTAAACTACTCCACCTTTAGTAATCTCTTTGATTACATAGGGCCCCAGCCAGTGCATCCTAAATTTCCATGGAAATTTATCAAACTTGTTGTCATATAGCAAAACTAGATCATTTACCTTAAAGGTGTGCAGTTTAATGTGTTGATCATGCCATGCCTTTTCTCGCTCTTTTTGAACTTGTTGATGAAATCCAGCTAGAAATTGGTCCTCCTCAAGCTTTGCTAGCTACACAAGCCTCTCTTCCAAGGCTCCGCAGTTCGCCATTCCTGTGAGTGCCACGATGCACAGACTAGGTACAATGTATTTCATTGGCATCACAGCTTTGTTTTCCCAGTCAACTTCTTGCAAGTCGTTCTATACGCCCATAGCACCGCTCGTATGTTCACATTGCAGTCACTTCTATGAGAATTGTAGACCTTTGTTAGTGCATTCTCCAGTATTTTATTGAATGCTTCCACCACCCCATTGGCCTGTAGGTGATAAGGCGTGTTCTTCTGATGATACACCTGAAATTCTTCTATCAATGCGTTGATTAATTCATTAAGGAAGTGTGTATCGTGATCGCTCATCAAGATCTTTAGACGGCCAAATCTTGTCAATACGTATTCAAAAAGAAATTTTGTTGTTGTCACACCAGTACAGTCCTTCACAGGTTGTTCCTCTTCCCACCTGGTCAAGTACTCTATCGTAGTGATGATGTACCGCACACCTGTTTTCTTTCCCGGAGGCTAAATTGGTCCCACAAAGTCAATCGCCCATTTCTCAAATGGTTGTAATGTCACCTACAGTATCAATGGCATTTCATCCCACCACGATGGCCTGCCAGTCCTTTGACATGCATCATAGGCCCTACAATATTCTTTTGCGTCCTTATGCAGAGTTGGCCACCACAATCCAGCATGCAAAACCTTCTACGTTGTCGCTTTTCCTGCATAATGTCCTCCTTCAGCTCCTCCATGAGCCTCCAAGAGGATGCTGCTTTGCTCAAAGTCATGTACATAGCGTCGCAATATTTTTTCCGACCCCATTTTGTACAAATGCACTGCAATGACAGAGAAGTATGTTGCGCGCACTACTAACTCCTTCTTCTGCTGGCCTGTATAGCCTTCTAGTGCAGTCCCCACTATCAGGAATTGTATTATATCTTCAAAGTGACTGTCCGCGATGCGTACCACAAAGAGATACACTTTAGGTAGTCCTTCCTCCACATTAGTGGGCTCCTATCTCGTTTCAATGCATGACATATGATCTGGTCTTGTGTTCAATCATCCAGGCTTCACAATAAATTCAAAATCATCCTCTTGGAGTAATAAAAACCCCCTGTAGATCTTCCCCCACAACACAGGCTTATTAACTAGGTATTTTATCACAGAATGATCTATATACATCTTAAAATGTCACCCAGCAAATAGTGCCTAAACTTTTGGAGCACGTATACCATGGCTAGTCCTTCGTGCTCTTCAGTGGAATAGTTCTTCTCAGCCTTTGATAGCTTCCTACTCGTGAATGCTATAGGATGGTACAGTTCCCCCTCACCCGCCTGTGTCAGCACGGCCCCCAGCGCGATACATGAGGCATCCACGTGCACATGAAATTCCTTCTTCCAGTCCGGAAAGACTAGAATTGACGCGATGACCATTTTCTCTTTCAGCACATCCAAGCTCTTCTGGCATTCATCACTCCAACAGAATGTAGCATCCTTTTTCAACAACTTTTCCATGGGCGCGGTGATATGGGCATAGCTCTTGATGAAATTCCTATAGTATCCGGTATGCCCTAGGGTTGTACGCAGCTGTTTCACATTCCTTGGTGCCTTCAAGTTGATTATCATCGTGATCTTCGTGAGGTCTACCATCAATCCTTATCTACACACCACATTCCCTAGAAGGATCCTAAAAGGGACACAAAACAAACACTTCTTCAGATTGAGCACAACCTCGTATCTTCGATGCGTATCTAACATTAAATGCAGACTTGCCACATGACGCTTGACCAATCCAAGCATTGTCCAATCATCAAAGTACACCTCCAGGAACTTATGAATGAAGTCTTTGAATGTCGCAATGACTACGCCCGAAAATATTGCTAGTGCATTCTTCAGCCCAAAAAGCATTACAATATAATGAAAACATCCCCATTCTGTCATAAAGGTAGTCTTGCTTCTATCTTCAATCGTGATTTTTATCTAATGGTACCTAGAGAACCCATCAGTGAAAGAGTATGCTTTTGGCCTCCTACATTATCTAGGACTTCATCAGTGAATGGGGTCGGGAAGGGGTCATGCACGCAAGCATCATTCAACTTTCAGAGATCCATGCATATTTCTATTTCTTTTCCTGAACCACTATCAGGCTTACCCAATCGAATTCATCTACTGGTTCAATAATTCCTGCCACGAGCATCTTATCCAACTCAGCGTGAACCCTTTCCTTGTACTTAGGATTAAGGTGGTAAGGTATTTTTTTATAGGCTTCGCGTCCAGTTTCAACGTGATCTTCATGACACCTTGGTCTCCTACTATCACTTTTAGATCATAAAACTTTATGGGGAACAAATCCTGATATTCGCGGAGGAGCTCAGCGACCTTTTCTATCATCGCATCATCCCAATAGTCCCCAATCTTTGTAATTTTTGGTTCCGCCTCTATGCCAATGTTGACCTACCTGGTTTTCAGCAGTGTGGTTATGTCAAGATCCTCTATCTGTGGACCTTCAACCTCGTAGTGACCTTCAGTTTCCAGAATATTAACTTTTTGGGGATCCTCGTCTTCTTCTTCAACGGTCACGTTATAGCATTCCAGTGCATGGCTCAGCTGGGTAGTCCAATCAGGTTGGATCAGGTCCAACGTATCTTGCAGTATCCTAAAGATCATTGCTTTAACCTCTTGTAGTGCCACGTCAATACAGTCAAACCCATACTCAAAGCTGAATGTCATTAAAAATCCCTGGCGCAGGATGTCCCATTCTTCAGTGCCATGGCAAAGCTCGGTTTCCAAATACCAATTCATTGGTATGACACCCAGGGTATGACAAAACAAATGCACCCAGTGATCGCACGGGTCATCTCTTCCATCATACTTATCTGTCATCCGCACTTTTGGCTACCCAAAACATATTCTCATCATCCTCCCATAGTCGCACCAATCACTAAAACTATCCTTATGTGTACCCCACCATCTTGCAAGCATAGCGTGCAGTACCCAATCCAAGGCCTGGAAGCAATGTTTCTTCGGTACTTCTCTTTCAAATGCATCCAAAAAGAAATCAACATTAGTTAGACCATCATAATGAGGCAGATCTCTGACTTTGGATGACACACAGTGCAATGACTTGGTCATCATATTACAATGTAGCATCAAAACTTCATGCAGTCAGTTATGCCAATGCTTCAGTTATTCATCTAAATCTGACATGTAGGAGCTTTCGCGATCCAATGCAATGCATCTATCCATTGTCGGATTCATACAATCCTAGTCTCATGCTATTATCTTGTAAATCTGGTCTAGATCATCATCACTTTCATAATCTTGGACTGGTTCTGTATAGCGCGGTCCCTTCACGGGATCCAGTGGCACCACTATGTGGAGCAATTTGTTTTCAAATATCATCTTCTACTTCTTCAGGTTGATTACACCATTCATGTCAGTGGCCCAATTGATTCCAAGGAGCACAGGGTAGGGATTTCTATCATCCACAATCTCTATTACCTCAAAATTTTCCAGTGCGCTTGCACCCTCGATGTCAACTGTGACCCCTAGTCGCCTCCCCATTGGGATAATTTTTTGTTGATTCACCATGCTTAATTATATCGGAAACCACTGGAGTGCAGGTCTCCCCATTCTTTCCCAGGTTTGTTTTGGCAAAACATTCATGTTGGACCTTAGATCCAGGATAACTCGGTCCATCTCATATTCCCCTATCTATGCGGTGAGTCTCATCTCCCACCCAGTCCTTGCTTTGCACTTGCTAAGCTTCCTGACCACGTGTGGTTCACCAATAGCGCCATCCTTACCAACGCACTGATTGATCAGTTCCTGCAAGCCTTCACAGCCTTACTGTCACAGAGTAGCCCAATGCAAGTCTCCAAGAACATGGTAATCATGGATGGGTCAATTTCTTCAACTGGTTTCTCCTGACTTCCGGAGGTAGAGGCATTAGCAAAGCTTTTCTTTGCTTCCATAAATGTTTCTTTTGCACACTCCAAATCAAACCCAATCTCCTTTTCTGGTGCTTTGCAGACCCATTCACCTTCTGTAGGATGCTTCCCTTTATCCTCCCCAATCGTGGTTCCACTCCACAGCATAATTTTTACCTTAGGGTCTTCCTCGTGAGGCTCAGCCCTCATCATTTGGAGGTTCCGTGTCAGCTATGGAGGTTGCGCTCCCTTTTCGCGAATCTTAGCCAACTATATTGGGTAATCCTCAGTTGCATGGTTAAACTGAGTATTGTAGCGGCATGACAATCACGTCAGATTCGGACAATCCCTCACGTAGTGTCCTGGGCCTCCACAATTGTATCAGATCAGTTATCCTTAGCCTCTCCCAGGCCCTCCTCCACCTTGGCCTTAGTTGCGCCCCTGATACTCACCTCGTGTTCCCCCAACGCCTTGGTTTGGAGGCCACATTTTTGTCTGCACTCTATATGTGGGTGTCCTATCCATCATCAATTCATAACTTCGATAATTACGCTTGGTGTGGCCTACTGATTAACAGCAATTGCAGAACAGGTGTTGCAATGTTTGTACAAATTTCTGTAACAAATGGAAATTATCAGTCGTATGTTTCCCTGCTACCTGACATATAGCACACCATAGCACAGGCCCTTCACTTGGCCCTACCACGGCCTCGAGTCATAGAGGCATTGGTACTCCTGTTGTAACATAGTTCACAAAAACTAGGCAGTGATCCTTGCCATGCCCCTGACCCTTGCATTTTATGCACCAAACTTCTTCGTGCGCCTCTGGTGAGCAGTTCTGTCATGCTTCAGACTTTGCATTTCAAGACAAAGGTTTTGAAACTATGCATGAATCTTCTAAACCCCCAAATTCAGATCTTGCATTGGAATTTCATGCAGCCTCATTGCAATCTCCAAGGCATCTACCTAAGTCGTAATCTTTTGTTGTGATAGCGCAACCCTTAGGTGAGGCAGGAGCGAAGCGATGAACCATTTGCAATGTTTCCCATCTATTAAATTCATTTAGCTTCATGGATTTTCCACTTCAATCTCTAATCTAACTCCAAGAGGTCTCACCTGGTTTCATTGTGATTTCGTTGAATCCCACAATCGACTACGCTTCAGACTTAGGCCTACTAAATTCTTTATTCAGCGCAGTCTAGATCTTTGCCAGCGTAGCTGCATCGTTATCATTAGAGTACTTGATGTACCAGGTTAGCGCGCGATCATGAAAAGCACTAACCAACATCACCTTGTTCATGTGATCATCCACGACACCCTGAGCTTCCCATACAGCCTTTATGATGAACCAAAATTGGTCCGAGTCCTCATTCCCTACACCCTTGAATACAGGTAGTTTTACGGAGTTCGCCATATGTAACAATGGAGGTGGCGGTGGTGTGGGTGATGGGGTGAGAAATGGAGGTGAGGATGGATGTGGTGTGGATGGATGTGATGAGGGTGGAGGCAGCATAAGTATTCGTGTGAACCCTTATCTTATCAATTGATTAGCGCTCAGGGGAGAAATCTATGGTGTTCCTTCATCGTCACTTAAAGGAGGTCTAATCAGTGGGCTATACTCAAGACCTTTTCTTCCTCCATCCCTGAAAGTTTTTCTGCTTCACGTAGCTCCAAACATCAAGGTAATCGCATAACCTGTTGTTCACACAAGAGCATCTTAATCCAAGTATTCATTGATTTTAAATACTTACCTTGCAGTCGTTTGAAGAAGCAGCGCTCTGCCTCGCTATAACTGACAGAGGTATCGACAATGAACTCTGTCACAAATCCTCCTATGATGCAGTTGAGCTAATGGTCGACAGTGTGCATGATCTTATATTTAGAAGCTTCCAACCTCCTTACTAGCTCCAATGTCCCAACAATCAGCTTGTCAAGCCTCCACCTTCCTTGACCGTCTACCAGCTTTGCGATCCACTCGTATAACTCAACCGGGAAGGAACAGAAGAAGATTTCGTGTATTTATGTGTACAGGTATCTATCCAACCACTATTCTTTTGTCAATCGTGGATTCTTGTTTTCTTGTGCCGCGAATTCGTGGATCTTTCTATCCAACTAGGTTTCAATTTCTTTCTTAGTTGGATTCCAATGATACGACATCACACATCTCTCATGCAGATCCTGGTCCTGGCAATGGAACCATTTGTTGGCTTGATGGGCCCTGACCCAGGTTCAGCGTTAGTCAGCTAAGAAAATCCCTACACTATTGTCCCTATCAGCATCAGCCCACGGAGCATGTACCGAAGTCTCACTCGAATCAGTATGGGGGGATGCAGGAGCCAATTTTCCACACCCTGAGATGGTCGTGATGTCGATCCATACTTCCTAATCCTGCCTTTGTGCAAATCGATAAGATTTTAGGGCTTATCGATGTTCCTTCTCTTTCGTTCTTTAGTACCTCCACGAAGGTACCTAACTAATCTTCACATAGCCCTAACCTGAGGTCTAGGCACTTACGCACCTCTGTGGCTATGTTACTGTATAAGTTCCCAAGTAATCTTAAGTGTTACCTAATCTACCATGCATTTACAATTATCTTCATGTAATCCTATATTCTTGCTCACGTTCAATTAACAGATATAATCGAATACATTCACACATTAAATAAGCATTATAATGTAAACCCATATCGTATCATAATATAATCAGATGAATTTAATTAGAGACAAAATACACAGTGATTTGCATAATACTTCTCTTTATTACTCTATCCACCCTACGCACACAGCTACAGGGGTCCGCGCACTTAGCTGTGGACTTCCACCCTAGGCCTCTGTGCACTCAAGTGCATACTTCCACCCTAGGACTCTGCACACTCAACTACAGACTTCCACCCTAGGCCTCTACGCATTCAGCTGCAGAGCCTCTACCTACACTAAGACTCGAGAACACTTAGAACTTCTTACCCAAAACTCTGCTTTCCACTACTATCTCTCCCTCTTAGACTCTTCTAAGACTCCCTTTTTATACAATCCCATGGTCCACGGACCATGGGTAGATCTTTACAGCTGACATGAGACTTTACAAAACAAGGGCGGACAACCCTTTGACTTCTCTGCAGGTCAGCTCGACTTCTCTGTTCTCCGCTTCTTGCTTCACTCTCTATTCTGTCTCCTCTGTCTCCCCTCTGTTCTCTGTCTTTTCATGGCTTAAAGCCAATCCATCCCTTGATTGTTCGCTTCCTCTTCTGTCTCTTCAGAACGCCTGCCTCTATCCACTAGAATTCCCTGCTTCCATCTCATCGCCACTGTGTGACGTTTCACAGAGAGGTGGCCACTTGTCTCCTTATGAATTGGGAGCCAACTCTTCCTCGAACAGTCATTATTTTGGTTATTCTATGAAATGATTCATTCGCCAGCTCAGTGGTCATGTCAGACCCCAAATGTCATATGCCTCAGCCTATTCTTCCATAAAATCCGGTCTCGCATCAAGTGCGATCTCCACCGTTTGATTTAGGGCCTCCAAATCCTACGGTCATCGCTTTTATCACACGGGTGACTTGCTCGATCGTTACCCTGTGATGACAGCAGTTTTCTTTCTCATCCACCAGACATGCATCATTCAGTGTATGGCATCGCTTGGTCCTCTGCCAAACCCACTTACCACCCGAAATGCCTCTGATATTCCACCGGTTTTGGAGCGCGGGACCCACTTGTCGGTTTTAGCGCTTTTCCCACAATTTTACCTATTTTTCACATGACCAGGTGTCGGGCTTTTCCTTCTTTGAGGTTTTTATCCTGTGATGCGTGCGCGCAAAAGAAACAGCCTCTATTTTCTGATCTAGACTCCATATTTGCTAGTTTGTGCCACTGCGTGGTCTCCATGGGCCAACAAACAGCGCACTTTAATAGAGGGTCCTCGTTGTTCTATGTTGGCTGCAACTACCACTATCCAGAGGTCCTTCCTGATAGCTCATTGTTCACAAGATTTTGGAGTCTGGCATAATTTGAAACAGTTATAGAAACTTTGATAATTTTCAAGGATCCAATTCGGATCACGGCCTTCCCATTGAAAAAGCTTTTGGACCACCAAAAGTTGGTTTTCAAGCATCGACTAAGTGAGGGTACAACTTTCTCACCTGTCCAATCTCTATCCATTTTTCACTACTTGGCTTTGAACGCTTGAGCCCAATTCTAAGGTACTCAACATCTCCCATGTGCATCATTCTCACCTTCCTATCCAGAACTGTGTCTTCCTGCAATTCATTTAGATATTCAGGTATTAGGTCATCAATAGAAGGAAATTGACTCTATTCTTCAAGATCTTCAATTAACAAAGGTTCAAATAGTCTCAAGCTGTATGCATTTACGACTGAGTAGATGTGCATGTAAGCTGGTAGATCAAGGCAAAAAGAATTCTCACCAATCTTCTCAAGTATATTGAAAGGTCCATACCTAATAGGCTTTAGCTTTTTACCTTCACCTTGCATTCTGTCCTTGCTGATATACAGCCCGACTTGATCACAAACTTGGAAACTATGCTCCATGCGATGCTTGTCATGCCTTGCCTTGTATTTGGTTTGGCTCTTTTCCAGTTGTTCCTGTACTGCCTAGTGGATCTCTTGAATTTGTTCAATGAACCTAGTTGCCTTGTCGACATCGTTGTGTCCCTCAACTATTGTGTCTTTACCAAAGACAAAATCCAAGGGAGACCTTGGTGTGAAACTAAAACAGGTCTCAGAAGGAGATCTCTGTGTGGGAGAATGTTTGGCTCGGTTGTAAGCATGCTGCACATAACACAAGTGTTCATCCCAAAGCTTAGGATGCTTGCTACAATATCCCCTGAGTAATTGGATCATTGTCTTGTTGACTACTTCTGTCTAGCCATCGGTTTGTGATGGAAAGTTGTGCTTTTCTTCAGTTTGGTGTCCATCAATTCCCACAGACTTGACCAAAACTTTCCCACAAATTGAGTGCCTCGATCAAATACAATGGAAGTGGGTAATCCAAAATGAACCCATACATGTTGAAAGAATAGTTTTGCAATTTGTTCAGTTGTAATCTATTTATTACAAGGTATCAAAATACACATTTTACTGAACCTATCCACAACAACATACAGATAATCATGACCTTTACTAGATTTAGGCAATCCTCCAACAAAGTCCATGGAAATACTTTCCTAAGGATGAGAAGGAATTGGTAATGGAGTGTACAAACCTAGTTTTCTATTGTTGGGCTTGCTTTTAGCACACATAGTACACTCTCTTACATATCTAGAAATTGTCTCATTCATTTTTGGCCAATAACAAAATCTTTGCAGCTATGCAACTATTTTACTTATCCCAAAGTGACCTGATATTAGAGAAGTGTGTGCTTCTCTAATTATCTTTACTCTTTCAGTTTGTGGAATGCATAGCTTCCCACAATGATATAGGAGTCGGTCCTTAATATGATAATCCAATTCTTCCACTTGTTTGCCTTTACTTAAAGTTGCATATACATCTTTAAATTCTATATCTTGAGCATATTGTTCAATGTATCTCTCATGTAACATAGAATTATGCTTAAGTATAGTAGATGCATTTATAATGGGTCTAGATAACATATCTGCAACTTTATTGTGTATGCCCTTTTTATATCTAATGACTAAATGAAACTGTTGTAGAAAACCCATCCATCTATAGTATCTTGATTGCTGCAACTTAGTTTGGGAGTGTAGATATTGAAGTGGTTGATGATCAGTATGTATAACTGTTTCTTTGCCCATTAAGTAATGTTTCCACTTTTTTACACTCTGTATTAGTGCATATAATTCTTTGTCATATGTAGGATAGTTAACTACTTGTTGTGGCCACCAAAAACCCCCCTCCTTATTTAGTATTAGCAATAACACTATGTAAGTGGGGACCCTTAGTCAAAAAATTCAAAAAATCAATTAGTGCTCATATATGTCACTCCTTAAGAAATATCACATCGCGCAAAGAATGATAGGGCATTTTCTTATGAGTCAAAATGATAAAATGCGAGATTGCGACGCGAACTCCATCGCATCGCATGCATTAATAAACACTCACATTAGAAAACCTTAAAAATTGTCGATAGGCGATATCGCATATCGCATCTCGCAAAATTGCATGGAAGACACATAACGATTAAATGATTGAACGATCTGTGATCTTGCGATACTACGATCTGTGATCCTTGCGATAGCGCGATCAAAGATCCTTGCGATAGCATAGCACGAAAAAATTGCAGTAATGCGGTACAGTGAAATGCGATACTGTGATGCAAATTGCAGAAACATTCCATCGCAGATTTTCCTGGCTCAATATTCAAGAAAAAGTTTTTCCATGAACCAAGAACTGGTTACGCGCTTTAATGATAATTAATGAGTTATATGCCAGTTGTTAATAAAATATGGTTTTGTGTTGTTCGAAGAGCCAGTTCACGTAAGATGGCGTGTTTTTGCATATCCGTAGCATTTAAAGCTTTCCTGTCGTTATTTATTAACATTACTCTCTCCTCACTTGTGAACTGCAGGAACGAAAAACAAAAGTTACACAAAGCAATGTGTAGGAAGCTATGAGGAAAAAAGGTATAGCTCCAATGTTCAAAGACAGATAAAAGGCACCCTTGTAAATAGGTATCGCATGCAACAGAGCTGCAAATTCACAAAATGTTTCTGAGCCATCCATTACAGGTCTTTCATATACAGCCATGGTTGAATGAGTACTGAACGATGCTGATATCAACAGGCAGTTTAATGCTCAGGGTCAAGAGCTCACGAGGTCATTATTTTTACAAATTTTGAACCTTTATACCCGATAAAGATGAAGAGGCGCAAAAGGAGAAAAACGCATCAGAGAAGCACGGATCAAAGAACGGAGGCAGTTTCCAATGCGCGATTAGCGCCTAGCGCTAATCGCGCATCGCTGAGAAAATTGCTCGGGAAGGAAAGCCTCTAACTGCTTAGTCACCTGTAAGCCCGAAAAATGCAAGAAAGAAATGGTAAAAAAAACAAACTGGAAACAGAAAGCTAAAGAAAAGGCAGAAGCAATCCAAAGGGTTAACCAAGTTGAACTGAGATTATTACTGGGCATACGCGGTAAAGCCACATAGTCAGAGGATGACTCTCGAGTATATCATCGATTTTTCTGAGAAGATGGTGCCAGCTGTTACCAATTCTATTTGCTTAGCTCAACCAAAAGTGGAAGACAGTCAGCCGACTCTACTCAGGCAAATACTGAATGCTTGCAACATTAAGGAGCAAATGCAGAAATAGTTAGATATTAGATTTAATTTTTAGAAATAGTTTTGTTTTATTTTTGCTTAGAAAAAGGGTGGTCATTTAAATCGTATCCTGAATCTTTGTAATTAAGTTATTTAGTTAGTAGTATTTAAACCCTTCTCATGCATTTAGAGAAGGGTCCAAAAATTTATCAAAAACTTGTCCTCAGAACATGCACTTTTGCACCCTCAGAGGAGGTTTTGGTGAATGAATGGAACAGGATTTGTTGATGTTTGCATTTGATATCTGCTACTGATGTTGCACTTCTGTACTCTTAGTGGATGTTAGAGAAAAGAGAGATAAATCATTGTCACTTGAAGCTCGTGAGTAGGACTAGTCATAAATGGTACTTTTATCTCTTAACCATTTATGCTTATGTGTTAAAGTGATATATAGTTTTTAGTTGTTTATGTATTATTGCATGAATGCCTGAGTTATCATTTGGCACTTTGTATGGTGATAGCTATTTATTTATGCTTAATGTATGAATAGCTCATTATGCGATATGTTTTTCACAACTGTTTCGTCTAACTTTTTATGCGAAGTGGTTCATCCTTATTGATTTCCTTTCTCATAATAGCTGAATGATCTTTATTACCAGTTGTTATTTGAAATCTTTCTAGATCGCATAATAGAAGAATTACATCCCGGGTTAGTATAGACTTAGATGTTGCTACTTATTAGATTACAATAGCATAGCATTAGATTAAATTTAGAATTAGAATATCTTAATTAGGAACTGTTAGATCAGGAACATCAAATTCTACACACACACACTCATAGATTGGGAAACTGGTCCCATATCCCCAGTCGGACCCGCTATACCAAATGGATAAGGAGCTGCCAACCAAGGTCCGGACCGAGCGGGTATCCCCCTTGTTGTAGACCCGATTTCTGGGGCTTCAACATATTTGGCGCTATAAGGAGGGCCTGAACTATGAATGGCAAGTAAATCTAAATCTGAATACCATTCTGAGAGTAAATCGCCCTCACCATCTCCCCCAACTTCTCCATTACACTTAAATCCAGATTTAGAAGTCGCTCGAGTATCAACCGCTGCTACAAACCCTAACATTTCAGAACAATCTACTATTGAACCTCCCGAAGTCGAATCTCTGATTCACAAACTTCAACGATTTTATATTTCTCCTCAAAGGTCTGATAAATCTCAAGGCAGCGTGACTTCACAATATAACCCTGCTCATCCCCTAACCAGGCTAAAGAGTGAAAATTTTAGCGCTCAGCCAACTGAATTACCTCTTCCCACCAGGAAAAGAGCAAGGAAATCACCTAAAGGGTCCGACAGCGAGACTCTTTCGTCAGCATCATCCATCTCAACTTCTTCACCGTGAAGTCAACCATCCACTTCGCCACTTCAAATCATCGTCCATCCGTCCACTGGAACCCCCACAACTCTTCCTCAATCATCTACAATCGTAGTATCCTCATCTTCCCAACCACAGGGATCATCTTCTGCACTTTCCTCTGTTAGTAGTACAGCAATGGCCCAGTCTCCATGGAATAACCCTGGGGCAGTCTTAATGCCTACACCCTTGAGTCAAATACCGGCCCATCCTGAGAAATGGCTGCCTAAATTTAATCCCGAGGCAGGCATGCTAGCAGAAGAGCACATAAACAACTTTATGTTATCCATTAATCTCAATGGGGTTACTAATGAAGATGTTGTTGTTTGGCTTTTTCCTTATACTCTACAAGGAACAGCCGGATCATGGTATTTTTCATTACCCTCTGGATCCATCACTAGTTGGGATATCTTCCAGGAGCAATTCCTGACCAAGTTTGGTGATGACAGGTCTACGGCAACGTTAATCAACGACCTATCCAACCTTAGGGCCGAATCTAGAGAGCCTATCAAAGATTTCAATTTACGTTTCAATAAAATCCTAAACAAAATTCCTACTGCTTCCTAGCCCAGTGAAGAAGTACGAAGTGAATGGTATATCACTGCGCTACCATCAAACATAGCAATCTTCGTGGACAGGGCTAATAAAATAACCTTAGCCAAAAACATGAAAGAAGCAATAGCAGTGGAGAAACGTATAATAGCCCTAGAAAAGAAATCCGCGATAGAGGAACGTAAATCCAAGAAAGTCACCTTCAAGGAAGACTCCAAGAAGAAACAAGCAAAAGATCCATTCGATTTGGAAGGATTGCAGAAAGTTCTAAAGACCATGTCCATTGAAATGGTCGACATCAAAAAGCAAGTAGCAGAAACTTCTTCAAAAAAGACCTACAGAGCTTTTAAAAGAGGCCCTTCAACGGATTCAAAGCCACCCAATGCTATTTCAAATGTTGAATCCGAAGAAGAGGAAGAGGAAATTGCCACTGAAGGGAAAACTGATGAAGAAGAAGTTGTGGAATTACAAGGAATGTGGGATTTCATCCTCCCACAAGAAGAAGATCAAGAAGTATTCCCAGTTAGCACACGAAGTAAAAATCAGCTTGATCCTCCCCAAACTATCCCTAAGCCAAAGAGTGCAAGCTCTGCAATAAAGGATAAAGTCGCAACAAAGAAAACGACATCTAAAGCGACTCAAACCAGCCCAGTCCAAATAGATGAATCAACTCCATCTAAAACACTGATCGTGTCGGATGAAATGGAGTACAATATTATAGAAGATATGAAAAAGACTAGGGCCAACATCACCCTTTACGAACTGAGCAAGTTAAAGCATCAACAGAAGATAATGATGAAAGAATTACATGCTGTGCCAGTTGCACCTTTGCCTGTCGATGTACTTTCTCAAGCTTCTCATAACATGGGAAGACCTCCAACTAATGCGATCAATAAGATTGATCCAAATGACATCGCTCTAATTAGAGGAAGATCAAGATCTCATACTCCCCTGTTTCTCCTTACTTATGAAATTTTCAATAAAAATGTGCACAATTGTTTGGTAGATTTTGGTGCTTCATCTAATATTTTATTAATTCCATATGTGCCAAGTTAAACGTTCAACCACAGAAATCCGTTGTACGCATAGTTCAGCTAGATCGATCTCAAGTCGAAGTGATTGGTGAACTAAATAAAGTAACCATAAGGTTGTCATCCAATCCAAAGGTATGTCAAGTTATTGACATTTTAGTTGTTGATATTCCAGAATTTTATGGCTTAATTCTTAGCAGGGATTGGTCAGAAAAACTTCATGGATACTTCGCAACTGATTGGTCTCACATGTGGCTGCCCTACAATGGTAAACCAAATCAAATAAAAGTTGAACGAGAACTACATCATAAATACATAGTAACGGAGCTAGAGGGGGAAAATGAACCAGTAGCATATAATAGTAGCATTATTGGCAATTACTCGGTAGATTCTTTCCTCGGCAATTTCAATGCTAATGCGTCACCCTATTTAGAACACTCTGTTTTGTCCCAAGTCGAAAATTTTTCTTGAACTGATAGTTCGAAATGTATCAATTTTTTAGATAGTCCTGTAAATAAATCTTTGTTTTGGAAATTATTTTTTGATGGTTCTAAATCTAACGAAGGAGCGGGAGCAAGATGCGTTCTAATTAGTCCAGAAGGAGATAAAATCATGCTAACATGCAGACTCGAATTTGATTGCACCAACAATATAGCAGAATATGAGGCTTTGGTCCAAGGGTTGTATAAAGCAATCGGGTTAGACGTCAAGTACCTTCAAGTTTTCGGAGACTCTGAGATTGTGGTTAGATAGGTACGTAACACTATACATTGCTTATCAGGTCATTTAAAACATTATCAATCCTTAGTTCAAGATCTAACTAAGCATTTCATAGCATTGAATATCTCTTCAATTCCCAGACTCCAAAATGCAAGTGCAGACCTTTTGGCTAACGTAGCTTCTAAGCTTATTCCTTCAGAAGGTTTTAGTCCAGATAGATTCTCAATAGAATTAATCTTTAGACCATCCATTCCTGATAACATCACAAATTGGAGAGTATTCAATGACGATCTTGATATCATAAATTTTCTCACATCTGAAGGATCCTACTCCAATCAAATAATTGACGAAGACCAACATGATCGACAATTGCAACAAGATAGCACTAACAATGCTATACCTAAGTCGGTAGTCAAGTTGGAAGACTTGTACGATTTGAAGGATCGGTTTAAAAGGTCTACCAATTCAAAACTCCAAAGTTCAACCTTGAACTTTGAATTAGTAAACCTAGGAACCGATGCCAAACCACAAAACATTAATCTAGGTCTTGGCCTAGCCCCTGAAGAAAAATTAGCGTATATTCGTCTTTTGAGACAATATAAAAATGTTTTTGCCTGGAATTATGATGAGCTGAAAACATACGACACTTCCATCATCCAACATACTATTCCCATGATCGATAATGAAAAACCTGTTCAACAAAAGCTGAGAAAGATCCATCCCAATTTAGAAAATCAGATAAAAACTAAGCTCAATAAGTTATTGAAAGCCAGAATAATCTTTCCCGTCAGACATTCTAAATGGGTCTCCAATATGGTACCTGTTAGAAAGAAAAACAGAGATATTAGGATTTGCATTCACTTTCGAAACCTTAACAAGGCCTGTCAAAAAGATAATTTTCCTTTACCACCTATGGAACAGATATTCCAGGTAGTGGCAGGCTCAGAATTAATGTCTTTCTTGGATGGATTTTCAAGATACAATCAAGTGTTGGTACATCCTGATGATCAATTGAAAACCACATTCAGAACTAAATGGGGCACATACGCATTGTTACATAGCAATTTGTCACCGTTTGTCACCGTCCCTATTACCCCCTCACCCGCACACTGGAGGACTCATTCCGGGACCTGTGAGAAGTGACATGACCTAAAACCACTTGCATCATATTCCTCTAAGTATGAACTTCATTTTCCCTTAAGACATCTCCTGCAAAATATCCATGAAAAGAGCTCTTTTTACATTAGCGCGGGTCCATAGTTTACTGCCCGTGCCAATGAGGGAAATCCTCTAAAAAGGGCGCGCCATTGGCGCTCTGTCTCAGAGTCGCACTCGCGCCAACCGAATTGAGTAAAGTTTTTAACCAACAAGCTTCCGAAGGTTCTCTTCAACCCATTCACCAACTGAATCTATGTTGAGCTAGGATGGTTTGGCTTCGAATCTCCATAGAAGGGAAAGTGGTTTGCCACCTTTAATGGAAGTTTCCAAGTGATAAAGCCAATCCCATGAATAATGTGGTTGATCCTATCTCTTTCTTCTCTATCTATAAAAGCTTGCCTTTATGCCTTGAGCAAGCTAGTTACAGTAGTTCTAGTTCCAGCATAGTGATAGAAAGTTTGAAGCTGCAAGAGCCTTCTTTGCACCCATAAGGCCAAATCTAAGTAAGGAGATTCTTGTCACCCAAAGAGAGAGAGGCTTGTTCCTCATCCCAACAAGCTTTGCAAGACTTGTGTAGCTGACTACCTAGCCAAAGGAGGATTTGACGTCAAAACAATGGTTGTATTCTTCTTTGTTATTTATTAATAATAGATGACTATCATTATGGTTCCACTCTCATTGTCTTATGTTTGATGTTGAGTTATATCTTTTCTGACTGATATATAATTGCATCTACTAGATTTTATGCTTGTATTCGTGTTGTTCTTTGCATGTGCAAGTGTCCAATCACGGAGATCGTGGGGATCGTGACCGGCCGAGGCAAAGGAACGAGGGTGATATCTCTTCTACGAACATTAGCATTGGAATCCAAGTAGGTTCTCACCATCCACTTTTTATTTGCAATCAGGAACTTGCGTGATAGCATTGTATGATTGTTTCTAGACCTGGTCTGGGCTAGTAGGGATCGTCTCTGTCCGCAGAGAGGATTTACCTCCACAACAATTTGGCGACTCCGTTGGGGAATCTTGTTGTTTGATTTGTAAACTTTAGACGGAGCCTGAAGTACGGCCAGGCAGCCTTCAAAATGCTATTGTTGTGCATTAGTGAAGTAGATCAACGCCACTTCAGTCAATCTCCGGTTTGGTTTACGGACTAAACAACTTGGAGTTTGTCTTGTCTCTTTGGTTTTTCTCGCTTTGATTGCTTAGATAGCTTTCTAGGTTGGATTTCTTGTTGTTTCTTGCTTCCTGGTTTGCCTAGATACTGTTTTCAAGCGCTGGATTGCTTGTTTTTGTTTTTGACTTAGCAAACTCGATTAGCACGCTTTTTAGCCTTACAGTCGCGCCAATTGGCGCAAGTTGCTCAAAGACAACCCGCGCCAATCCCATAAAAGCGCGAGTTGCAGTCTGACAGTCACGCCAGGCCTGTCAACTTTTCCAGTTTGCTTGTTTTCAACCCCTCTGAGCTTGGATTTGATATCTTACCACATCTTTTTCGATTACTGGAGTGTGTTTGATCCTTGTTTGACTGGTTTTAGACCTCCATCCTTCGGGTGTTTGCCTTTTTCTATCGATTTCACATTTTAGCCCTAGGGCATCTAGTGGCTTTGTGCGTCGAGCCTTCCGTAGGAGTCTTGCGTTCTTTGATCGTCCAGTCGACTTTGTGATTACTTTTTGCGCTTGATCAGTAGTTGTCAAAGCTTTTTATTGATATTCAAGTGATTTGCTCCTTTTCCGCTTGGATTTCGCTTGACTTCGTTTGGGCTTAGATTACATAGCTCATAGAGGTCTTTGTGTTTTCTTCTTGGTTTGAAGGACTGTTTTGGTGTTTTGGGGATTCGATTGTGTTCTCATTGAGTGAAATTGGTCTTTTTGCTCGGTGTTACTATCTCTCAAAATTTGTTTATTGCACTTTTCCATTGAAAAGAAAACGAAAAATCTCTTTTGTGTTGAATTAGTTAATTTAAATTAGAAGCTTTTCATTGATTAGTGATTTAAAAACAAAAAAAGTTTCGTTTATTTGTCATTAGCTGCATTAGAGTGGTTCTTGATTGTTTGTGGTCATTTTTTTTGAAAAATTCTCAACTCTCTTGTAGTTAGTATTCATCGAACGAAATGATATTCTTTGGCATATAGTTTGCATTTAGGGAATTGTGAGAGATTACATACGGTAGGACCTGGAAATTGAAACTTATCTAAAGATCAACCATAAAATGAATTGAATGAACTTAAAAACACATTGGAACATAACGCTCACTGATTAGAGGTCTAGGCTAGAGACGTGTTCCGGCGTCGTTAAACCTAGTCACTGTTGTTTCACACTACGGTTGGGTGATTCCTCCTTTTGTGACTCGATAGTGGTCTAGCACGGACTTCAGCTCCCACGTACCGTCGCGTATATAGAGGAGACCCCACTAGGTTATCATCCTTTATCCATAGGAAGTCGCGTCTGCCGCCTTACAAGCCGTAACGCATCGAACACAGCATTCGGGAAGATTGACTGCCGTACGGGAAGTCCTTGGTTTTCATATGACTGCCAAGGTGTATATGCAGTTTTACGGATTTGTTTGGTAAACCCTTTGCCTAGTCTCTCCAGAGTAGTCACTTTTGATCCTTTTCAGACTCCTTAAAAGAAAAGGCTCACTTGAGCAGTTTGTCACTTCGGGCTCACAAAACATTCGAAGGCAACTAGAGTCACCTTTTTGTCCTTTTCTCGACTCTTAAAACATGAAAAGGTCAAGTTGTGTCCTTGCGTCTTAAAATTTATTTGGCCACGATTAACACTACCTGGTTAGATCTTGTGTGCGTTAGTTTGAGTAGGGTCCTTTATCATTAGACTCCCTTAGGTTTGTTTAAAGTTTGTCATCCTGGCTGAACCATCGACTCTCGTTCCAAGTGATCAAAGCTCCTCGTCTTCCGCTACTCCTGAGGTACCGGTTGTAGGGGATACTCTTCTTGTTATCCCGAGTATCCAACCGATCAACTCTCGCGCCCCGGACGACGAGGGTTAAGAAATTCATTGGAACCCCATCTGGGAGCCAGACGAGGACGATATTCCTGTTACCCCCCCTGGTGTTTCGTCTCCAATGTCTACCTCGCACATGGATGAGACATCTCCTAGAGTAAGCGAGACACCTGTGTTGTCAAATATCGACACTCCCATCCCAGCTACTTCTCCGCTCCCCCCACGCTATCAGTCGTTGAGGGATAGGGTAAATGCCAGGATCCCTGCTTCGAGTGTGTGGGACCCCCACATCACTCCCACCACGGGATCTTTTGTTTCACAAGTCCACACTACACCTGTCACTTCAGTTCCGACCAATCCAACTGTGTGTATAGCACATTCAACTCCGGTTGTTAGTGTCGTTACAGCTTCTTCAGCTTTGAACACTGGTGCTGGTCCCCCTCACGGTCAAGTGAGTAGTGGCCATCCGGCACACACACCTAAAGTTATCCATCCTGCACAAAGTGCACCACCCTCTTCTGGTCCCGTCCCAGGAGGGGGGCCATATGATGCCTATGGACAAGCTATTCAGGATCCGAATGCGCAAGGTCCATTCTATTATTACGATTCTGCTGGTCAATACCTTCAGCTTTCTCAACCCTTGCCTACTCAACCTATTGTTGAGGTTTCGATACCATTATCCGTTACTTGGAACGCCACCACTTTCCATGGCAGCCAAGTAAGGCATGCGCAGCTTCAGGGACCGCCTAACCAAGGCCAACCATCTTATGTGCAAACCCCCCAAGGGCAGCAATATTATGGCCAGTCTCACCCAGGACAACCTGGGGGCCTACAAGGACAACCCTATCAGGGACAACCTTTGGCCGCTGGTGGTCCATCTTTTACTTATCTGACTCAACCTTCTGGTTACCCGGGGCAACCTGGTACCCAGCAAGGTTACCCGTCTGGACAACCCGGACAACCTTATATCCAACAAGGCCAACCTGGTATCCAGCAGGGTTATCCCTCTGGACAAACTGGACAAACTTATATTCCACAAGGTCAACCGGCAGTCCAACAGGGGTACCCTTCTAGGCAAGGGGGGCAGCCTTACGTACAGCAGGGTCAACCCACTGCCCAGTCTAGTCATCCTTCTGGGCAAGCGGGTCAACCTTCTACACAGCAGGGCCAACCCACTGCCCAGCCTAGTCATCCCTCTGGACAGGCTGGCCAACCTCAAGGTCAACCCGCAGTCCAGCCCGCTCAATCATCTGTTCCGCAAGGACAACCCTCGGTTGCTCAAGGACAACCTGGTACCTAGCAAGCTCATCCTTCTGGGCAAACGGGCCCGTCCCAAACCCAACCAGGCCAACCTTCCGGCCAGATGATCCAAGCTCAACCTGTTCAAGGACATCCTTCTGGGCCCCAGACTCAAATTGGTTATCAAATGCAAGGTGGGCCACGACCCCAACTTTCCTACCAAGCGCAGCCTTCTTATCAGGCTCAGTATGGAGCTCAGCAAACGTATGGCTACCAGCAACCCCAGGGGCAAACTCAATTTACCCCTTATCAAAATTATCAACAAATGCAAGTCACTCCTTACCAGAATTATCAGCAACAGTATGTTGCACCTGCAGGTCAAGTTGCTAATCCTTGGGGTGCTGGGGGGCAGACCCAGGGTCAACTGTCTGCATATGGACAGAATCCTTATGGACAGAATCCATATGGACAGAACCCCTATGGGAAAAATCCCTATGGGCAGAACCCTTATGGGCCAGGCCCATCCGGACAAAGTCCATGGGGGCAACCACCACCTGGTTGGAACCCTGGTACTACCTCTCTTCCACAGCCACAAATTTCCTTTAATCCTCAGTTTCCTCTCTTAGCGACATTGGAACTCCCAGATGTGTCCAAGTTGACGAATGATCCCATTCTTCATAATCCATATTGGCCACCAGTTCCAACTAAGATACCCGGTGATTGCCCGAAATTCGATGGCAAAGCTGGTGAAGAACCTCAAGCCCATGTCATGACCTATCACCTTTGGTGCTCATCCAACTCACGGCTTGATGACTGCATCCAGCTCCGCCTCTTCCAAAGGACTCTCACCGGCTCGGCCGCTAAGTGGTATATTGAGTTGAATCGCGGAACATTTCAAGATTTCAACTCGTTGGCTATGGCTTTCCTAACTCGTTTTCAGTTACCCATTCGGTATGAGACAGGGACACATCTCCTTACGTCTCTCAAACAGGACACGGCCATGCATATATCCGATCATATACATGAATGGAGACGGCGTCGTCGCTTGATCAAATTTTGGATTCCTGATCAGCTCCTGACCGATTGGTTCACGACTTCCTTTGTCCCTGCAATCGCACGAGACATCGCCATGGGAGCTTGTGTAACTGAAGAGCAAGCTATCATGCGTGCTTAGTACCTCGACTTAGTATACTCTCATTCGGGTACTTTATATGATTATTTGCCAGACACCCCGAGACCCGGAACATCCAAAGCCCCGCCAAAACCATCTGTTGACGGAGTTATTGGCTCTGTAAACGCGTCTTCAAAGAAGTCATCCACGAACCCTGGGAAGCAAAAACAGAATGCTTCTAATGGGAACACTTCTCAGGGTCAATCTAATTCTGGAAATACCTCCGAGGTTAACGTCGTTCAGTCCACCACGACGGATAAATCCTCGAAAGGGAAAAAGAAAGGGAAAGCTAAAAATAAAACCGAACAGCCCAAACAGGACTCCCCTAAACCTCCACCCAAGGAAGGAGCCAAACGTAAACCTAAGTATCCTTGTCTTATCTGTGATGAGGATCACTACACTAAAGACTGCCCGAGGCGGTCCGAAGTTAGTCGGTTATTGAAAGGTGCTCCTGGGACTCTTGCTGTGCTTAAAGAACCTTTCCCTTCACAGTAAACTCAAATGGTGGCAGATCCATCGCAACCCTCTTCTTCATTCGGCTCTCAAGTCTTTATGGCTGGGACAATTCCCATCCATGTCACTACTCGAGCAAAGGAATATCCATCTCATGCCGGGAAAGCGCCGGAGGTCCCCTCCAGTGCTCCTTCGTCCAGTTCTGCTCCACTCCACATCGAACGGCCTAGCACTGAGATGACTATCCGACCCCTTCCAAAAGGTGTACTCCGGAAGTCTTCTTACAACCCTAATGCTCGTGCTGCCCAGCACTACAACATCATTGAGGACTTAGCTCAGGCTCCGTCTACTATGTCCGCTCTAGAAATCCTCCAGAGCTGCCCCTCCCAGAGGAAGTCCTTGCTATCGGCCATCGGTGGCATAGACCCAGCTGACTTGGATCTGATTTCTTTTGATCTCAAGGGCTATACGCCGAGACTGCCTCACCAAATCGCTTTCCTTATACAGGTCATCATCAATGGTAAAACGATTCATCGCACAGTCATTGATGAGGGTGCCTCAACTTGCATCATGTCTGTTGCTTGCTGGAAAGCTATTGGTTCTCCAACATTGAGCTAGTCTCCTACGACATTAGAAGCCTTTGACGGAAGAGAGTCCCGTCCTTACGGTATCCTCCAACGCTTGCCCATCTCCTTGGAAGGGAAGACGGTAGAAGTGGAGGTCGAAGTTGTCGACGTTAATCTTACCTACAACCTCCTCCTCGGACGTAGCTGGACATATGCCATGCAAGCCGTGGCCTCCTCCCTCTTCCGTGTCATTCGTTTCCCCCATCAGGGGAAGATTGTCACGGTGGACTAGCTCTCCTTCTTCGCCTCCTCTTCTGAAGGCAATGTGCCTTTCGTGGAGCATACCTCCAAATCATTCGAGAGTGTGGGAGCTGGGCTCTTTAAGGATCCCGCCCTAATGGGTGTCTTTCCCCTTCCACCTCTGAATCTCGCCCCTATTAACATGATTTCAGTGCGTTCTGATCCGTGGGTTCTTCCTCCCGCTAATCAGATAGAATCCCGGGGCGATATGATGTCGTTGAGTCCTGCCGAGCTCAACTACATCAAAATCGTTGCTGCATCGGCTCCCCCTCCCGAACCTGCTCTTATAAGTAGTGTTCCCGACTCATATGCTCATTTCCCTTGGCTTGGAGATGATGCTACTTCGGATCCATTAAAGGAAATCTTTCCTTCCGATGAAGCCATCATAGAGACCATGTCTCTTGAGGAGCCCCCGTGGTCAAATCATCACCACCGTTCCTCATTTCTCCCCGCCCATCAAGAAATGATCGCATGTCTCGAGCGGTTTACTTCGTGTATCCCATTCCAGCCCCTTCAAGCACCTATTCAGATTTACCAAGTGTCTTCTGAGGGCAATATGGGAAACATTACGCAAACCCAACCCATCGACATCTTTGTGCAACCAGGGATTGTCGAGCATATTCATATTGGGGTCACTTGCACTCCAGAAGAAGTTCAACTTTACACCAATTTATTTCGTGAATTTCGTGATGTCTTCGCTTGGTCCTACAAAGAGATGCCCGGTATCGACCCTAGCATAGTGGTGCACGAGATACCTACGTATCCAGGTGCTAATCCTGTTCATCAACGCCTAAGCCCTGTACACCCCCGAAAGGCCACAGCCATTGAAGCAGAAGTTGAAAAGCTTCTCAAGGCTGGTTTCATTTACCCCATTCCACTCACTAATTGGGTTTCTAATATAGTCCCTGTGAACAAAAAGCAAGGCACTATTCGAGTCTGTGTTGATTATCGTGACATTAATCGCACCTGTCCTAAGGATAACTTCCCCACGCCTTTCATCGATCAACTTATTGATGAATGTGCAGGAAGCGAAATCTACTCGTTTATGGATGGTTTTTCTGGGTATAACCAGATCAATATTGCGCCCGCTGATCAACATAAGACGGCTTTTATCTGTCCTTGGGGCACTTTTGCCTATAAGAAGCTCCCTTTCGGTTTAAAGAATGCCGGTGCTACCTTCCAACGTGCAATGTCTTATGCCTTTCATGACATTCGTCACATTGTACAGTCGTACCTGGATGATCTTCCAGCTCATTCAGTCAAGCGTCAGGACCATCCTTCCCATCTTCGCGAAATTTTTCTCCGCTGTCGACACTACCATATCAGGCTCAATCCTCATAAATGTGTCTTCTGTGTTGAATCAGGCCGACTACTCGGGTTTATCGTCTCCCGAGAGGGCATCCGTCTGGACCCCCTCAAAGTCGAAGCTATTTTGAACCTTCCTCCCCCTGCTTCTTTGCAGCAGTTGCAGAGTTTGCAGGGTAAAGAAAATTTCTTAAGACGATTCATTCCGAACTATGCCGAGGTGGCTAAGGGTTTCACACAGTTATTGAAGCAAGACACACCCTTCCATTGGGATGCTATCGCTCATGAGTCTTTCGAGCGACTCAAGGGCCTCCTTGTATCTGCTCCATTATTGCGACCTCCGAACTACCACCGTGATTATACTCTGTATCTAGCCACCGCCGATACCACTATCGGCATGGTTCTCATGCAAGACGATGATGATGGCAATGAGCATGTCATATATTATCTCAGCCGCAACCTCCTAGATAAGGAAACTCGATACGCTTATGTCGAGAAGTTGGCATTGGCCGTTGTTTGTGCCATCCAACGTTTCCGGCATTATATCCTATTGCGCACCACGACCGTGATTTCTGACTGCAACCCGATGACGTACATTTTGTCACGTCATTTGCTGGGGGGCAAATACTCAAAATGGATCGTAATCCTCCAAGAGTTTGACTTGGAATTTACTGCTGCCAAGTCTAAGAAGTCTCTGGTCTTTGCTGAGTTACTATGTTCATTGTCGTCTCCTTCTGCACCCTCTCTTTCAGAAGATCATATCCCGGACGAAACTCTTTTTCTGATCAGCACCCTCGATCCTTGGTACGGGGATATTATCGTTTATTTACAAACGTCCTCTTTCTGCCCCGCTGTATCCAAAGATGCCCGGCGGCGGATCCGCCATCAATCTCAACCCTATCATATCATAGGGGACACCCTGTACCGTATCGGCGTTGACTCCATTCTCCGCCGATGTCTTACCCTCGAGGAAGCTGAGAGAGTCCTGAATGACTACCACTCTGGCACCTGTGGTGGCCACATGTCCGGATATGCCACAGCTCAAAAAATCCTTCGCGCTGGTTATTTCTGGCCATCCATTTTTAAGGATTGCATTCTTGTTGTCCGCTCATGTCATGCATGCCAGATTTACCAGCGGAAGATGCGCGCGCCACCGGCCCCGCTGCACTCTGTAGTGACCGTAGGCCCTTTTGCAAAATGGGGCATTGATTATACAACCTGTAAGCCTCGCTCGGCCGGGGGGCATGGGTTTATTATTGTTGCCGTCGATTACTTTACAAAATGGGCCGAGGCGATGCCCACATTGAATGAAGACGGTCATACAGCGGTGCAGTATCTGTTCAATCATGTTATTTCGCGGTTCGGAGTTCCACAGGCCATCGTCACAGATCACGGAAAGAATTTCTGTAATCACATGATGACCGAACTGACAACCCAACTAGGCTTACGGCATGATAGTTCAACCCCATACTATCCTCTGTCTAACGGCCAGGTTGAAGCCGTTAACAAGATTTTTGTTACGATGCTTCAACGCACTGTTGACATGCATAAGTCTAATTGGCATCTGATGTTGTTTCCCGCCTTGTGGGCCTACCGAACCTCTGTGAAGGATGCCACCAATTTCACTCCATTTCAACTAGTTTACGGACTGGAGGCTACCCTTCCTATAGAATGTGAAATTCCTTCATTGAAAATAGCCGTCGAGTTGCTTCCCAACACGACTCCAGTAGAGGAACGGCTTCTTTATCTAGAACGGTTAGACGAGACCTGTCGCTTAGCCTCTCTAGCCATCGAAGCTCAAAAGAAGAGAGTCAAAACTCATTTTGACCATACCATTCATCCTCGTTCCTTTGTTGAGGGAGATCTAGTCCTGCTATACGACCAAGCAAATGACAAGCTGGGGGCAGGCAAACTCGAGCCCATGTGGCTAGGCCCTTACATTGTAAAGAGAGTGTTGCAAAAAGGGGCATACAAGCTAGTTGACTACGAAGGTAATCCTCTTGATAAGCCCCGCAATGGGCTGTACTTGAAAAAGTATTATGCATGATTCATGCGCTTCGATTTGTACATGTGTGTGTGTGTGTGTGAGTTTTCATGTTTTCGGTTTGGTGTGAAAGCGTGATTGTCCCTTATTGTGTTTTTTTGCTTCTCGTGCAGATGTCGGGTGCACCTTACATTGGTTTTGCTGATGGTGCCTGCCACAGCACTCGTAATTTGTCCTCTGCAGCGTGGGTGATCTACGATCCTCACGGTGAGTTGATAGATCTTCAAGGTGTGTGTTTAGGCTGTACTACAAACAATGTTGCTGAATATAGCGTTGTTATTGAATTATTAGCCGAGGCAATTAATCTCGGTATTCGTACATTGCTTGTTAACCTAGACTCTCAACTTGTCGTCCATCAGCTCAATGGGCGATATTCTGTCAGAGACCGTCACATTTTAAGGTTGTACTTACGTGTTAAATTGTTAGAAAGGAATTTTGATTTTATCACATATCAGCATATTCCAAGACGATTAAACACATTATCTGATGCATTGGCTAATCATGTATTAGATAGACATTTGCGTAATTTATAATCAAAACATTATACAAGCAAGCACATAAAAGCACAATAATAAACCATAGGCATATGTATATATATATGTGTGTCACAAAGTTTTGCACCGCGTGCATTACATAAGTCCAAAAAATAATACATGTTCATCCTGATACATCCTCGGACAACATGTCCCTCAAAAAATATGCATGAAGAAAGCCTAGAAGTCTAATCGTGGTGGTGCTCATGATAGCACGTCACCGCGCGCGCCAAGCGTCTCAATAGACGATGGATGCGGGACGACACCCCCACTGTGTGCCTCTGGTATGCAAAAGGCACGTCGGCCAATCTCGCATAACCCGTAATCCCTTGGGTAAGTCCCTCTAGATTCTGCACCAACTCTTCCCCCACGGCACCCCTTGCCTGAGGATCAGCTGTAGGTTGGCCCCTCCGCGCTATAGGAGACAAGCCGGTTGGTCGCTCTAGGCCCACATCTGCATATATATACAACTGTCATCAGAACATGCATGTATTGACAAAAAAAATGAAAATACATAAAAACATCAAAAAGAGAAGATCATACCTAACTCCTCTTCCCATTCCTCTCCCTCTGGCAGTGGGAGGTCTGGATCCCCCATGAAGTTGGTTCCCGCATATGGCCAGTCCTCTACCACGATCAGTTGGCGGTGAAGCCATATGAAGAACTCGGGCCGCCAAGACATCTGCTGGCCCCCTCCTCCTCTGGGCATCAATGCTGCCCAGCGAGCCATCCTAGGCTCTCGTGGTAATGGATCCGCTACTACAGCTCCCTGGTACTGGAAGAGGGGTAATCGTTCCAAGAAGAACGACACCACAATCAATCCATACCCGAACTGTTTCACTCCCCCGCGCTTACACTTTGTAAGCTTCCTTTTGATATTTGTAGTCACCGCTGTAGCCCAGTCAAAAATGGTGGGGCTGAGACATTCTGTCGCCAGTAACAGATGATTCTTGCTTGCCTCATGGGGCGCCTGTACCCCAGCTGCACGTGTGATGGTGAATAGTATCACCTTAAGAACCAAATCATGGATGGTGGCGATATCCACCTTGGCACTGTTTTTCCCAAATTGTGCCTCTGGACACACTCGGGCCTTCACTTCACCTATTTTCTCTCCGGAAGGCCTGCTTCCGGTCAAAATGGGGCTCGCCCCTCTCCGTGACAGCCCAGTAATGAAGTACACATCAGATACATCTAGCTCTAAGGTCTGATCCCGTAACCGAAATACTTGGTCATCAACATCCCAAGCATCCACTATGAACTGTAATAGCTCCGGTTGAGCTCGCAGATAAGAGGTGAGGAAAAATTTCTTGAGACCACAGTCTCTCAGAGCGTTCATACATCCCTCATTCGCTATGGCCAAGGCATCTATGGCATCATGCCCCCATTCTTTCCATTCCACCACCATTTTTTGCTTGTTTCCTGCACCCACAAGGATGAATAAATCATTATTGGAACACTGGTAAGCTTACAAACCAGACAAATTTCGAAAATGATGAAAGTTAGGTTGCGCGGTTGGCGCGACTGTTTCTAAAACATTCGCGCCAATGGCGCGGCACCTTTGGGCAAATCACCCCATTGGCGCGGACCCGTGCCGGATACCCGCGCCAATGGGGCGCAACCCTAAATTTTAAAATCCCCCTTGCGGAGGCTCAATTAAGGAACAAAATGCATAAAAAAAGTATGGAAATGGAGCTAAAGGAAGCGCCTCTTACCTGGAACTAGTGGAATCTCAAATGGTTGCCCGGATTGGCAGTAATCGCTGCTTGAAGTTCGCACCCCAAATGGACCACTACTACTATGCAAGAGGTAAAAAGTAAAAGTAATTTTATTTTTTACATTTTCACCATATTTATAGACTTTTTGACTTGTAATTAGGTTTACAAAGTGGGTTTTTGAGTATTTTAATATACTTTTGGTCGAAAATGGATTTTACGCTTGCTTCTGGTGCTATGACAGGTCCTTTTTGCAACTTCGATGGTGAAACGAGTTGTATTTTATACTTTTTCGGACTCGGTAAATACACGAAAAAGTCACTATGGAGTCATCTTTCAGCTCTTTTCTGACTCGCTAAAAATGAAAAGATTTCCAAGTTACCCCTCTTGGCTCGTTAAAAGTAAATAAGAGGCGGTCGTCTTTAAACCCTTTTCCGACCGTGTAAAAACGAAAAGATCATCGGACCCTTGTCGTTTCTGGTTCGTTAATGGTTACGAAACGACATGATGTTGATCACCTTTTTACTTTTTCGGATCGATGTCACTATAAATGAAAAGTACTCCTCGATCGTAATGGTCGGGCGGTTCTTTCGAGCATTGTTTTATACTTTTTCGGGCTCGCGAGACACAACTTTACGAAAAAGGACACCCCTGGAGTTTTCTTTTCTGCTGTCTTTTCAGACTCTCTAAACAGGAAAAGACGCCGAGTTCTTCCTTTGTCAGGCTCGTTAAAACTTAATGACATCGGATTCTGTCATAATGACGCCTTACAAGCATATGCTATCCCCGTCAAGCTTGTTAAAAATAACTGGGGTACTCGCCAAAAATGGTGGGGAAAATGGACCCATAATTATTGTCGTGTCGGCAGTATGTCGCTCTTGAACATGGCACTTGTCTGCATTCGTGTCTGGGTGGGGACATCTCATCTTGTTTTACACTAGCCTCCGTGGGTTTGGGTTATCCTATTTGACCTCTCATCTGCTCACTACCTTGTCACCATGACCTCTGCTCATTTGATGTCAAATACTGCCAAGTCCACTGTCGTGCCGCCGATATGTTCAAGAGAAGTTGACCTCTGCAGCAGTACAACCTCCTCTGATACCTCACATAATTTTGATTCACCACAACATTCTTCCTCTGTCTCATGTCACTGATGTGGGAAACACTATGGCCCACCTTTGATCAAGGTCACTTCCTGTCGACTTCAGCTCATTATCCAGGAAGCTGATCTAGAGACTCCCTTTCGGTGCCTTGGAGCCTGCATGCCTCAATGGCAGGTTCTTCGTGTTCGACGTGAGGTTTTCATCATTGGCCTCCTATCGAATGATTCCACGGGTGTTTGACACCAGCTCATTGATTCACATGCCGTAGATTGTACCTGTAGTACCTTGAGGGCCATTGTCATTATTGGTGGTACCTCTCGCGTTTGTTAACAGTTTTCATTATTGACTGGTAATCAGACGATGTTCATGCATGTTCGACTCCAACTCATGAATTCACATGCTTGAACTTGTACTCTGTTCGGGTCGAGATGGAGCGCAAGACCCTGGATTTTGTCTGTTGGAATCCAGGTTGTGATTTGTGGATCATTATGTTCATTACATGACTCATTCACTAGATGGCTGCGACCATGCCTGAGTCTCTATATCGATCCTCACTGGATGGCTGCGCCCATACCTTGGATCTAGATTATTATGTACTCTGTTCTGGATGGCTGCGCCCATACTGCATATATCATGTACTTGAGATATCAGTTGTACTTCTTTACGCAGGTTCTCCGGCGACCGTGTTTTCAGTCACGCATGTTCTTGTAAAGAATTTCACCCCTCTCTCTCTCGGGCCTCATGCTTTAGGGGGCATCTGTTACATAGCAATTTGTCACCGTTTGTCACCGTCCCTATTACCCCCTCACCCGCACACTGGAGGACTCATTCCGGGACCTGTGAGAAGTGACATGACCTGAAACCACTTGCATCATATTCCTCTAAGTATGAACTTCATTTGCCCTGAAGACATCTCCTGCAAAATATCCATGAAAACAGCTCTTTTTGCATTAGCGCGGGTCCACAGTTTACTGCCTGCGCCAATGAGGGAAATCCTCTAAAAAGGGCGCGCCATTGGCGCTCTGTCTCAGAGTCGCACTCGCACCAACCGAATTGAGTAAATTTTTTAACCAACAAGCTTCCGAAGGTTCTCTTCAACCCATTCACCAACTAAATCTATGTTGAGCTAGGATGGTTTGGCTTCGAATCTCCATAGAAGAGAAAGTGGTTTGCCACCTTTCATGGAAGTTTCCAAGTGATAAAGCCAATCCCATGAATAATGTGGTTGATCCTATCTCTTTCTTCTCTATCTATAAAAGCTTGCCTTTATGCCTTGAGCAAGCTAGTTACAGTAGTTCTAGTTCCAGCATAGTGATAGAAAGTTTGAAGCTACAAGAACCTTCTTTGCACCCATAAGGCCAAATCTAAGTAAGGAGATTCTTGTCACCCAAAGAGAGAGAGGCTTGTTCCTCATGTCAACAAGCTTTACAAGACTTGTGTAGCTGACTACCCAGCCAAAGGAGGATTTGACGTCAGAACAATGGTTGTATTCTTCTTTGTTATTTATTAATAGTAGATGACTATCATTATGGTTCCACACTCATTGTCTTATGTTTGATGTTGAGTTATATCTTTTCTGACTGATATATAATTGCATCTACTAGATTTTATGCTTGTATTCATGTTGTTCTTTGCATGTGCAGGTGCCCAATCACGGAGATCGTGGGGATCATGACCGGCCGAGGCAAAGGAACGAGAGCGATATCTCTTCTACGAACATTAGCATTGGAATCCAAGTAGGTTCTCACCATCCACTTTTTATTTGCAATTAGGAACTTGCGTGATAGCATTGTATGATTGTTGCTAGACCCGGTCTAGGCTAGTAGGGATCGTCTCTGTCCGCAGAGAGGATTTACCTCCACAACACACATATCGAAAGATGCCATTTGGTTTGATTAATGCTGGTGCCACATTTCAGAGAGCCATGGACATCACATTCAAAGGTTTAGTCAATAAATCTGTAGTAATTTATTTGGATGATATAATAGTGTATTCCAAGAAACGAAGCAACCATCTTAGAGACTTGAAACAAATCTTCCAACGGTGTTTAAGGTATGGAATTTCACTTAACCCGAAAAAATCCTTTTTCGCATTAAGTGAAGGGAAACTTCTAGGATTCATAGTGTCAAAATCCGGTATTCACATCGATTCCGACAGAATCAAAAAGATTTCTGAAATATCCTTACCTCATAACAAAAAAGCCATGCAATCTTTCCTTGGTCAGATCAACTTTGTAAAGAGATTCGTTCCAGATTTTTCACGAATCGTCTCTCCTTTGCAAGCCATGATTAAAAAGAACTCAAATTTTAAATGGGGCCAAGATGAACACGAAGCATTCAACCTAATCAAACAAGCTATTATTAATGCTCCATCGTTAGCAACTCCGAATTTTTTAGAGCCTTTTATTTTATATACATTTGCCTCAGATAGGTCATATGCTGCGATACTCACTCAAGCAAATCAAGAAAAAGCGGAAGCCCCAATTGCGTTTTTCAGTTCAAATTTACAGGGCGCTGAATTAAATTATTTAGACGTGGAGAAACAGGCTTATGCTGTTTTCAAAGCGGTCAAATACTTCAGACCTTTCTTACTCAAAACCCATACTAAAATTATAGTACCATTTCCAGTGGTAAGGAATCTTCTAGTACAGAAGGATGTGGGTGAGAAAAGGGCCAATTGGGTTACTGCCTTACAGGAATATGACATTGAGATTAAACCAGCAAACATTGTAAGAGGCCAAGGCTTTTGCAAAATGCTGGCTGGAGCATCGCAAATTTCTGAAATTCCATCTGCAGAGGTACAAATGTGCGAGGTAAGCCTAAACGATGCAGAGTCATTATACGTTGATATCATTTATTATCTTAAGAATGGGTATGCTCCTTCACACCTCGATCATACTAAGAAAAGAGCTCTAAGGTTGAAAGCCAAACAATATCAGCTCATAAATGATATTCTTTTTAGAATAAATTATGATTCTGTTCTTCTTAGGTGTCTTGAGAAATCTGAAGCTAAAAAAGTTTTGCAGGAACTCCACGATGGGCCAGAAGGCGGACACTATGCTGGAGATGCTACTGCACATAAAATCTTGCATGCAGGATATTACTGGCCCACATTATTTAAAGACTCACACAGTTACATGAGGAAATGTCAAGTCTGCCAAACTACTGTTGGAAGACAAAAGAAGCCATCCTTGCCACTATAGCCGGTTAACATTGAGAAACCTTTCAGTCAGTGGGGATTGGACATAATAGTTGAGATCGTTCCTCACTCTTCTAAGCAGCATAGATACATCCTCACAGCAACAGATTATTTTACTAAGTGGGTAGAAGCAGTTCCACTCAAGACGGATAATACTGAAAATATCATTGAGTTCATAGATCAATTTATAACCACCAGGTTTGGATTGACTTCCGCTTTAATGTTTGATAATGCATCATACTTTTCTGGGAATGCAATGACTTAATTTTCACTTAAAAGAGGATTCAAACTTAAATATTTGGCCAATTATTACCCACAAGGCAATGGGTTAGCTGAGTCCACAAATAAAAACCTAATCAGGATTATCAAAAGAACAGTTGACCAAAATAATAAAAATTGGCATAAGGCTTTGATATATGCTTTATGGGCAGACTGAATAACGCAAAAAGCTTCTATCGGCACTTCTCCCTTTAATTTAGTTTATGGAAAAGAAGTGGTTCTTCCGACTCATTTGGCAATTCCTTCTTTGTCTCTAGTTCAATACATTGATGAAGTACCCACTTCCTCCTTACAGCTAAGACAAATGGAAATAATTAAATTAGAAGAACAATGAGAACATGCTAAGAAAACACATGCTCATCATCAAGCACTAGTAAAATCCTCTTTTGATTCAAACATAATGACCAGAAAAGATTTTTAAATGGGAGACTTAGTTTTAAAATGGGACAAGGCTCATGAAGAGAAAGGCAAACATACAAAATTTCAAAGAATGTGGCTTGGTCCTTTTCAAATTGTAGAAGTCATAGGTCCATCAACGTTTGTGTTACAGGATTTAGCAGGTAAGAGAGACTCTTTGCCTGTTAATGGACAAATTCTCAAGAAATATTTTCCATAGAAGATTATTCTTCTATTTTTATAGAGTAGTGGTTTTTCTTTTTCATAATAAAACCAGTTGTGAGTAGTTACATTAGGCATTTACGAAAAAGACATCAATTCTCTTTCAGCTTTTGAACTTTTTGCTTGTATAAATAGCAAATCTTTTGGAAAACTGATCTTTATTATTGATAGATACAATTAAAGACTCTAGCCTAGATATGATACTAGTTTCAACTTCAAAAAGTTTGATGAAGACAACCTTGAGTGAAGAAATTGTTTTATCTCAGTACAATGAAAGGTATCAATAACAAAATAAAGATTCTCTGTAGAACAGTTGTTTCCAAAAACTCTATTATTGTCGTCCAGAGCTATCTTAAGGAAACAATGACTTCCTCCCTACTAAGGAAATCACAACTTTCAGAGGAACAACCCAAGGATACACTTTATCTTGAAGAATAAGAGGTCTCATCACGAGCCGGCTTATCATAATCACAGATATTATATCTTGTTGACTTTTCCAATACTGTACACCACAACAGGGCAATGACTTAAGATTGTTGCAATCAAAAGACAAGGGGTCTCATCACGAGCCAGATTGTTCAGTAAAGTTATAAATCAAGTGAATGACTCTGTCATAATTTGGCTACCAAACCAAGACATTGTTCTTTAAGAGTAAAAAAAGAAAATCAAAGCAATAAGTGTGGACATGGATTTTTCTTTGAAAGTTGTAGGCTGCCTTAAGTAGGATACAGGATCATTGTTGGGTAACAGGTAACCCTGTCAAGGCTATAAACGCCTGCTGGCAGCAGAGGCTCTACCTACGACAAATGAGCATATTTAAAACTGGTTTACAGAGAAGACTTTGTTTTATCTTTACAAGACCAAGTAATGACTGATGTAAATAAAAGGACTAGCCTGAGGAGGCAAATAATCAAAGTTGAAAATAGTTGAAACAAAATATCATTGACAGGTTAGAGCATAATGTACTTTATCTTTCCACAATAAAGTTTAATTTTTTGAAAAATTTTCTGTTTTGGAAGTTTAGAAAATTCAATAGAAAAATAGAGATAACTGGTTCTTCTAAGTGAATCGCCAATTGTTGTGGCCACCAACAACCCCCCTCCTTATTTAGTATTAGCAATAACACTATGTAAGTGGGGACCCTTAGTCAAAAAATTCAAAAAATCAATTAGTGCTCATATATGTCACTCCTTAAGAAATATCGCATCGCGCAAAGAATGATAGGGCATTTTCTTATGAGTCAAAATGATAAAATGCGAGATTGTGACGCGAACTCCATCGCATCGCATGCATTAATAAACACTCACGTTAGAAAACCTTAAAAATCGCCGATATGCGATATCGCATATCGCATCTCTCAAAATTGCATGGAAGACACATAACGATTAAACAATTGAGCGATCTACGATCTTGCGATACTGCGATCTGCGATCTTGCGATACTGCGATCTGTGATCCTTGCGATAGCGCGATCAAATATCCTTGCGATAGCACAGCACGAAAAAATTGCAGTAATGTGATACTGCGATGCAAATCGCAGAAACATTCCATCGCAGATTTTCCTGGCTCAATATTCAAGAAAACGTTTTTCCATGAACCAAGAACTGGTTACGCGCTTTAATGATAATTAATGAGTTATATGCCAGTTGTTAATAAAATATGGTTTTGTGTTGTTCGAAGAGCCAGTTCACGTAAGATGGCGTGTTTTTGCATATCCATAGCATTTAAAGCTTTCCTGTCGTTATTTATTATCATTACTCTCTCCTCACTTGTGAACTGCAGGAACGGAAAACAAAAGTTACACAAAGCAATGTGCAAGAAGCTATGAGGAAAAAGGGTAGAGCTCCAATGTTCAAAGACAGAGAAAAGGCACCCTTATAAACAGGTACTACATGCAACAGAGCCACAGATTCACAAAATGTTGTTGAGCCATCCATTACAGGTCTTTCATATACAGCCATGGTTGAATGAGTACTGAACGATGCTGATATCAACAGGCAATTTAATGCTCAGGGTCAAGAGCTCACGAGGTCATTATTTTTACAAATTTTGAAGCTTTATACCCGATAAAGATGAAGAGGCGCAAAAGGCGAAAAACGCATCAGAGAAGCCCGGATCAAAGAACAGAGGCAGTTTCCGATGCGCGATTAGCGCCTAGCGCTAATCGCGCATCACTGAGAAAATTGCTCGAGAAGGAAAGCCTCTAACTGCTCAGTCACCTGTAAGCCCGAAAAATGCAAGAAAGCAATGGTAAAAAAAACAAACTGGAAATAGAAAGCTAAAGAAAAGGCAGAAGCAATCCAAAGGGTTAACCAAGTTGAACTGAGATTATTACTGGGCATACACGGTAAAGCCACATAGTCAGAGGATGACTCTCGAGTATATCATCGATTTTGCTGAGAAGATGGTGCTAGCTCTTACCAATTCTGTTTGCTTAGCTCAACCAAAAGCGGAAGACAATCAGCCGACTCTACTCAGGCAAATACTGAATGCTTGCAACGTTAAGGAGCAAATGCAGAAATAGTTAGATATTAGATTTAATTTTTAGAAATAGTTTTGTTTTATTTTTGCTTAGAAAAAGGGTGGTCATTTAAACCGTATCTTGAATCTGTGTAATTAAGTTATTTAGTTAGTAGTATTTAAACCCTTCTCATGCATTTAGAGAAGGGTCCAGAAATTTATCAAAAACTTGTCCTCAGAACATGCACTTTTGCACCCTCAGAGGAGGTTTTGGTGAATGAATGGAACAGGATTTGTTGATGTTTGCATTTGATATCTGCTGTTGATGTTGCACTTCTATACTCTTAGTGGATCTTAGAGCAAAGAGAGATAAATCATTGTCGCTTGAAGCTCATGAGTAGGACTAGTCATAAATGTTACTTTTATCTCTTGACCATTTATGCTTATGTGTTAAAGTGATATACAGTTTTTAGTTGTTTATGTATTATTGCATGAATGCCTGAGTTATCATTTGGCACTTTTGTACGGTGATAGCTATTTATTTATGCTTAATGTATGAATAGCTCATTATGTGATATGCTTTTCACAATTGTTTCGTCTAACTTTTTATGCGAAGTGGTTCATCCTTATTGATTTCCTTTCTCATAATAGCTGAATGATCTTTATTACCAGTTGTTATTTGAAATCTTTCTAGATCTCATAATAGAAGAATTACATCCCGAGTTAGTATAGACTTAGATGTTGTTGCTTATTAGATTACAATAGCATAGCATTAGATTAAATTTAGAATTAGAATATCTTAATTAGGAAATGTTAGATCAAGAACATCAAATTCTACACACACACACCCATAGACTGGGAAACTGGTCCCATATCCCCAATCGGACCCCCTATACCAAACGGATAAGGAGCTACCAACCAAGGTCCGGACCGGGCAGGTATCCCCCTTGTTGTAGACCCGATTTTCGAGGCTTCAACACTACTGCAAAATTAAATTTCTCAGAATGATAACATATGGGTTTACTGTGTTGTATCAACACGACTCCCATGGCATAGTCACTGGCATCTGTTTGGATCTCAAATGGTCTTTGAAGATCAGGCAGTGCTAGTACTAGTGTTGTACTAATCTTTTCTTTCAAGGTGTCGAAGGCTTTCTGCTGTTTGCCTCCCCATTGAAACACCTTGTTCAATCCTGTTAAAGCATGTAAGGGAGCTATAATTAAGGAAAAGTTAGAAATGAACTTTCTCCAATATTGTGCTGCTCCTAAGAAGCTCTTAACTTCTGTAGCAGATTTGGGTTTGGGCCAGTTTACAATGACTGCCACCTTAGAGGGATCTATCTTCAATTCACCGCCCCATACTATGTGTCGCAAATAATTCAGAGATGTTTTTCCAAATTCACATTTTGAGATTTTAACATAAAGTTTTTCTCTTTCCAAAACATCTAGTGTCTGCTTAACATGCTTTAAATGTTCTTCCCATGTTTTGCTAAATATCAGAACGTCATTTAGATACACAATAACAAAATCATCAAGAAAAGGTCTGAGTACATCATTCATTATTCTCATGAAATTAGCAGGAGCATTAGTTAAGCCAAAAGGCATAACCAACCACTCATACAATCCCTGCTTTGTTTTGAACACAGTCTTCCATGCATCTTGTTGTACAACCCTAACCTGATGATATCCACTATGCAAGTCTAACTTGGAAAAATAAACAGCTTCTTTCAATTGATCCAATAGATCATCTATGCGAGGAAGGGGATAACGATTTTTTATTGTTATCTTGTTCAGTGCTCGATAATAAATGCACATTCTCCATCAGTCATCTTTCTTTCTCACCAAAACGATTGGAGATCCACATGGTGATGTGCTAGGTCTGATGAACCCATTCTCGAGCAACTCCTGCACCTGCTTCTTGATTTCTACATTCTCTAAAGCGGACAACCTGTACATCCCAATGTTAGGCAATGGAGCATCTTGCTGCAAATTAATTTCATGCACCATTTCCTTTTTGGGTGGCATACCTTTAGGTTCTTGAAACAAGATATCATACTCTGAAACAACTTTTTCTAAATCAGCTTGCTGTTTAGCATAACAGCCCTCAAATACATTGGTTTTATCAGGTTCCTTTTCCTTTCCAACCATCAGTAAAAATTTCTTGCATGAATTTATCATTCGTTTCATCTACCCTGAGTTTATGAGAGTATAATTATCCTTGAGCTTATGAGCTCTTACAAAGTATTCGATTCCATCTTTAATGAGTAGATACTTGTTCTCAGCTCTAGAGAAAATAGCTTCTCTATCATACAATTAAGGACTTCCTAAAACAATTCCACATATATCCAAAGGAATTATGTCTAACTCAACCTCATCTACAAATGCTGACCCAAAAGAAAACTTAAGTTTGCATTGCCTAGTCACTTGTAATTGTGCTTTATCACTTAACCATCCTAATGGGTATGGTTTCTTGTGAGGTGTAGTCAGTAATCCCAACTTCTTTACAATTGCTTCAGAAATTAAATTTACTTGCGAGCCCCTATCAAACAAAGTATCAATATTTTGATGTTTGCAAATAACTCGAATATGGACAAGCTCATGTATTTTTCTCTCATTTTCTTCATCAATAGTAGATTGTGCAGAATTACTAGTAGATGCTTCAAAATTATCGCCTTTTATACCTATGGCTGCAATGGTTGTTTCATCTCCTGAGTCCAACCCCAAATCTTTCTAAATAACTGTAGCAGTCTTCTTCTTCTTGCCCTCGAACTTCTTAGGTCTTAGTTCCGGATGCAAAATCCAACAGTGCTCATAATCATGCCCATCCTTCTTACAGTGAGTGCATGAAGACTTGCTTTTCTGTGCAGTGCTGGCCTTCCTTGCTTTCCATTTCTATTTTCTTTTCTCCTTATTCTTGCTTTCAGTGGGTTGGGATGATCCCCCAACTTCTGGGTTTCCATTCTTTCCTCTAGCTTCTAGATGTGTAGCTTGAACACATACCTCATCTATACTAGTGGGATTAAACATGAGGATAGTGTGCCTCATGTAGCTGTGTAGAGCACCGATGTACTTCAACAGAGTCTCAGGTGAGTCTAATGAGATTCCAAGAATCAAAGCTCTCTTCCTAAATTCTTGGGTGTAACCTTGTACACTTTTCCCTTTCAATTGTCGAAGAGTTTGTGAGCTCATCATGGCTTGCTGCATGTAGGCCAATGGATAGAACTACTTTTTGATTGCAGAAACAAATTCACTCTAGACAGAAAAAGTCTTACCATGTCTCTTCATGTCAGCTTGGGTCCTGCCTTCCCACCAAACCAAGGCAGTGCCTCCAAGGCACAGGCTAGACGGTTTAATCTTGCTCTTGTCTGAATCAATACTCTGCACTCTGCAATAAACATCAATTTGTCTGATCCAATTGTCCAGCTTTTTTGCATTCAACTCTCCATCATATATTAGTAAATCAAATTTAACATCTATTTTAATCAAAGATGTCTTCTTTTTATGTTCAAGGCTATTATGAGGTGTGAGAAAGCTTTCTTCTTTCCCTTTTCCTTTTGAGTGGTCATGGAGGAGAGATTCTTCTTCTCCTTTATCTTGTTTGGAGCCTGATGAATATTCATCTTTATGTTTTCTAAAATGCCTATACATTTCCTCAACCATGGACCTTATGGCCAGGAAACTATCTATAAATTGAGGGTATGGCCCCACATAACCTTCCTCTGACATTGTCTTCTGAGGATAGACTCTTCCAGTTTTAGGATTAATTTCGACCAACTCTCCTTTTCCTAATTTAAGCTTTGATCTAGTTAGCAGTCAACAGCTAAATCTAGCACAGGCTTGTCTAACCTTAACAACCTAAAGCTCTGATACCACTTGATCTAAAATCACCCCTAGGTGACCTCAGGAAAATTAATGAAGGTATTACAGACTCATGTGTTGGTGTGTGCCTATGTTATTTTAAGCAACAGATCGATAAGATTGCGAAATACACAGGCAATTGGAAAACAGTAAGAGAAACACAACAATTTAATAAGGAGTTCACCCAATCCTCCTGGGCTATGTCTCCTGGTCCAGCTTTCAGTGGTGGCCTTTTTTATTGTGTCTTTAAGCAGAGTTTTTACAATGAGGAGCTCAATTTGAGTCTCCTGTAATAGATGATGCTTAGTAGGGTGGTACTTGGATTCCCTAAGCCATTAGAGTACACAGACTCCCCTCTTACTAAGTATTGACCTCAACTGGTCTTAATGGGATGAGTCCAATTTGGTACTCAATTCCTGACAAATATCCTCACAGGGATTGCTTGAACCTCTCAAGCTTTCTCGGTTCTTTCTGCTCGATGTTGCCTTAGCTCTGTAGGTCAGCTCGACATCTCTGTTCTCCGCTTCTTGCTTCACTCTCTATTCTATCTCCTCTGTCTCCCCTCTGTTCTCTATCTGTTTATGGCTTAAAGCCAATCTATCCCTTAACTATTCGCTTCCTCTTCTGTCCCTTTGGATCACCTGCCTCTGTCTGCTGGAATTCCCTGCTTCTATTTCATTGCCACTATGTAACATTTCACAGAGAGGTGGCCACTTGTCTCCTTACGAACTGGGCACCACATCTTCCTCAAACAGTCATTATTTCAATTATTCTATGAAATTATTCATCCGCCAGCTCAGCGGTCATGTCGGACCCCAAATGTCATATGCCTCAGCCTATTCTTCCATCAAATCCGGTCTCCCAGTGGGTGCAATCTCCACCATTTGATCTGGGGCCTCCAGATCCTACAGTCATCGCTTTTATCGCATGGGTGACTTGCTCGATCGTTACCCTGTGATGAGAGCAGTTTTCTCTCTCATCCACCAGACACGCGTCATTCAGTGTATGGCATCGCTTGGTCCTCTGCCAAACTCGCTTACCACCTGAAATGCCTCTGATATTCCACCGGTTTTGGAGCACGACACCTACTTTTCGGTTTTAGCGCTTTTCCCATGGTTTTACCTGTTTTTCACATGACCAGGTGCTAGGCTTTTCCTTCTCTGAGGTTTTTATCCTGCGACTGCGCGGTCTCCATGGGCCAATGGTCAACGCGCTTTAACCGAGGGTCCTTGTTGTTCTGTGTTGGCTGCAACTACCACTGTCCAGAGGCCCTTCCTGATAGCTCGTTGTTCACAAGATTTTGGAGTCTAACATAATTTGAAACAGTCATAGAAACTCTGATAATTTTCAAGGATCCAATTCGGATCATCACTATTAAAGATAAATTTCCCATTTCAGAATTGTTGCATGAATTACATTGAGCAATTTACTTCACCAAGCTAGATATTTGTTCAGGATATCATCAAATTAGGATGAAGACAAAAGTTATTCTAAAAAAAACATTCAAAACTCATGAAGGTCAATATGAATTTTTGGTCATGCCTTTTGGCATTACTCATGCACCTTCTAAATTTCAAGGTTTAATGAATTCCAATTTCAAACCCACCCTTAGAAAATTTGTGTTAGTATCTTTTGATGATATACTAATCTACAACGGATCTTGAAAAGATCATGTTCAAGAAGTTGATAGTGTGCTCAAACTATTGGAGGAGAAATATTTGTATGAAAAACCCTTCAAATTTTTCTTTGGGGTATAGGAGGTGGAATATTTGGGTCATATTGTGTCTCATGAGGATGTTAAAGTGGACCTTAACACAATTAAATCCATCAAGTATTGGAAAATCACCACAACCTTAAGGCATATTCGAGGATTTCTAGAGTGACGGAGTATTATCACAAGTTTGTTAAGAATTGTGGGAAATTAGAAACACCTATAACAACATTATTGAAGAAATGTGCATTTCCTTGGACTCCAAAAGCAATTAAGTCCTTTGAACATCTTAAAGAGGAAATGTGTCAAGCTTCGGTCTTAACTACACCAGACTTCACAAAAACCTTTATTGTGAAATGTGATGCCTTAGGAAATGGAATCGGTGCTATTTTAATGCAAGAAGGAAGACCCGTTGCTTTTGAAAGTCATCCAATCAAGGGAAATAATTTACACAAATCAATTTATGAGAAGAAACTGTTAGCACCGATAGTGTTTGGTTGGCATTGATGTCAACCTTATAGCATTTGTTTGTTTGGTTGCAGGTGTTTGGTTATGCATGTGTTAGATTGGTTGCAAGTGTTTGGCTATGCAATGTTGAGCATTGAGGGAAGAAAGGAAAAACCATGGGAAATTACCAAGGATTTTGCCCATGGAATTTGGTGTGAGAGCTAAATGGTTAAATAATTTATTTTATTTGATATGGTCATCATGAGTAATTTAAGGTAATTAATGATTTTTATTTGGTCCATTATGATGAGAATAAAATTATAAATGTATTATGCTAGTGTTGAAGGAGGTAGACCTACAATGCATAATGATGCCTTTTGTTTACATGTACCATTGATCAGCAGAGTTTCAGAAATTGAGTTGCATGCTTGATATGTTGTTGTTGTGTGCATGTTGAGTAGCTCATAGTGGGCCCAATATTACACATAGAGGTTGAGGGGGTTTGAGCCTCTGACAAGTGGTGGCTTTCCAAAATAGGAGTATGGCTTATTACTGGTGGTGGCCAACAAACAATTGAAAGGAAGTAGGCTCTTTCTAGCTGGTAGTGGATAGAAAAATATATTTGGGGTCACGTCTCCTAGCTAGTAGTGTTCAATTGATATATCTAAATATTTACTTAACAAATAATAGAAAAATTAGAGTAGCGCAACAACAACAAGGTGGTTTTCTTCCCCTTGAGGGTTTACACCATATATTATTATGTCTCCTTGTGCAATATTTTCTTAATATTTTTTATGGTGTACAATGTTAACTTCATGTTGAACTTACATATTAAAATCTATTTTATTATGTTGGGTTAATAGTTGCTTACTATTTTGGAGAAAAGTTTTAAAAATGTATAAACCCTCACTACTGATTCACCCCCTCCCCCTGCCACAATAGTTATCTGATTTCTAACAAGTGGTATCAGAATCAGTTCATTTTTTTGTAGTTTAATCACTGGAAGGTGGATGTGGGTGAATCATCGGTTATCAAGATACTCCATTACTCAATGTGGAAAATTTTTTAACATGGAGAGAGAAGGTAAAGTCAAAAATATTTTCTTGAGGATTTGAAGTTTGGAAAGTGGTGATAAATGGTTATGGAAATAAACCCCCTTCAAAACAAGCTCAGTTATGGGATGCATAGACCAGATGTGTAATGTATGATAATCTTCAAGATTTGGACATTAAGAAAATAATGGATCTCAAGATTGCAAGAGAAATCTGGGATAGGTTGCATGCACTACATGGAGAAGAAATCTGGAGAAATGATGGAGAAAAGGAGAAATCGGTTGAAGATCAAGCTCAACTTAGCTTAACATTGGAAAAAATAGAGCATCTCTCAATAGAGAATAGAGATATGGAAAATCTTCTCCAAATAATTGAAGAGATAGAGTACAATTTCAAGAAAGAAATTGTAGATCTAAAAACCTAGTTGGAGGAATCAAGGAGAATTAAAGAGGATATTGGTAGCCAAATCAAATATCATATCACACATTGTGAAAAGTTAAAGGCTAAGGTGGTTTCAACAAGAGAAGAGTTTGAAAAGATTAGATCCAACTCAAAGGGAGCTAATAAGGAAGCAGTTGAAAAGCCTAAAGAAGAAGCTTGCAGCAACAAGAAAGGAAACTAGGAGTCAAAGAATGTGTCAAGAAGAGGTGTAAGAAATGTTAGATGTTTCAACTGCCAAAAAATTTGACGCATTTTGTTGGCTTGTTGGGGCCTGACCCAAGTTCAGATTTAATTAGCCAAATAAATCCCTGTACTACTGGCCCTTTCGGCAACATTCCATGGAGCGCGGACTGAGGTCTCACCCAAAGTAGTATGGCGGGGGTGTTGGAACTAGGTTTCCGCACCCTTGAGATTTCTGAGAGCTTGAACTGGTCCAACTGTTAGTCCCTTCGTGCAAGTTGCTTTGTGCACTTCCCAGGCCTTCGCACCTTGATATACTTGCCTTTGCGCAACCCTAACCAGAGGCTGTGGGGCTTCCACGCTGTTGGAGTAGCGCTTTGCACTATTCCCTTAAGTCGCACCTGAGATCTTACTTATCTTCCTATGCCAGTCAATTATCTTTACATAAATGGAGGTCTTACATTATATTTACTTATACAACACATTCATATGAGTTCGCGTAGCACATAAACAGTGCACTTGCAATTTATACCCAATCATACATTAAAACAGGAAAAGATACATAGAAATATGGTAAACTTCTCTTTATTAATCCTTTCAATGGTTATGGACTTGACCTGCCCTGTGCACCCAGCTAAAGGGGTCCACGCACTCAGCTATGGACTACTAGGCCTCTATGCACTCAGCTGCAGAGCCTTCTCCTATTCTACGACCCAAAGACACACTTTACACTTCGACTCAATCTCTTAGACTCATCATTCTATTATATATATCCTTCTCTTCTACACTTAGAACATTGCTCTATTTATACAATCCCATGGTCTGTGGACCATGGGTAGGTCTATCAAGCCGACGTTACATTACAAAAATGAGGGCGAACAACCCTGTGACTCTATTATGACTTTGTGCTCCGCACCCACAATTCGCAGAGCTTTTACAAAGGACTTGGTCAAAACTTGGGCTTTAAGCCCCAAAACATGCCTTGGGGGGATTCCATGCCCAACAGGCCCCCAACACAAACATCGTGACTCGCCCTCGAGTCACTCTATCGGTGCGGAGATCTTCGCACGAAGTCCCTCCAATTCTGCTCGAACTGTTGCAAGGTCGGCAATGCACTGAGCGGCTGCCTGCTGGATCTCCTGTACACGTTGTTCCAAGACCATGGTGTCAGAACTGCTTCCTTGCATCTGTGCCTGTGTTCCCTGCATCTGTGCGAGCTTGCCTTCAATTGTTGTTGTGATGGTGAAGGCCTCGTCAATCCAAGGCTAAACATGCACCTTCAGGACTGCTTCTTTGTGTCATGTCGCGTCCACCTATTCTTTCAACGCTTTGGCCTGTTGCATCCATGCAAGCCTCTAAGTGAGAGCCATCATCTACCCAGTTCCTTTCACGTTGTAATACTACTGCTAGAGTTCTCATGCCTCTGTCTCTAAGCGCTGGATGTTGGTTTCCTCCAACAGATTCGTGAGGACCTCAAATGACTCCTCCAACATTCTGGTGCAGTCTCGCACTGCACTGATGATTTCATCTAGTCCCACTGTAATAGCGCTGGTGTGTTGTTCTCTTACTTCCGAAGGGGTTGACAGTTGCGCCTTCAATCACAGCTCTACAATCTGAAGGTTCGGCTCCAGTTGAACCTTTGTCATTTCATCATGCGCCTTGCGTACCCCTGTTGCTAGCCTGTGGATGCGTTTCTCTGCTGGTGTGTCTGCTAGGATGGCCAGCTCAGGGATGCTTTGACAAGCTTTGTCCAGTACCTGTATCAGTTGTCGATTCTACGACACCACTTCATCACGCTGCAAGCTCAACTATTCCATTGATTTTCTTCTCGCTTAGTACTTGTAGCGCGCAGCTCTCCCTAGCCCAGAGTTCTGCAGTAATCAAATCCTGCAAAAGGTATAATGTCTCCCGTGGGAGTGCATCCATGTTGATTTTGATACAATTTAATGAGCTAATCGCAGGCCTGACGTCCTCATTCATTGTCACCAGTTCCCCTTCCGGGAGCACTATGGTATTTTTCACCCGAGCACGCAGCATCTGCTCTACTGCAGTTGTTTCGACTGTGAGGCTGGTCGAAAGGGTACCAATGTGAGGAGTGCACACCTGCAACTCCTGCAGGTGCACTCTGAGGTCCCCCAACACAATCTGATTCTCCTACGCAAAATTTTGGAGGGCCTCAGAGGTGACATCGTGCACTGTCTCACCGATTTCGTGCAGATCACCCTCGGTAAGGGTGATCAGGTCAATAAACAACTTCGACGCCTTGACCTTCTTGCACGGCCCTTTTCGATCGGTCGGGTGCTAGCGCTTTAGCTATTTTGGCATGGTTTGTGGGTCCACACCTCCCTCCTCTTCCTCTGCTTCATGCCCATGCGAAGGCGACCTTTGGCCCTCACGCACCTACACGGCTGCCTCCTGTGTTACTATTGCTATTGTGGCCTTTTTCTATTCAGCTATTGTTTGTGCAGCCTCCCAAGCCTCCTGCACTTCTGCTTCCACTGCCTCCTTCCTTCTCTTCTCTTCCAACTGCGCCATGCGCAATTTGGCCTCCTCTTTCTTCCTTTGTGCCGCAGACTTCTCTATTGCCGTGATGTCTGGAGCGTGCCACTCCAATGGCCATCTCTCTAGTACATTAAAGATTACATCGTTTGTGGCTACAAAGGGTAGCTCTCTCCATTGCTTAGTCAGGTCCTTGCACACTCTGATGTATATACTATGGAGGTCCGCGTTAAACTCTGCAAAACTTTGCAGGCTGTTGTAGATAGTGGATGATAACCGCAGCGTGCGGTTAATCCCCATTCTGAGGTTCATCTCCATGAACACCTAGAATATCTTACTATCACAGATCTGGGTTGCATCCTTTGTGGCCCAGAGCGAAGCGTACTTCGTGGCCTCTGGCAGATCCCTATCAATTTTGGGGAATTGACTATCCTCCAGCAATTCCCCTGCCACAAGCACTATGGACAGCAGAAGCCATGCATAGTGGAATGTTTTGCCTTGTTCCTAAGCTTCGTGGCAATTCTCCAAGAATTCCTTACAGAGGAACTCAGACCAGTTAAACTGGACCCCCTCTGCACACTGCTCAGCAAGTGCTACCACCGACACAAGTACCTGATCCACATGACACTTGCGCATAACCTTACCTTCCAGTATTTGGGTTGCCACTTTTACTGCTTTGTCATTGATGCTGGATATGGCATAGCCCTGCTTCTTCTTTTCCAGTTTATACTTCTTCTTCATGGCCTCCACGATGGCCAGGTCACTGCTTCTCCCCTCCGAGATATCTATGGGGTCCTCTCCTTTACATGGCAGCCCCGTGATGCAGTGAATCAAATGTTTCATGAGGGGGATGGGCTCCTCCAGCCATAAACACTCACCATGCACCAGGAATAATAGTTGCTTGATGACAAAAGTTGTTATTGGGTCACGGTGGAAATGCGGCACCCAGAGCATGTTAAGTAGTCTTGCCTTTTCCACTCCACGCAAGCACTTTCGCAGCTCTAGTTTAGTAACCCCCACCGCAGTGTTCTACTTAGGCTTCATGAGTTGCGCGGTCTCTAGGTGAGGGAACTTCTCGTGGTCAGCGAGGTCCCAATCTTCAAATTTTAAGCTAGGCACCCGTCCTAGGTGCATGCCCTCAAAAATGATGTTATCTAGGAGGAGTAAGGTCTGGAGAGAGCTCTTTCTCTTGTAAAGATCCTTGGGTACTTTAGCCTTCCCATTCTGCAGGGGGATATAGGCAGGCAGCTTTGTTGGAGGGTGCGCAGGCTCAGTTTCCTCCTCCATTCCTTCGTCCTCATCTTCTTCGATGATTAGGTCCTCCAAGTCTTCCTCCTCCTCGTTGGTTTCTATGTTAACAGCTTTCCCCTTCTCCTCCATCGTCGTCTTGGTGCGCAGCAGGTTTCGCAAGGACACACTTACAAGAACCATCGCCTATTTGTCATTCTTTGGTCTTGGTGTGCATGGTGATTTAGGGATTTCTGCCAGAATCCCGGCGCCTTCAGGGGCATCCCCTGCAGTCAGGGCCTGCGCAGCCTCTTCGGCGGTCATCTCTATAATTTCCACAACTTCCTTAGATGCTGCCATCATGTCTGACCAGAAATCTATCACTCGATTGCTTAGGGGCTCAATAAATGTTCTGTATAGATCAAACAAGGCTCTACTTAGGCTACGTGGGGTATACAACTGCTCAATTCACAAATGGCCAAGTGTTGTTTCCTGGGTAGCCCTTTGTAATTTATAGTGCCTTTTGAATTTGAATTCGACCGTTCCCCCCAAATCTGGTTCATTAATTCTCCCTTAGCAGTAGATTTTCCCAAATCTTGCCCATAAATCACGTCTTAAATGCTTGTTGCCCGCTCCATTTGGTCTCAAATCGAGCATCCCATCATGAATTGTGAATTCAATAGTCACTTTCAGACCAACCCACATGGCAACACAGCCCCCCTTGCGCGATCGCACACCCTATGACTCTTTGCTTCTACGCATAGCTCCAACATCGCACAGCTCCCGAGCAGAGTAGTTTATAGTCTCGCGCCTCCTTTCAACTACTAGGAGCACTAAGACTATACTTCCTTCAATTAGTCAAGTGGTCATACCACGTGTATATGGTTTCATCCTGTCATCCATCACTTTTCCTGGAAAATACCCACCTTTTATTGTTACCGACGGCATCGCGCACTTTATCATATGCATCGTGCCACCCTAGTTGATTCGCTTAGTAATGTGCGATCCAAGCCAAGGCATCAGACTGATCAATTCGCGGCGGTAGTCCTCAAACTTGTCAGCGTGATCGTGCATACCCTATCTTATCACCCTAGTCTTCTTATCGAGAAAATATCCCTTAATCTCGTCCTCCAACTTTTTGACTTTCGCTTCTACTAGAGCACTTTTCTTCCTTAATCGCACCCTTTCTTTCTCAAGTTCTTGGAGCCTAAACTTGCCCTGTTGCATTTCTTCTTCCAAGGTTCTGTGAACCACATATCTATCGGTGCTACTATGCGTGGACTAGGCATTTCATGCTCTATGGAGCTTACAGTGTTCGCTTCATACTCCAGCATCGGCGGTGCCTGCGTGGTCAAGTTCTTGCACGCAGTCCTATAAGCCCATAGAACCATTGGTACTTGCAAGTCCCAGTCAATCTATTTTGCATTGTGGACCTTGTTCGTTGCTTCGCACACTTTGTTAAAGGCTTCTGCATGGATAACCTTCTATGCACTTGATCTTTCCATACTTCGTGGTCCCAACCGGAGGGGTTGTTTGTGCCATTGCCTTGCCCGCACCTGCTTACTGACCGTGTCTCCTAATGCAAAGATTGTGTGCCTTCGCATAGGTTCCACACCATATGCTGGCATCCATCTAGATAGGTGGGTGTGTGGACCGTTTTTTCTGGCAATATTGTCTGTTAATAACATTTGAAGCTTCCCAAACCATGTGTGCATCATCCCCCTGCATTCACGCCAGTCCTCAAAACTTATTTGGTGCGTACCCCACCACCTCGATGGCGTAGCACGCAATACCCATTTCAAAGGTTCAAAACGTTTTTTTTTATGGCACTTCTCTTTCAAATATTCTCAGTAAATCATCCACCTCACTTAACCCATAATACGTAGACAGATTGCTCACCTCCATCGATACGCAATGCAATGATTTCTTCATCATGTTACAATTCAGTGTGGTTACCTCATGTAACCGGTTCTGCCATTATTCTATTTCCTTGTCCAAATCCGATGTGTAGGAGCTTTTGCGCTCCCATGAGATTCATCCATCCGTGGTTGGATTCTCCCAGTCTTGCTCTCGTGCAGTTGTCTTGAAGATGCAGTCCAAGTCATCGTCGTTGTCGTAGTCATGCACCGGCTCTGTGTAGCGCAAAGACTTTTTCTCAAAAATCATCTTGCGCTTCTTTAGAATTATAACCCCATTCATGTCAGTGGCCCAATCTATTCCTAATAGCGCAGGGTAGGGATTTTTGTCATCAACAATCTCTATCACTTTGAAATCTGCTAATGTGCTTTCTCCTTCGATATCTACTGTGATTCCCTGCAATCTCCCCATAGGTAGGATCTTTTTCTCGTTCGCCATTCGCAGTTGGATAGGAGACCATTACAGTGTAGGCCTTCCCATGTGCTCCCATGTCTGCTTTGGTAGGATGTTCACATTCAATCCTAGATCTAGAATCTCTTGGTCCATCTCATATTCCCCAATAATCTCATCTCCCTTCCCATTCACGTTGTGTGCTTTCTGAGCTTCCAGACTACGCACGGTTCTCCTTGCGTGGTCCCAGCACATCTATTTATGAGTTCTTGTAGCCCCTTTATAGATTTGTTGTCACGCAATAGCTTCATGCATGTTTCCAGGAATGTGGTGAGCATCGATGGGTCCATTTCCGGCTCTGATCTCTCTTTACTCCCTGAAGTGGAGGCATCAGCGAATCTCTTCTTGGCTTCCATGAAGGTTTCCTTAATGCGCTCCAAATCAAACTCTAGTTCCTTCGTTGGAGCCTTGCGACCCCAATTACTTACTTCAGGCTACTTTCCTTTTTCATCCCCTGTCGTAATTCCACTTTGGAGCACAATATTCACATTAGGGTCTTCCTCACATAGCTCAGACCTCATCATTTGCAAGTTCTAACTCGGGGGAGGTTGGATTGCTCCTTTATCGTGCAACCTTGCTATCAGCGTGGGACAATCCTCCATCTCATGATCAAACAATGTATAATACAAGCATGATGGTTGCATTGGGTTTGTACAATCGCGGGCATAATGTCCTGGCCCTCCGCAATTATAATATATCAGTTGTCCGCAACCTCTTCCTGGTCCTCCTCCACCTCGACCTCATATGAGCCCTGAAATATGGTTCGTGCCATCCCTGTGTTTTGGTCAAGGGGCTGCGTTTCAGCCTGAACTCTATATGTAGGAGTCTAATCCATCATCAGCTCATAACTTCTACAGGTGCTCTCATCATGTCCCATTGATCTACAAAAATTACAAAACAACTACTATGAATTATGCATGTCATCTACAATAAATGGTAGTTATCTGTAGCATGCTTTCCTCCTATCTGACAAATCGTGCACCGTAATGCACGCACCGCACTTGGTCCTTCTTGTGCCTTCAATCTTAATGGCATTGGTCATCCTCCCGCGAGGTAATTTTTGAACATTGGGTAGTGGTCCTTGTCATGTCCCTGACCCTTTCATTTTACACACCATACCTCATCGTGCACTTCTAGGCGAGTTCTGCATTTCAAGGCACAAGGTTTTCAACTGCACGTGAATCTACTGAACTCCTAGGTTGGGATCCTGTATAGGGGTCTCGTGCAATCTCATCACAGCCTCCAAGGCCTCGGCCTGAGTTTTTAGCCTCTGTTGTGACAGCGCGTTCCTTAGATGCAACGTTAACGATGCTACAAACCATTCGCGGTGTTGTCCATCCGTCAATGTCATGTTAGCTTCCTGAATTGTGCACTTCAGTCTCTGATCCAACTCCCAAGGGGTCTCGCCTGGTATCATCGTGATTTCCTTCAACCTAATGATCGATTGTGCCTTTCACTTTGGCCTGCTAAATTCTTTGTTTAGTGTAGCTTGGATATCTGCAATCCCTGCATTCGGATTGTCATTGGAATGCTTAATGTATCAGGTCAGCACACGATCCTGCAGAGCGCTGACCAACATTTCCTTCTTTATATTATCATCCATGACTCCCTATACTTCCCATATAGATTTTATCACGAACCAAAACTGGTCCGGATCTTCATTCCCTACTCCCTTGAACACTAGCAACTTTATCGCGCTCGCCATAATGCTTTACGATAGTGGTGGAGGTGGAATGGGTGAAGATGGGGGTGAAGACGGTGAAACTGGCAGTGGTGTGGGCGGGGGTGGTATGTGCAGAATCCTTTGTCTTATCAAATTGATCGCACTTCTTAGTGAGACCTTCGCGAGCTCTTCTTCACCCCCTCGTGGAGGTGAAATCAAGGGGCTAGTTTCTAGTTCTGTACTACCTTCATTTCTATAGATTCTCCCACTTTGCGTAGCTCCAAAAATCAATTTATTCACATAACATGTTTTTTACATAGTAACATTTTAATCCAAGTGTTCAAAGATTTAACGTACTTACCTCGCGTCCCTTTGAGGAAGCGTCGTTTTGCTTCATTATAGTTGACTAAAGTATCCACCGCAAACTCGGTGATGAATCCTCCTATGATTCGATCAAGCCAGTGATCAACAGCACGCACGATCTTATCCTTTGATGCTTCCAATCTGTGCACCAATTCTAGAGTCCAAACAATAGCTCTGTCGAGCTTACATCTTCCTTGGATATCTACTAACTTCACGATCCACTCATACATCTCAGTAGGGAAAGATGCGAAGAAAATTTTGTGGATCTCTGTGTATAAGTAGCAGTCTAACCACTCTTCTTTTGATAGTCACGGGTTCCTGTTCTCCTGCACTGCAACTCATGAATCTTCTTTTCCAACCAATATTTAATTCTTTTCTGTGTCAGACTCCAGTGATATGACATTAGACATCTCTATGCAGATCCCGGTCCCAACAACAGAACCATTTGTTGGCTTATTGGGGCCTGACCCAAGTTCGGAGTTAATTAGACAAATAAATCCCTATACTACTGGCCCTTTTGGCAAGAGCCCGCAGAGCGTGGACTGAGGTCTCACCCGAAGTAGTATGGGGGGTTGGGGGGAGGGGGGGGGGACCAGCAGGGGGGTGCTGGAACGAGGTTTACACACCCTTGAGATGTCTGAGAGGTTGAACTGGTCCAACTATTAGTCCCTTCATGCAGGTTCCTTCGCGCACTTCCCAAGCCTTTGCACTCTAATATACTTGCCTTTGTGCAGCCCTAACCAGAGGCTGTGGGGCTTCCGCACTGTTGGAGCATTGCTCTGCATTATTCCCTTAAGTCGCACCTGAGATCTTACTTTTCTTCCTATTCTAGTCAATTATCTTCGAGTAAATGGAGGTCTTATGTTATATTTACTTATACAACACATTGATATGATTTCACGCAGCAGATAAACATTACACTTGCAATTTATACCCCATCATACATTAAAAAAGGAAAAGATACACAGAAATATGGTAAACTGCTCTTTATTAATCCTTTCAATCGTTACAGACTCAACCTACCCTGCGCACTCAGCTACAGGGGTCCGTGCACTCAGCTGTGAACTACTAGGCCTCTGCGCACTCAGTTGCAGAGCCTTCTCCTATTTCATGACCCAAAGACACACTTTACACTTCAGCTTAATCTCTTAGACTCATCATTCTATTATCCATATCCTTCTCGTCTACACTTAGAGCCTTGCTCTATTTATACAATCCCATGGTCTGTGGACCATGGTTAGGTCTATCAAGCCAACATTACATTACAAAAACGAGGGCAGATAACCCTGTGACTCTATTATGACTTCGCACTCCAAGCCCACAATTCGTGGAGCTTTTACAAAGGAATTGGTCAAAACTTGGGCTTTAAGCCCAAAAACATGCCTTTGGGGGATTCCATGCCCAACACATTTCAACTGATTATATAAGAAAAAATATTAAATCTTCTTAGCAAAAAAAATAGATGAGCAAGGAGTATTCTCAAAAAATCAGTCAAGGAAGATCGCTCCCATCATCCATTGATCTAGGTGGATGTAGGTGGCCACCCACCTATCCCACTTGGACCCCCACAACTGTTTCTTTTAGTTTTCAATTCCCTTAATTGTAGCACAATTTACTATTTTTAGCAGTTTTTCGGGTCCTGAACTTCTGGAGCCATTTTGAGGCCCTAAACGACGTTTTTTGGGAAATATGGGGGCAACATGGGTCCATATACCAATGTTTCTCTTCCCAAAGTTGTAGTCCTCGGATATATATTTCTAGTGAGCTATTGTGAGTGTCAAACGGAGATCGTATGCCAAAGTTACGACCCCAAGAAGTTGATGTACCACTTTACTCGAAATGGGGCCCATAGTTTGGCGTTTCATCTCCTAGGGTTAGCTTTGTGGGTGTTTATGGTTTTCCATTGTTTCTCAACAATAAATAGGCCTTCAACCCTCATTGTAACACAGTTCAGAGGCATGTAGCCACCACATCTCTTCTCAGAGATAAAGCTACCATCGCCCTAGCTAGTTTATTTCCATTTCTATTTGTAAGCATATTTCAGTATTTGACATTAATGAAATAAAGTATTATTTCCGCTGCATCTCTGTATTTATGGTTATTTCTGTAATTTGTTGCATTCATGTTTAAATTTGTATCAGTGGTATCAGAGCGGTCTTCTTTTTCTCTGTCTTTCTTTGCATGTCCCCAATGAGGTCGAGATATAAGGAGTTAGGGCTTGAACTGGTCGAACCTTTGCAAGACCAACCTCGCAATCTTGACGGCCTCCCATGGCAGATGAAAATAAAGATGACAGGGCAGGAGATCCTATTAAAATCTTGCTCGAAGAGGCCCTCGAGCGACAAAGGAATGCGATGATGGACAACTTTGCCTAGATCCTTCAACGACTACCCAGGGGTGATGCATCGACTTCCAATAGCTACTCTGGAAATGCCACACCCTTTATGGTACAAGTTAATTTTGAAATCCCCATATTCAAGGGTCAAATAGACGCATATGTCATAGATAAATGGTTAAATCTGCTAGATGGGTATTCTTCTGTTCATGACTTTTCCAGTCGGGAGAAGATTACTTTCGATCTTCTCAAAGCAGCCCCCCACGTCAAGGACTGGTGGGAAACCTACTGCAAGCAGAAGGATGAAAATACAGGCTCACTATTTTTAGCCTCATCTACTTGGAATTCATTCTGGGATGCCATTAAGGAGCAGTATTACCCTATTAAAAGCTATGAGGATAAATACATAAAGTGGACCACACTGTGGCAGGGAAGGGACCAAGATGTGTCGGAGTTCACAAACATTTTTCATACCCTTCGCACACAGTTGGGTATCAAGGATTCTGAGCTACATTTGGTACTCAAATATTGTGGCTTCTTACATAGATACATCCAGGACGAGATGGATTTCTTGAATATCTCCTCACTCGACACGACATATCGATACGCTATCAAGATCAAGCAGAAGTTTAAACAAAAGAAGCAAGACTTTGAATCTATAAATACGAAGACCAAAGGACAAATCCAAGGCGGGGTGACCCAAGACAACCTGTCGAAGTTGCAAGAAAAGAACAATGCTACGAAGTCAAAGAAGGACACAGGAAATTGGTGTGAGTTCCATAAGAGCCCCACTCACAACACAAGTGAGTGTCGGACCAAGTAGTTGTTGGTGGCCGAGTTGAAGGCTTTAGAATCAGATGCATGCTCTGACCCTGAGTCAGAGCCCGACAAGGTGAATGGCAAAGGAAAGCAGATCATTGACGTGGAGCCCAGTGCCATTGTTGCCACCGTCAAGATCCAAAAGAATGAGCCCAAAGATCCAGAGGAGGGGGAGTATCTTTTCCACTCACAAATATGGGTGAAGGGTTCGCCACTGCAATTCATTGTTGACAGTGGGAGCCAAAAGAACCTCATTTCAGTAGAGGTCATGAAGTAGTTGGGCCTACCGACTACACCACACCTGCAGGCATACAGTATTGGGTGGCTTCACCAAGGACAGGATATCTAAGTCCACCAGCAGTGCCACATTCCCTACAACATCAAGCTCTTTACAGATGAGGTATTGTGTGATTTTTCACGTCTTGATTTTTGTGATGTATTATTAGGCCAACCATACTTGTGGAGGTGACGTGTTGTGTACGAGTCAAGGCCTTGCACTATTATTATCACTTTGGGTAATTCATTATACAGGATACTGAAGGTAACCCCACCTATCACCACCTCTTTGATCACTGTTAAGAAAGGTAGCAAGCTCATCTCCAAGACCAAGAATTTCATTTTCTGTCTGATTCAGTCCCAAAGTAAGGGGAATATCGTCGCCACATCCATGACCCCTGCGAAGGGTTCCTCTACGCAGCAACAATAGCAGAGGGATATGGTCATGAAAGAACACAGGAACAGCCTCTCCTCACCCACAGGGGTACCACACAAGTTTCAGGTGGGAAACAAAGTCGGGTTGCATCTGCAAGATGAACGCCTTACAAGAGCCCATCAGAAGCTCCGACCAATCTGACATGGTCCTTACACCATTACCAAGGCTTTGGAAAACAATGCTTTGGAGCACATCATTCCTCCATTCCTTCGCCTGCACCAAGTGTTCAATGTGAACCGCCCTCAACCATGCTTTCCACCATTACTGGACACATCCAAGATTGCAGAAAAGCTCACCAGGAACCAAGTTCAGCAGATGGAGGAACTCAATGCAATGGGAACCATTACTTCCTAGGGGGAAGGTATGATCTAGGTGGATTTTGGTGGCCACCCACCTATCCCACTTAGACCCCCACAACTGTCTCTTTCAGTTTTTCAGTTCTCATAATTGTAGCAAAATTTACTATTTTTAGTAGTTTTTCAGGTCGTGAACTTCCGGAGCTGTTTTGAGGCCCTAAACGACGTTTTTTGGGAAATTTCAGAGCAACATGGGTCCATGGATCAATGTTTCTCTTCCTAAGTTGTAGTCCTCAGATAGATATTTCTAACAAGCTACTGTGTGTGTCAAACAGAGATCGTATGCCAAAGTTATGACCCCAGGAAGTTGATGTACCAATTTACCCAAAACGGAGCCCATTGTTGGACATGGAATCCCTGCAAGGCATGTTTTGGGGCTTAAAGCCCAATTTTTGACCAAATTTTTTTGTAAGAGCTCCGCAAATTGCAGGCGCGGGGCGCGAAAATATGATAGAGTCATAGGGTTGTCCACCCTAGTTTTGTAATGTAATGTCGACTGGATAGACCGGACCATGGGATTGTGTAAATAGAGCGAGGCTCTAAGTGAAAAACAGGGAAAAATAATAGAATAGGAGGATGAGAAGGCTAAGTGATTGAGTCAAGGTGTAACATGTGTTTGTGGGTCATATAGTAGGAGAAGGCTCTGTAGCTGAGTGCGCAGAGGCCTAGAGGTATGCAGCTGAGTGCGCAGAGGCCTAGAAGTCTACAGTAGAGTGCGCGGACCCCTATAGCTGAGTGCACAGGGCGAGTTGAGTCTGTAACCGTGGAAAGAATCAATAAAGAGAGTTTTGCTATAATTCTATGTATCTTTTCTGGTGTATTGAATGAATGAATGTAATTTACAAGTATAATGTTTATTTACTGCACGAACCTGTATGAAGGTTTTATGTTGTTAAGTATAACTTAAAACACCAAAGTAGGCAAAGATAATTAACTAATATTGGAATATAAGTAAGGTCTTGGGTAATAGCGTAGAATGCAGTGCACAACCCCTGGGTAGGGCTACGTGAAGGAAGTATATCAGGCCGCAAGGAACAGGAAAGTGCGCGAAGCAACCTGCACGCAGGGAGAAACCATGGACTAGTCAAACTCATCAGACATCTCCAGGGTGTGGAAATCTGGTTTTAGCACCCTCCCATGCTACTTCGGGTGAGATCTCAATCCCCTCTCCGCAGAATATTTCCAAAAGGGCCAGTAGTACCAAGATTTTCTTGGCTAATTAACTCTGAACCTGCACCAGGCCCCAACAAGCCAACAAATGGTTTTGTTGCCGGGACTAAGATCTGCATAAAGATGTCTGATGTCGTATCACTGGAATCCGACAAAGAAAGGAATTGAAGAGTGGTTGGACAGAAAGATTCACGAGTTCGAGGTGCAGGAAAATAGGAAAAGAGTTAGATTGCTACTTGTATATGGAAATCCATGAAATTTTCTTTACATCCTTTCCTACTGAGTTGTACGAGTGTATCACGAGGCTAGTAGATAGCCAAGGAAGGTGTAAACTCGACAAACCTATTGTGTGGACTCCAGAATTGGTGCGCAAACTGGAAGCATCAGAAGATAAGATCGCGCACGTTGTCATCACTAGCTGGATCAAATCATAGGAGGGTTCATCATCGAATTCACTGTAGATACTTCAGTCTGCTATAGTGAGGTAGAACGATGCTTCCTCAAGGGACTGCAAGGTAAGTACATTAAATCTTTGAACACTTTGATTAAAATTCTACTATGTGAAAAGCGAGTTATGCAAATAAATTGATGTTTGGGGCTACGCAGAGTGGGAGGATCTACAAAAATGAAGGTAGCACAGAACTGGAAACTAGCCCCCTGATTTCTCCTCCACGAGGAGACGAAGAAGAGCTCGTGAAAGTTTCACCAAGAAGTGCGATCAATATGATAAAGTAGAGAATTCCGCGCATACCACCCCCACCCACACCACCACCAGTTTCACCATCTTCACCCCCGACTTCGCCCATACCGCCTCCGCCACCACCACGAAGCAGTATGGCTAGCACGATAAAGCTACCAGTGTTCAAGGGAGTAGGGAATGAAGATCCGAACCAATTTTGGTTCGTGATAAAAGTTGTATGGGAAGCACAGGGTGTCACGGATGACAATATAAAGAAGGCAACATTGGTCAATGCTCTGCAGGATCACAAGCTGACCTGGTACATTAAGCATTCCAATCACAATCTAAAGGTGGGGATAGCGGATATCCAAGCTGCGCTAAACAAGGAATTTAGCAATCAAAAATCAGAGGCACAATTGATCACTGGATTCAAGGAAATCACCATGCTACCAGGTGAAACCCCGTGGGAGTTGGATCAAAGACTGAAGTGCACAATTCGTGAAGCGAACATGACCTTAACAGATGGGCAACACTGCGAATGGTTTGTAGCCTCGTTAACACCGTATCTATGGAATGTGTTGTTACAACAAAGGCTAACCACTCTGGTTGAGACTTTGGAGGTCACGATGAGATTACATGAGACTCCAATACAATATCCTACCCTAGGAGTCCAGTAGATTCACACACAGTTTAAAAACTCGTGCCTTGAGATGCAAAGTTTGAAACAATACAGGACAATTCGTCCAGAAGTGCGCGATGAGGTATGGTGCGTAAAGTGCAAGGGCCAGGGGCACGACAAGGACCACTACCCGGTGTTCACGAATTACCTTGCAAGAGGAGGACCAATGCCATTGAGACTAGAGGCACAAGTAGGACCAAGCGCGGCACCTACATTATCGTGCACGATTTACCAGATAGGAGGAAAACATGCTACAGATAATTACCATCTACTGCAAAAGTATACGTAGAATTCCCAACAGTTGTTCTGTAATTTCTGCAGGTCAGTAGGCCATGATGAGTGCACCTGTAGAAGTTATGAACTGATGATGGATCAGACTCCTACCTATAGAGTTCAGGCTAAAACACAGCCCCTTGATCAAAACATAGGAATGGCATGCACTAGATTTTTGGGACGCAGACAAGGTTGAGGTGGAGTGGGACCAAGAAGAGGTCATGGATAGCTGATATGTTACAATTGCAGAGGGCTGGGGCATTATGCCCGCGATTGTACAAATCCAACGAGACCATCATGCTTATATTGTACACAGTTTCATCATGAGACGGAGGACTGTCCCACACTGATAGCGAGGTTGCGTGATAAAGGAGCACTCCAGCCTCCCCTGACTCAAAACCTGCAAATGATGAGGTCTAAGCCATGCAAGGAAGACCCTAATGTAAATATTGTGCTCCAGAGTGGTATTACGACAAGGGATGACAAAGTCAAGCAGCCCAAAGAAAGTACCTGGGTTCGCAAGGCTCCAATGAAGGAACCAGAATTTGATTTGGAGCGCGCTAAGGAGACCTTCATGGAAGCTAAGAGGAGCTTCACAGATGCCTCCACTTCAGGAAGTAAAGACAGACTGGAGCCAGAAATGGACCCATCGATGCTCACTACATTCTTGGAGACATGCATGAAGTTGCTGTACGATAGCAAGGCTATGAAGGGGCTGCAAGAACTCATAACTAGATGTGTTGGGACCACGCTAGGAGAACTGTGCGTAGTCTGGAAGCTCGGGAATCACACAAAGTGAACAGGAAGGGAGATGAGATTGACCACTCAGATTAGGGAATATGAGATGGATCAAGTGATTCTGGATCTAGGATCGGACGCGAATGTCCTGCCAAAGTAGACATGGGAGCGCATGGGCAGGCCTGCGTTGCAATGGTCTCCTATCCAACTACGAATGGTGAACTAGCAAAAGATCCTACCTATGGGGAGATTGCAGGGAATCACAGTAGATATCGAAGGAGTGAGCACGCTAGAAAATTTTGAAGTAATAGAGATTGTTGATGATAGCAATCCCTACCCCACGCTACTGGGAATAGATTGGTCCACTGACATGAATGGAGTGATAAATCTAAAGAAGCACAAGATGATTTTTGAGAAAAAGTCACTGTGCGTAGTGGTACCTTTAGACCCTGCAGAAGGATCACGCTACACAGATCCAGTGCGCAACTACAACAGTGACGATGATCTAGACTGTATCTACAACATAACTGTGCATGAGCAAGACTGGGTAAATCCAACCGCGGATGGTTGAATCCCGTGGGAGCGTGAAAGCTCCTGTACATCATAGTCTGATGAAGAGATAAAATGATGGCAGAACTGGTTACACGAGGTAACCACGCTCAACTGTAACATGATGACAAGGTCGACGCGCTGGCAATAGAGGTAAGAGATCTGCCTACGTACGATGAGTTAGGTGAAGTGGAGGATTTCCTGAACAAATTTGAAGGACAAGTGCCAGAACAATAGCGTTTAGGCACTTTGAAATGGGTACTGCGTGCTACACTCGCAAGGTGGTGGGGTACGCACTAGAAGAGTTTTGAGGACTAGCATGACTACTGAAGGATGATGCGCCTATGATTTGGGAAGCCTCAGATGTGGTTAAAATACAAGTGTGATAGAAGAAATGGCCCACACGCCCACATTTCCAATTGGGTACAAGCATATGGTGCGAAATTTGCAGGAATGCACATAATACTCACAGTAGGAGACATGATCGAGATGCAGGTGTTGGCAAGACAATGGCGCAAACGACCTCTTCAGCTGGGACCACGAAGTATGGAAAGACCAGGTGCGTAGAAGGATATCCACGTAGAAGCCTTTAATAAAACAAGCGAAGCGCTGAACAAAGTCCACAATATGAAGCGGACTGGCTATGACCTACGCGTACCAGTGGCTCTATGAGCTTATAGGACCACATGCAAGACCCTGACAGTGCAGGCACCTCTGAAGCTAAAGTATGAAGCAAATGCTGTAATCCCCATGGAGCATGAAAAGCCTAGTCCGCGCATAGTAGCACCAGTAGATACGATGGTTCGCGGAGCCTAGAAAGAAGGGATCACACAGCCGCAAGAAGCAGAACGCATGGGACTTGAGAAAGAAATCCAACAAGGAAATTTTTGGCTCCAAAAACATGAAAAAGAAAGGGTGCGATTAAGGAGGAAAAGTGCTTTAGTAGAAGCGGAAGTCAAGAAGCTGGAAGACGAGATAAGGGATGATTTTCTCGATAAGAAGACCACAGTGATAAAACAGGGTGCGCACAATCATGCTGACAAGTTTCAAGACTATCGCCACAAATTGATCAGTTTGATGCCTTGGCTTGGACAATATATTACTAAGAAAATTAACCAGGGTGATGCGCTGCAGAGGATAAGGTGTGTGACGCCACTAATAATAGTAAAAAGTAGGTATTTCCTGGGAAGAATGCTAGATAACTGAAGGAAACTGCACACAGGTGGCACGGCCACCTAACTAGCCGAGGGAGGAACAGTCTTAGCACTCCAAGCAGTTGAAAGGAAGTGCGGGACCATAAACTACTCTTCCTAGAAGCTGCGCGAGGTTGGAGTTGCGTGCAGAAACAAAAAGTCACAAGGTCTGCGACTGCACACAGGGGGCTATGCTGCCCCGTGGGTTGGCCAGAAAGTGACCGTTGAAGTCATTATTCACGATGGGATGCTCGACTTAAGGCCAAATGGAGTGGGTGGCAGGCATTTAAGACATGATTTATGGGCAAGATTTGGAAAAATCTGCTGCCAAGGGAGCATTAATGAACCGAATTTGGGGGGAACAATCAAATTCAAATTCGAAAAGTGTTATAAAATATAAAGGGTTGCCCAGAAAACAACACTTGGTCATTTGTGAATTGAGCAATTGAGCAGAGCCCTGATTGTTGTGAGCCGAGCGTTGATTGAGCCCCTTAGTTTATGAGTGCTATATTTCTGGATGAATACGATGACAACAACTGAGGACGTTATGGAGATAACCAAAATGACCGCCGGAGAGGCCATGTAAGGCCTAGCAGTGGGAGATACTCCAGAAGGGGCCGAGATTGTGGCAGAAATCCCAAAATCACGGCGCACACCCAAACCCAAGCAGGACAAGCAAGCGATGGTTCCCGTACGTGTGTTCCTGCGGAACAACTGCACACTAAGCTGTCAATGGAGGAGAAGGGGGAAGTTGTCACCATAGGGACCAATGAAGAAGATGAAGACCTAGCAGACCTAATCATTGCCAAAGACGAGGATGAAGGCATGGAGTAGGAAACTCAACCTGCGCACCCCCTGACAAAGTTGCCTACCTATGTCCCCCCATGAAAAGGAAAGTTGTGCGCACGGATGACGAATACCATAGTGCTACTGGAAAGGGCATTAGTGACATCAAATGAGGCCAACAGGCCTACGGTCAGCACGCTGAAAAGTCCCGGTCTCAATATGGTTGCACTCCCGCGAAATACCCTATATGTTTTGCAAGATGGGATACCTGCAGAGCTACGTGATAGGGAGAACCATGCACTGCAAGTCCTCAGTGAGCAGAAAATCAATATGGAACAACTAAGCTTGCAGTACGATGAAGTTGTGTCACAAAATCAACAGCTAGTACAGGTGATAGACGACGCTTGCCAAAGCATCCCAGATCTAGCCATCCCAGCAAGCATACCAGCAGAGACGTCGATCCACAGGTTAGCAACAGGGGTACATGAGGTGAGGGAAGAAATGACAAAGGTTTAGCTGGAGATGAACCTTCAAATCGCTGAGCTACGGTTGAAGGCGCAACCATCCACCCCTCTGGAAGTCAGAGAACGGTGTGCTAGCGCTATGACAACGAGACTGGATGAGATTGGAGGTGCAGTGTGAGACTGCACCTATATGTTGTAAGAATCACTTGAGGTCCTCTCAAATCCACAGGAGGACCCCAACATTCAGCATTTAGAAATAGAGGTGCAATAACTCCAACAGCAGTATGATAGTGTCTGAGGAACTGCACAGACGGTGGTCCTCACTTAGAGGCTTGCACGGATGCAACAAGCTAAAGCGCTAAAAGAGCAGGTGGACGTGGCACAACACAAGGAAACAGTCTTGAAGACGCATGTTCAACCTTGGATCGACGAGGCCTTCACCATCACAGTAGAAATTGAAGGCAAGCTCGCACACATGCAGGGATGCACATATAATCCAAAGAAGCACTCCCGACACAGAGGTCTCAGAACAGCGTATGCATCAAATCTAGTAGGCAGCAGCTCAGTGCACTGCTGACCTTGCCGTAGTTCAAGAACAGTTGGAAGGACTCCGCACAAAGATCCCCACGCCAACAGAGTGACTCGAGGGCAAGTCACGATGTTTTTGTTGGGGGCCTATTGGGCATGGAATCCCCCAAGGCATGTTTTGGGGCTTAAAGCCCAAGTTTTGACCAAATTTTGTTGTAAGAGTTTCGCGAATTATGGGCGCGAGGCGCGAAAATATGATAGAGTCATAGGGGGGTTCCACCCTAGTTTTGTAATGTAATGTCAGCTAGATAGACCTACCCATGGTCCGCAGACCATGGGATTGTATAAATAGGGCAAGGCTCTAAGTGAAAAATGAGAAAACTAATAGAATAGGAGTATGAGAAGTCTAAGTGATTGAGTCAAGGTGTAACATGTGTCTGTGGGTCGTAGAGTAGGAGAAAGCTCTGCAGCTGAGTGCGCAGAGGCCTAATAGTCCACAGCTGAGTGCCCGGACCCCTAAAGCTGAGTGACCTGTAGCTAGGTGCGCAAGGCGAGTCGAGTCTGTAACCATGGAAAGAATCAATAAAGAGAAGTTTTTCTATAATTCTATGTATCTTTTCTGGTGTATTTCATGAATGAATGTAATTTACAAGTATACTGTTTATTTACTGCGTGAACCTGTATGAAGGTTTTATGTTGTTAAGTATAACTTAAAGCACTCAAGTAGGCAAAGATAATTAACTAATATTGGAATATAAGAAAGGTCTTGGGTAATAGCGCAGAACGCGGTGCACAGCCCCTAGGTAGGGTTGCGTGAAGGCAGTATATCAGGCCGTGAGGAACGGGAAAGTGCGCGAAGCAACCTGCGCACAGGGACAAACCGCGGACCAGTCGAACTCATCAAACATCTCCAAGGTGCGGAAACCTGGTTCTAGCACCCTCCCATACTACTTCGGGTGAGACCTTAGTCCACACTCTGTGGACTATTGTCGAAACAGCCAGTAGTACTGGGATTTTTTTGGCTAATTAACTCTGAGCCTAGGTTAGGCCCCAACAATCCAACACCCACAGTTTGACGTTTCATCTCCTAGGGTTAGGTTTGTGGATGTTTAGGGTTTTCCATTGTTTCTCAACAATAAATAGGCCTTCGACTCTCATTGTAACACAGTTCAAAGGCATGTAGCCACCGCATCTCTTCTTAGAGATAAAGCTACCATCATCACCCTAGCTGGTTTATTTCCATTTCTGTTTATAAGCATATTTCAGTATTTGACATTAATGAAATGAATTATTATTTCCACTGCATCTCTGTATTTATGGTTTTTTTGTAATTTGTTGCATTCCTATTTAAATTCGAATCAGTGGTATCAAAGTAGTCTTCTCTTTCTCTGTCTTTCTTTGCATTTCCCCAACGAGGTCGGGACATAAGGAGTTAGGGCTTGAACTGGCCGAACCTTTGCAAGACCAGCATCGCAAATCCTGACGGCCTCCCATGGTGTTTGAAAAGAAAGATGAGGGGGCAGGAGATCCTATCAAAATCTTGCTCGAAGAGGCCCTCAAGCGACAAAGGAATGCGATGATGGAAAACTTTGCCCAAATCCTTCAAAGGCTACCCAAGGGCAACGCATCGACTTCCAACAACTACTCTGGAAATGCCACACCCTTTAAGGTACAAGTTAATTTTGAAATCCCCATATTCGAGGGTCAAATAGACGCAAATGCCATAGATAAATGGTTAAATCTGGTACATGGGTATTTTTCTATTCATGATTTTTCTAGTTGGGAAAAGATTATTTTCGCTCTTCTCAAAGCAGCACCCCACGTCAAGGACTGGTGGGAAACCTACTGCGAGTAAAAGGATGAAAGTACAGGCTCACTATTTTCAGTCGCACCCACTTGGAATTCATTTTGGGATGCCATTAAGGAGCAATATTACCCTGTAAAAATCTATGAGGACAAATACATAAAGTGGACCACGTTGCGAAAGGGAAGGGACCAAGATGTGTCGAAGTTCACAAACATTTTTCATACCCTTCGCACACAGTTGGGTATCAAGGATTCTGAGCTACATTTGGTACTCAAATACCGCGACTGTCTACACAGATACATCTAGGACAAGATGGAGTTCTTGAGCATCTCCTCACTCAGCACGGCATACCGATATGCTGTCAAGATAAAGCAGAAGTTTAAAAAAAAGAAGCGAGACTTTGGATCTGCAAATTTGAAGACCAAAGGACAAAGCTAAGGTGGGTTGACCTAAGACAACCTGTCAAAGCCGCAAGAAAAGAACAATGCCATGAAGTTGAAGAAGGAGATAGGAAAGTGGTGTGAGTTCCATAAGAGCCCCACTCACAACACAAGTGAATGTCAGACCAAGTAGTTGTTGGTGGCCGAGTTGAAGGCTTCAAAATCAGATTCATGTTCCGACCTTGAGTCAGAACCCGACAAGGGGAATGGAAAAGGGAAGTAGGTCATTGACGCATAACCCAGTGCCACTATTACCACCATCAAGATCCATAAGAATGAGCCCGAAGATCCAGAGGAGGGGGAGCGTCTTTTCCACTCACAAATGTGGGTGAAGGGTTTGCCGCTACAGTTCATTGTTGACAGTGGGAGACAAAAGAACCTCATTTAAGTAGAGTTTGTGAAGCGGTTGTGCCTACCGACTACACCACACCCACAGTCATATAATATCAGGTGGCTTCACCAAGGATGATATCTCCAAGTCCGCCAGCAGTGTCGCCTTCCCTATAGCATCAAGCCCTTTACAGATGGGGCATTGGGTGATGTTGCACCTCTTGATGTTTGTGATGTGTTATTAGGCCAGCCATACTTATGGAGGCGACATCCTATGTATGAGTCAAGGCCTCAAGCTGTTATTATCAGTTTGGGTAATTCATTATATAGGATACTGGAGGTAGCCCCACCTATCGCCACCTCTTTGATCACTGCTAAGAAAGGCATCAAGCTCATCTCCGAGATGAGGAAATTCATTTTCTGTCTGGTTCGCTCCCAAAGTAAGGGGAAGATCATCGCCACATCCATGACCCCCACGAAAGGGTTCCTCTATGCAACAGTAGCAGTAGAGGGATAAGCTCATGAAATAACATAGGAACATATTCTCCTCACCCGCAGGGGTACCACACAAGTTTCAGATGGGCAAAAAAGTCTTGTTGCATCTGCAGAAAGAATGCCTTACAAGAGCCCATCAGAAGCTCTGACCACTCCAACATGGTCCTTACACCATTACCAAGGCTGTGAGAAAAAATTCTTTGGAGCACAACATTCATCCATTCCTTCACCTGCACCAAATGTTCAATGTGTACCACCCTCGACCATGCTTCCCACCATTACTGGACACATCCGAGATTGCAGAACAGCTCACCAGGGACCAAGTTCAGCAGATGGAGAAACTCAACGCAATGGGGACCATTGCTTCCTAAGGGGGGAGGAATGATCCAAGTGGATGTTGGTGGCCACCCACCTATCCCACTTGTACCCCCACAACCATCTCTTTAATTTTTTCAGTTCCCATAATTGTAGCACAATTTACTATTTTTAGCAGTTTTTCGGGTCCTGAACTTCCAAAGCTGTTTTGAGGCCCTAAATGACGTTTTTTGGGAAATATGGGAGCAACATGGGTCCAAGAACCAATTTTTCTCTGCCCAACATTGTAGTCCTTGGATAGATATTTCTAACGAGCTATTGTGCGCGTCAAACAGAGATCGTATGCCAAAGTTACGACCCCGGGAAGTTGATGTACCAATTTACCTGAAACGAGGCCCACAGTTTGGCGTTTCATCTCCTAGGGTTAGGTTTTTGTGGATGTTTAGGGTTTTCCATTGTTTCTCAACAATAAATAGGCCTTCGAGCCTCATTGTAACACATTTCAAAGGCATGTAGCTACCACATCTCTTCTCAAAGATAAAGCTATCGCCCTAGCTGGTTTATTTCCATTTCTATTTGTAAGCATATTTCAATATTTGACATTAATGAAATGAAGTATTATTTCCGTTGCATCTCTGTATTTATGGTTATTTCTATAATTTGTTGTGTTCTTGATTAAATTTGGATCAGTGGTATTAGAGTGATCTACCTTTTCTCTATCTTTCTTTGCATGTCCCCAACGAGGTCGGGATATAAGGAGTTAAGGCTTGAACTGGTCGAACCTTTGCAAGACCAGCCTCGCAAATCCCAACGGCCTCCCATGGCGGATGAAAATAAAGAAGAGGGGACAGGAGATCCTATCAAAATCTTGCTCAAAGAGGCCCTTGAGTGACAAAGGAACGTGATGATGGATAACTTTGCCCAGATCCTTCAAGGGCTATCTAAGGGCGACGCATCAGCTTCCAACAGCTACTCTGGAAACGCCACACCCTTTAAGTTACAAGTTAATTTTTAAATCCCCATATTAGAGGGTCAAATAGACATAGATGCCATAGATAAATGGTTAAATCTGCTAGATGGGTATTTTTCTATTCATGATTTTTCCAGACGGGAAATGATTATTTTCGCTCTTCTCAAAGCAGCCCCCCACGTCAAGGACTGGTGGGAAACCTACTGCAAGCAGAAGGATGAAAGTATGGGCTCACTATTTTCAGCCGCACCCACTTGGAATTCATTCTGGGATGCCATTAAGGAGTAGTATTACCCTGTCAAAAGTTGTTAGGACAAATACATAAAGTGGACCACGCTGCAACAGGGAAGGGAACAAGATGTGCCGGAGTTCACAAACATTTTTCATACACTTCGCACACAGATTGGTATTAAGGATTTTGAGCTACATTTGGTACTCAAATACCACAACTGCCTACACAGCTACATCCAGGATGAGATGGAGTCCTTGAACATCTCCTCGCTTGGCACGGTGTATCGATATGCTCTCAAGATCGAGCAGAAGTTTAAACAAAAGAAGCGAGACTTTGGATCTGCAAATCCGAAGACCAAAGGACAAAGCCAAGGCAGGGTGACCCAAGACAACCTGACAAAGTCGCAATAAAATAACAATGCCACAAAGTTGAAGAAGGACATAGGAAAGTGGTGTGAGTTCCATAAGAGCCCCACTCACAACACAAGTGAGTGTCAGACCAAGCAGTCACTGGTGGCCGAGTTGAAGGCTTTAGAATCAAATGCATGTTCTAACCCTGAGTCAGAACCTGACAAGAGGAATGGTAAAGGGAAGCAGATCATTGACACGGAGCCCAGTACCACTTTTGCCACTGCCAAGATCCAGAAGAATGAGTCCAAAGATCCAGAGGAGGGGGAGCATCTTTTCCACTCACAAATGTGGGTGAAGGGTTCACCACTGCAATTCATTGTTGACAGTTGGAGCCAAAAGAACCTCATTTCAATAGAGGTCGTGAAGCAGTCAGTACTACCGACTACACCACACCCGCAGCCGTACAATATCGGGTGGCTTCACCAAGGATGAAATCTCTGAGTCCCCCAACAGTGCCACCTTCCCTACAGCATCAAGCCCTTTACAGATGAGGTATTGTGTGTTGTTGCACCTATTGATGTTTGTGATGTATTATTAGGCCAGCCATACTTGTGGAGGTGACATGTTGTGTATGAGTCTAGGCCTCGCGTTGTTATTATCACTTTGGGTAATTCATTATACAAGATACCAGAGGTAGCCCCACCTATCGCTACCTCTTTGATCACTACTAAGAAAGGCAACAATCTCATCTCCCAGACCGGGAAATTCATTTTCTGTCTAGTTCACTCCCAAAGTAAGGGGAAGATTGTCGCCTCATCCATGACCCCGCGAAGGGTTCCTCTACGCAGCAGCAAAGGGATACGGTCATGAAAGAACACAGGAATAGCTTCTCCTCACCCACAAGGGTACCACACAAGTTTCAGGTGGGCAACAAAGTCTGGTTGCATCTGCAAAAATAACGCCTTACAAGAGCCCATCAAAAGCTCTGACCACTCCGTCATGGTCCTTACACCATTACCAAGGTTGTGGGAAACAATGTTTTGGAGCACAACATTCCTCCATTCCTTCACCTGCACCAAGTGTTCAATGTGTACCACTCTCAACCATGCTTCCCACCATTATTGGACAGATCCGAGATTGCAGAATAGCTCACCAGGGACCAAGTTCAGCAGATGGAGAAACTCAACGCAATGGGCACCATTGATTCCTAAGGGGGGAGGAATGATCCAGGTGGATGTTGGTGGCCACCCACCTATCCCACTTGGACCCCCACAACTGTCTCTTTTAGTTTTTCAGTTCTCGTAATTGTAGCACAATTTACTATTTTTAGCAGTTTTCGGGTCCTGAATTTCTGGAGTCGTTTTGAGGCCCTAAATGACGTTTTTTTGGAAATTTGGGAGAAACATGGGTCCATGGACCAATTTTTCTCTTCCCAGAGTTGTATTCCTCAGATATATCTTTCTAATGAGCTATTGTGTGTATCAAATAGAGATCGTATGCCAAAGTTACGACCCCGGGAAGTTGATGTACCAATTTACCCGAAACGAGGCCCACAGTTTGGTGTTTCATCTCCTAGGCTTAGGTTTGTGGATGTTTAGGGTTTTCCATTATTTCTCAACAATAAATAGGCCTTTGAGCCTCATTGTAACACAGTTTAGAGGCATGTAGCCACCACATCTCTTCTCAGAGAAAAAGCTACCATCGCCCTAGCTGGTTTATTTCCACTTCTGTTTGTAAGCATATTTCAGTATTTGACATTAACGAAATGAAGTATTATTTCCGCTACATCTCTATATTTATGGTTATTTCTATAATTTTTTGCGTTCCTGTTTAAATTCATATCATCCATCAAGTATAATGGTTTCTTTTATGGCTATTGTTACTTGTGTAATATTTTTGGGAACAAGGTCGTGGATATCAGGGTTGATGCAAACATGAGGAAGATTAGAAGGAAAATCAAAAAAATATCTGACCTTTTCCTCCATTTTTAGGTCACATAAAATGTTATAAATGTGACAATTATGGCCACATAACATGAGATTTCATGTATGGAACATTGATATCTCAACATCATTTTGAGAAAACAAGAAAAGCAACCCGGATCATGAAGGGTAAAGAGGAAAGGAAGGGATATCAGTGTATGTTTAGCCTTACTACAACATGTCAAAGAAACCTGCCAAAGAAATGCAAGAGTGTCTGGAGGAGAAAAAGAAAATTTGGAGTGAGATCAGACCAAAAAACAACATATCAAGGTTTGGAAGAAGAAGGAATATCAATAAATCCCAAATAAAAATTGAGGCTAGATCGGCCTTAGGGGGAGCATGTAGTAGAAGATGCATAAGCTCAGGGGGAGCTCCTCCATGAAAATAAGTATGTATTTTAGGTTTGTTTTTTACACTATCCCAATCTCAATTTGTGCAAATATTGCATGGATATCAAGAGAATAAGTTTTAATAAAAGGGAGACCCTAATGCTAAAATAGATCATTGGTCTGCTTGATCTAAATCTTAGGGGGGCTTATAACCTAAGTTTGGATGTATAATTCATAATGTCATATTTTTATGTAAAATGGAACTTAATCAACATGTAACTAATGGGTTCAATCCTAACCAAAGTTGAATTTGTCAACAAGACATATTATAAGAAGGTGGTAGGAAGAGAGAGTCGGAATTGGAGAAGAAGAATAATTCCATTAAGAAGAACCATTACATGCAATAGGGCCAATTTTTGGACCTCTCCTCCTCAACCTTCACTCTCTTCCTATTTCCTTCTTATAAATGTCTTATTGACAGATTCAACTTTGGTTAGGGTTGAACCCATCAGTTACATGGCAATTGAGTTCCCTTTTACATAAAAATCTGATGTTATGACTTATACATCTGAACTAGGTTATAATCCTCCCTAAGATTTAGATCATTGCTCTTGCTAAGAAATAATCAATAGTGGAAATCATTTGAAATTGTTTTTCTTATAAGTATGCATCTCCAGAAACACATAGTTTATGGAATTGAAAATGATCCAGCTAGAGTGGCCATTTATGATTGTAATGTGCACCTGTAGAAAACAAAAATGTAATTCAGCATGCTAAAATATTTAATTGCAGTGAGAATGGATAGTAAAATGATACAAATCAAGATCAATCTTCATGGTTTCCTTTAGAGGGCTAATTCTCATGTGATGCTTGGAGCTAGAGGACATAAATTTTCAAAGAAAATTTTGCAAATGAAATTGGTAGAAGATCTTTTGTACACACTTATTCAAAGTCAATTGAAGCTTAGACCATATGTAGATGCGCAAAGATAAATAACTCGTGGGCCTCCAATAATGGTATCTTCATATCTTTGAAGCCATATACTCAAGAAGAAACCTACATAAACCAATGAATAAAAGGTTTCTTTGCAATGGCTCGACCAAGTAGAGTAAAAGGTTTCTTTGTGGTGGTTTGATCTAGCAGAGCAAATACATTATATTCTAAACTCAAAATTTCATAGAAATTCTGGTTTCACTTCTCCATATTTTATTTCACAACTGCTCAAATATTTGCCTCATCAAGAATACCATCGCCCAAGGTTGTGGTGGCGGTGGACACCTAGGTCATTGCTACATCCATCTTTTCCACCTCTTTCCTGCACCACTTCCTGGAAGCACCCGGTCCGGAACCTGGTTGGCGGCTCCTTGCCCGTTTGGTGTAGCGGGTCCGACTGGGGGTAATGGGACCAGCTTCCCAATCTAAAGGTTATGTGTGTGTGTGTAGATTTTGATTATGCTGATTCTGAAAGTATTTTAGAGCTAACTTCAAATCTAACTAGTAAACAAATTCTATCTTATTATAATCTAATGAAAACAACACATCTAATCTACGCTAACCCGGGATATGTCTCTTATATTATGCGATCTAAAAAGATTTCGAACAATAACTGGTAATAAAGATCATTCAGCTATCATAAGAATATGAACCATTTAAGATAAACCATTCTGCATAAGAAGTTAGGCAAAACAGTTGTGAACAGCATATCGCATAATAAGTCATTCATATGTCAAGCACAAACAAATGATTCCACCGTACAGAAGTGCCAAATGGTAACCCAAACATCCATACATTAACATATAAACAACTAAAACTGCATATCACTTTAAGAATATAAGCAGAAATTCGTCAAGAGATAAAAGTACCATTTATGACTGATTTTCACTCACAAACTTCAAGCAATAATGATTTATCTCTACTTATTTCTAACATCTACTAAGAGTACAGAAGTGCAACATCAGTAGCAGACATTAAAATGTAAACATAAATAAATCTCGATCCTTCCATTCATCAAAACCTCTTCTGAGGGTGCAGAAGTGCATGTTCCGAGGACAAGTTTTTGACAAATTTCTGGACCCTTCTCCAATGCAATGAGAAGGGTTAAAATACTACTTCCTAATTCTAATAATAGTATCATTACAAAATTTCAGGACACGGTTTTCAAATGACCGTCCTTTTTCTAATCTAGTTAAAAGGAAAAAACAACATTCTAAATGAAATCATTTGTGAACTTGGTCTTTGAAGTTGCAAGTGTCCAGCATAGGCTTGAGAAGAGTCGGCTGGCTGATTTCCGCGCTGAGCTGGGCTGCGAAAACGGCATCTATGAGAGCTGGTGCTACCTTCTCGGCTGCGTTCGTAATGCACTTCATCGTCATCCATTTGCTGTGTGGTTTAACCAAGTACGTCCAGTAGCTTTCCCAATTCAGCCTAGCCAATGCTTGGATTGCTTTCCCTTTTGCCTGCGCTTTCTGCCTCCATTCTGTTTCCAGTTGCAACTTGTTTGGTAGGTACCCCGGGGTGGTTTCTGTAATTAAATTGGCCCTGTGTAAATTCTCATTTACACAGTCGATAAGAATGCTTGCCTGTGTCGCCGTTGTCTCTGCTGCTTGCTCCGCCTGCGTGATTTGTTCGTCCCATTTATTAAAGAGCAGCTCCTTATGATTTTCATTAATCTTGGGTGCCCCTGCTCTTTTCCCTTCCTCGTCATCTTGCCAAGTCAGATATTCTGTCACCCTCTTGTCGTTCTGATCATAGTCGCTCCGCAATTCCACCACCTGACTGGTGATTTTGTCGCTCAGCTCACAAAAGTGCCTCCACTGTGATATTTTACGTCCCAACTCTTCCTGTTGCTGCAGTAGTTGCTCGTTCAAGCCAATGGACTCTGAAATAAACTCTGCCAGTTTAGGCTCATCTTTATGCATTTCTTGCACCGTCTGCAGTTGTTTTTCTTTTTCTTCAAGACTTTTCTGATAGCCTATCTGCATCTGTTGAAAGTCTTCATGTAGCTTTTCTAGCTGTCTGGAAGCTTCAGTGTTCACGTTGGCTTGTTGCAACTGTTGTTGTAGCAGTTGTATATGATTTTCTTGTTCCTTTAAAAGTTGCTAAACTTCAGAGGCCTTGTCAATAGTTGCAGAGGCATATGCTCCTGCAATCTGAGACAGCTTCGTGAGATTTTCGGTCGGATTATTATTTGGGTCTTTCCACAAGACGTCCAAATGTTCAGCATTTTGAGACAGTGTATCCTCAAGCTTTCTCTTCTTTCTCTGTCTCCTTACAACTGCTTTGTGTTGGGGACTGTAGAATACATCCAGTGGGGGGATTTCTTCTACGTTAAGTAGGAGTTCTGAGGTTGGAGCGATAGGAAGGCATTCAGCTTCTGTGGCGCTACTGACCATGGTCGAAACGACTTCTTGCACCACCTGTGTATTGCTCACAGGTGTCTTCGGGACTTGCCCTTCAAGATTAATTAATTCATTGAAGGTTTCCCACTCTTTATCTAGCTCTGTTGTGACAAGGGGTGCTTTGATGACAGGAGGGGGGACATCTCTTGGTGGTGAGGCGATAACTTGCTGCTGAGACATTGCACTCGACTGAGCTGTGTCTTTGGTCGTTTCTTCGTTTTTTCCTTGCTCGTGACCAGACTCTTTAGGATGCTCAGATACTTCTTGTGCGGCGTTGGACTTAGACCTGGAAGTGCTGGAGTTTTCACTGAGGCTGATGCTCGGAGTCGGTTCTCTAGTAGGTATTCGCAGCTTCTCTAGTGGAATACTAGCCAGCCTTCTTTCTCTGTATAACGTGAATTTCTGGAGGTCACCTGAAGACAACCTCGACTGAGCTTCCTGCAAAATTTCTTTGAGCGAGCTCTTACTCTGAAAGAGATCATCAAACAGATCTTTCTTTCCAGAGAACACTCTTATCTTGACGTTCGTTGTGAATTCTTGGGCCACATTATTTGGGTCGAATGGCCTTGCTGGGAACTTAAATAATTGAAGACACGTCACATTCTCCACCTCGCCAAAAGCGTGTCCTACATCGAACAAAGAGAAGGCCCCACAAGTGACAGGAAATTGAGGCCAAATGGCCTTCTTCTTGTCCTTTAGGTCCTTGGTTAAGCCGCCTTCAGAACAGGTTTGATAAGCGATTTCCCGGGCCAAAAGTTTATCAGGGATATATAGGGGTAGGACATGTGGAGGTACAGTGCTTCCAAAAACTCTAATGTAAGTAAACCATTCTTCCCCAAACCATCTTGCAACGGGGAGGATGTCAATTTGGGCCTCGGGGGAGCACCTTGGGGGTCCTTATCGTATATCATTCTATATAGGGGCAAAATAACCCCATGGCAAATCTGGTAAAAATGAGGGGCAAACTGGGAATCCCATAAGATCTTGTGATAAACATGGATGGGCAATGGGTCTTGGGTAGTCCATTTCCAACCCATAGTAGGAAAATTAGATACAAGACAAACAGAATCCATAATATAGGCAGACAGATAAAAAGGAGGATAGACCCTTTGAGAAAAGGATCTCTTAGACCGGTAATTGACAACGGCCGTGTATAGAGTATCAGAAAGGATTTTGGCCCAATCTAGGATTTCGGCGTTAGTGGCAGCATCAATTAATGGCAGCCATTCAGATGAAAACTTGTTGATATCTGGCATCCCAAATAACCTACAGAGCATAGCCGCAGCAAAACAATATGGAGAGGTGAGGGAACCAGTGCTGTACATACCGTTTTTATCCTTTTTTAGCGGCTCGTCTCTTCTAGACCATTCTTTAGTGGTGTCTGATAGATCTGGATTCTCCGCCGCGAACTTCCTAACGAATTGTGCATTATAGGTCGCTTGCGGTTCAGGAAGATGATACATAAGCTTCAAATCTTGCGCAGCAAACGATCCTACAAGCCCATGTCCATGAACTTTGAATTGTCTGCCCTTCAATTCTGCATCATCCAATATCCATTTGATCATATTTGTGTATGGTAGAATTTTGGGTCTCGCCGCTATTCTGTGGAGGAATGAACATGCTAGGTCCTCCAAGGTCACCTCAGAAGAGCGTGGTGCGTCCGCGACAGCAATCACCTTCATTATTCTAGGCTTTTCTTCCTCTAGCAGCCTGTACATACCGTCCCATGTTGATATCCCTACATCTTTGTTGCAGGCTGTGTCTGTGTACAGGGGTGCCATCTCCTTGGCCTTCTCTCTTGCTTCGGAGCTTTGAGCTTTGTTCTTCTTTCCCATTTCGATTTGCGTTTCTGTCTGAGTCGTCTTCGCGTTTTGTTCCTGCAGATTACAAGTGAAACGGAAATGACTGATCCAGAAAGGTGATGGGAGAGTTTTAAATGCAAGAGATAAATCAAATATGCCACCTTACGTGAAGCAAATCTCTACCAAGGCACGCGTCTTTAATCCATTTAATAACTGACAACTAATTCATTTACTATCATTAAAAGCGCATGATTTCAGGTCAGATTATAGTAAGTGGCTTTTTCTTTGAATGGCGCGCCCGAAGGATTCGTACCGAAGTGATTTTTGATTTGCTGACGTAACCTCGCATGTCGCGCGATCGCTAATCGCATCATCGCAAATCACATGGATGTGGCATCGCAGCGATCGCAATATCGCAGATCGCAGGAATTTGATGTTCACAAAAATCTTGCCTGGCTCATTTCTGCGATATGCGATCTAGCGATCGGCGTTATCGCAGATCGGGGGATCTTTAAGTTTTCTTCATGAGCGTTACTAATTTGCGATGCGATGTCATTATTAACATGAGGATGGTGTGCATAAAAAGGGGAATGAAGGTGTTTCATATCTTTTGCAATGCGACCTTAAGGTTTTCTCTTTTATCATAGACTTAGGCTTTAAAATATCTAAGAGGCTTTTTCCAAGCGTATGATTGTGACTTCAAAAAGAAACTCTTGCTTTCTCTAAAAATTAGCTAAGGGTCCCCATTCATTCAGTATCATGGTTGATACTTAATTGAATAAGGGGGGGTGTTGCTGGCTACAACAGGCCTACAAATTGGAGTTGCCTCCATCTTCATGTGTACATCTAGTCTTCCATGTTTCTTGCTTCTAGTATTATTTTCCTCACTAGGGAGACACTCAAAGTTTTCCATGTTTCAAGTGTTGAGGACAATACTTCTTTGATGGGGAGGGGCATGTTAAGCCTTATATAAGCCCCATGTTAACCCAAAATCCCCATATTAGGCCATAGATAATGAGTGATTACATTTCCATTGTTATATTGTTAAGTAGGCTAGAACACCTCATAGTCCCATTTTATTATAATCGTATGCTTTGTCTACTCTATATATATATATATATATATATATATATATATATATATCTATATATATATATATATATATATATATATATATATATATAGATATATATATATATAGATACACTAAGGAGACCTAGTCTTAGGATCATCAAATATTGTCTTGTGCATTCTAATTAGTAACTCAAGCTACCTTTGTGCCCAAGGAGTGTGCATAACACATGCGAAAATCTCTTTGAAAATCCTAAAGGGGAAACCTCCTTTTAAAAATTCAAAACATTCAAAACATGTTTTGTCTCTTCAAGAGTCAAACATCAGTGTAATACCAATTCAACTTTGGAGCAATAAAGGGTATCATCAATGATAAGGTATTGTTTAGAGTTAGAGTGGATGTGTTAATGGTCATTATGGACCAACTTGGGTTGAAAGCATTGAGACTAGAGATAGATGTAATATTCCCAATTTTGTGAGTGAAAAAATGGCTAAAGGGTTTTGCCCAATTATGATTAAAAGGGGGGAAATATTATTTTTATTAGAAAAGTGTAATAAAATAATATTTTATTGGAGAATGGCAGAAAATATTATTTTATTAAAATGGTGGAAAAAAACTATTAAGTGTAATATGGCCCCCACTAATATAATAATATTAAAAAGGATCCTATAAGCATGGAGAGAAATTATAAAAGGAGGAGAGACTCATTTGTTGGCTATCTTTTGACTATTACACTTCACATTTCATCTTCTCTTGGAGTTTTTTAGCACAAGAAGAGAAGTTACATTTAGCACAAGAGTTCCAAGTGGAATTCCATCCTCATTTCGGAGAACTTTGAGTGTCTCCCTAGTGAGGAAACTTGGGGAGTCCAATTTAGGATTTCCACAGAGCTTATCGCAAGTGTTCACAGTTTTGCACACTCCTTGGGCATAGAGGTGACTCAAGTTACTCATTGGAAGATCAGTTATTTTGGGTTGGTGTTCCAACTATTTTGCACGAGGTTTAATCTATTAATGTTGGTGATTTATGGTAGATTTGCAAGGCTGAAGATTAGCATTATTTGTGGGTTGAATTTCTTATTTCTGGTAGTGCGTAGAGCTCATGGGAGAAATCTTGCGTAGGGGTAAAGGAAGGCTTGTTTTCCAAGGAGTTTGGTTTGGAGAAAAAGGTAGTTTCTAAAGGAATTTTGGTAGCAATTTGTGGACCTAGAGTTAATCCATTCTTGTGGGTCAAATCACTTCAACTTTTGGTAGTGTGTGGGCCTTTTTGGAAGAGCCTACACAAGTATAGAGAGGAGCAGATTAGGAGGATCAAGATCTGGTGGTTCTAGAATCCCTGGAGGGATATTTTAGTGGAGTGGATTCTTTAGTGGAGGAGGTTGTGGATTGTTCCAATAGATAATTCCTTTAGCAGAACATAGCAACAACTAGTTGTGCAACTAGCAACATTTTGTGCATTTCCTTTCAGCTTGGAGTGGAGCCAAACCCTTTCTATGTTTTGGTGGATATTTGGAGGAGAGTCCATAGATGAAGTTTCATAATTTTCTGAGTAGAATACAAGGTATAATTTCCAGTAGGGTGTATAGTTAGCCTGAGAGCCATTTGCACCACTTTTGAAGGCTTCTTCCTCATCTGGATTTATCCCAAACTATTACTTGGTTTTTGTGGGTTTGGTAAGAGGAGTACGGGGTTAAATTTTCAGATCATTTTGAGGAGTATTCAACCTTGAGATCAGCATTCCATCCAACAAACAACAACAAATTATTTCTAGGTAGTACGCAAATTTCTCTGGGGACACTTCCACACTTGGGTTCGAGTAATATTTTCTACGTTTTTCTCAACTTGCATAGTGATGAGCACCAATATTGCAGCAAGAATGTTGCAACTCCTGGGGCTACCAACTTTACTTTATCAACTTGGGGCTTGTACAAACTTGGAGGTGACAGTGTTGTATACATAAGTAGATGTGATGGGTCCACTCTTTGTCACTGCTAAGCTGGCGATAGACCACTATGGTTTCTCAAACCAGCCTTCTATTGATTCAGAAGAAGCTTGATTACTAATTAGGAAAGGGGAATTTTTCACTAATTGGGAGTATTGGAATAGTGTTTACTGCAGTAAGGAAAGACTGAAATCAAATGCTTTAAACACACCACTCATCTAACTAATTTCTAAGAGATTTTGCTTCAAAATAATTCTAAGTTAACATGTGTGTAATCCTAACTGTCCTAGGTATGCAATCTGAAATAATCGAGCATTCTGATATTGTGCATATGAATGAACATAATAGCTCTTTTTCTTCTTGTCCCTTTTTTATGAAATTGTAAATTCTAAACCCACTTGGTGATGTGGCAAGTGGGTTAGAGATGGTGGTGAAAGGTCAGATGGCTTGGGAGGCAAGTAGGGGTCTTCTCCTATCCTTCAGGATGCTTTTTCCACAAATTGGCCTCAAAACAAGCCACTATAGGTCGTCCTACAGGATGTCCTAATGCTTCCTACAGGATGTCCTAATGCTCCTACAGGATCCCCTGTATTCCTATAGGATCCCGCCAAGAGCAATAGGAGTGATTTGGAAGGTGGTATAGGGCTTAGGGAAGGTGAATGGTGGAAGAAATAAGGTAGGGGAGTGGCTAGGATTTTTTCAGAGCTCAAAACAGAGTTTGTGAGATGGTTGTGTTGGCATTATGATATAGGTGTTTTCCTTGATGGCAACTCATATAGATCACAATTCACAGTGCAACAGGTTAACAGCAAAGGATTACAGATCAGACCCCAGAGATTAAAGAAAGAGAATGGTTTAAGTAGTATACGTTGGTTCACTTTGTCCAAGAAGCGTATCCAGGCAGGTCTACAGGAAAAAAAAAAAAAAAAAGAGTGTATACATATACACACACTTTCACAGAAGGAAAAGTATGTATGGGATGGAAAATCAAGGTTTTGGTCTGAGGTATTGGTCCTAAGTGGTTTAGGTCCAAGGTATTAAGAAATGCCTAAAACTATATAAGGAGGATAAGATCAAAGGGATACGTGTGCAAGTAATGAATATCTTATGAAGAGTTAGATCAAAAGCAAATATACATGTTATGGGTTTCTGATGCTTTGCTTGATATGAACTGAGGATGCACCTAAGTGGACGATGATGGATGAAATCTAATGTTGGATGAGGATCATAAGACCTCAAATGAATCATCAATATGTGGTTTGATCATGGATAGTCTAGATATGAATACTAATGCATGTTTTATTATATAAATGTTATGATCTGGGTATGACTGAAGTCTCGAATAGCTATGAATTTTAAGTTAGTATTTTCATATATGTACGTTGGTTCTCTTTGATAAAAGTATGTATACATGTTGGTTCAGCACATTGAAGTAGCGTATACATTATGAAATATGATGTTTGAAGTTGCAATTGGTTCTGGTTATTCAGGGTTCTGCTCTGTGTTCTGGTGACTGTGTTCTGAATCTTCAGATTGATTGAATGTGATTTTCTTCAGTGATTACTTGTATTGCAGTGGTGATTGATTTTGAGCTTCAATGTTGTTGATGGGTCCAATATGAAAATTAGATGAAACTAGGCCTTTAGATTATGGTGTTGTGTTCCAGGAGTATCCAGTCTAAAAATTTATGAAACGTGGTCCCTGGAGGAAGAGAGAAGGTCGTAGCCTTCTGTAGGTCAGTGCCTATGTACTAGTAAATGGATCAGCTAGTACAAGAGCCAGGGGGTTGGAGCTCCCTTCCAGTAGAAGCTGGAAAATGAGTGAAGGTTGGAGCCTTTTGTAGGCCGGCACCTACGTACTAGTAAATGGATCGACTAGTACAAAAGCCAGGGGGTTGGAGCTCCCTTCCAGTAGCAGCTGGAAAACGAGTGAAGGTTGGAGCCTTCTATAGGCTAGCGCCTATGTACTAGTAAATGGATCGGCTAGTACAAGAGATAGGGGGTTGTAGCTCCCTTCTAGTAGAAGCTGGAGAACGAGAGAAGGTTGTAGCCTTCTGCAGGTGGGTGCCTATGTACTGGTATGAGTCTGCACCAGTACAAGATTGTAAACATGTTTTTCTTATATTAAAAGAAGACAACAGCAGGTGGTTTTTGTCCTGCATTGAGTTTCCACCTTAAATCTTGGTGTTCATGCGTGTTTCTTATGTGTGATGGTTTATTTTGTTATTACTTCACATGGTTACTGTTTATATGGTTAATAAAGTATTGATGCACTGATGAAAGATTAACATATGATGAATTAACTGAATCATAAGCTCACTAGATATATGTTGGTTTCCTTAAAGACAGTTGTGTGTACACACGAGTTACCTTCATTGAAGTAGCGTATACAAATATGAGTATGAAAAGAAAAAGTTATTGATTTGTAAATACTGATTCACCCCCCCCCCCCCTAGTATTATTTCCAACAATTGGTATCAGAGCAAGTCCTTTAGAATAAGCTTAATCACTTAAAGGGAGATTGGATTAGGTCCCTAAAGTCAATACATACTTGAATTGTTCCTTGCTTTTTGTCTACGGGAACTAGATTAGATACCCACTCAATTAGATGAATGGGGTATATGAAACCCACCTTTAGCAGCTTTTTGACTTCAGCTTTGATATCTGTTGCTTTTCTAGGGTTAACCGGTTGAAATTTTTTATGAATAGGTTTATCATTTTCATATGTCTTAATCTCATGCTGGACAATATATCGATCTGTTCCAGGAATTTCCTCATAAGACCAAGCGAACACATCACGAAGCTCTTTGAAGAGATCGGTATAAATTTGAATTTCTTCAGGGGAACAGTCAGCTCCGATGAAGACATTTTTGATTATGTTAGGATTCCTAGAGATGTTCACTGGTACAGTTTGTGAGATAACAAACATGTTACCTTCGGCAGAAAACTATGCTGGGGCCAAAGGGTTTAAAACTGTATGAACATCACTAGTAGAAGGACTAGACAAACTTGACTCAATTTCTTGCAAATGAGGGAGGAAATATGAACGATGATGTAGATCATCCCATGGTCTATCAACACCCATAATTGCTTCTAGGATTGCTTCCTCAGATGGTAATATTGTATCTAAGCAATCCTGAGTCGAAGTTGAATCGAGGGTCTAGGCCGAAGCCACATCTCCATCTAACTCCTCTGGTGAGAAAGGAGTAGGATGGGATTCTGCAGAGTTAACAATAGACTGATAAGAAATTTCTGTTGCAGACATAAGACATGCCATTCCACCTACCTGCCCTCCATCTAATGTGGTGTTAGACGAAGGTAAAGGCCAAGGGTCCGAAAAATAATGAGTTCAAAAGAACTCTCTTCGAGAAGGTCCCTTGGAGGATGAAATAACATTGATTCTAGCTATAGGAGAAGGAAGATCAAAAATACCCATTAAAGAAGAGTACATCCCAACTCCTAAATTCTCTACAGGTTGCCTAGGATTGTCCACTAATGGAACAATAGAATCAGAAGATGCGTGGGAGTCACCCGGAGAATAGTCCATCTGATCAACTTTTACAATCCTCCCCTCATGAGGAAAACAAAGGATGTGAAATAATGATGAAACTATGGCATCCATCTCGTAAATCCAATTCCTGCCTAAGAGGAGGTTGTAATCCAGATTCACATCAACTATTTCTACCTCAATATTTACCACCTTTCCCCCAACATAGATGGGAAAGGCTGGAATAATCTCGTGCAGCCTATGAGAATGTCCATCAAATGTCGTCAATAGAGTCGATGAAGGAATAGCTTGAGGTGATCCAATGGCCTTCCAACATGACATGGACATCACACATGTGGAAGCTCCCTCATTGATAACGGTTCGAAAGATGTTGGTCTTTCGATATGTAGACTTTATCTGAAAAGCCATATGATGGGGGAGTCTCTTTTTGACATTTGACATATCAAAAGTGAGCACAAGAGAATTTTTTGGATCTACTGCTCCGATTGCCAAGAGTAATGCACTCCTCTGAGCAGGGCATGACTAGAGTATCTCTAATGCAAACATAGCACAAGGAATTTGAGCCAGATCTTCTACAATCGAGTAGTTATGGGCTGCCCTAGAATTAGGGTTAATGGTTGAGCACTTTGTGGAGCCTTTTGGCATCTGAGGTATAGACTCAACAGAGGGCCTATCAATATGGAGCGACTCTGAGGCATCGAAAGCAAACTTAGCCTTAGATGATTCTAATTCACTGTAATCACGCGATCACGTAGTGACGTCGATATGCAAGCTCATCATGTAGACATTTGAAAAATTATCCCCTTCCTGGTTGATCCCCATTGCATAACTTGCATGGAAAGTTTACTTTTTTCTTGTACTCTTTCTTACCCCCTTCGGCATCATTGTCGGGTTTGTTTGCATTGCCATTCCCATCCTGGCTCTTTTTCCTACCTCGCTCTTTCTTCTTCCCATCAGATTGTTGGTTTCCTTTGGGGTTAGAAGTTTGGATGGCATTTATAGACATTGGTTGGGAAGGTGTAGATACAGATGGTGATGCCTGCATAGAAGAAGTAGTTTGTAAAGACAACTGATGTAATTGCTTCAGTAGGTTAGCCGTATTGGCATCAATTGATCTGACTAGCCTGTCATCATGGGGACTTGGCTTCGGTTTGTCTATATCCACCTTGGATCTAGGAGCATTAGGTAGAATTTTTAGAAGAACCCCAAACTGAGAATATATAAGTTCCAACTACCGGGCTTTGAAAATATCCTGCACTTCAGTGAAAACACCAGAGAGGTACACATCCTTAGAGATCTCAGGTTGTAATGATTAAGAAACCATTCAAGAAGGAATTCTTGTGGAATATAGACAACTTGTCCTGACGATGAACCACACTGGTTGGTTCGAAACGCGTCGACAAATGATATTCCATGTGATTTTCGCCAAAGAATCTTTCTTAAACTGAATATAGGCTTTAATGAGCCTCTTCCTTCTCCTCCATTCCTGGATATGATCCAAAATGTGAGTTGCCTGAAACTGTTGGAAATTTGCAAGAAGCTTAGTTCCAGCATCATATCGAACAGGAAATTGAAAATGGTTCAAAAATATAGTATCCAAATCGCCGAAAGAAGTGAAGGTGCCCCCTGGAAGTTCTATGTACCACTTAGCCGCATTTCGAGTTAGGGTACATTGAAATAATCTCAATTGATTGAATCGTCTATCAGGGAGTTGGACGAATACCATAAGTGGAAAGTGGCTACATGGTCACCTAGAGCTTCACCAGTCTTCCCCTCAAATTTTGGTATATTTTAGGGAAGTTTGGTTTAGACCGGAGGCCAACCAGGTTATACCTAATCGGATCATTAGTCAATTTAGAGAGATCTAGCAAGTTTAGCGTTGCTAAAAAAGGCAGTCGTGGTAGACCCTGTGGATTCCACCCAATGTGGGCGGAATTCCCAACATTCTGAAAAGAATGACCTGGATTTGTGAAGGCATCAAGTTGCCTAATGTAACTCATAGACCCAACTGAACCATAAGGAGCTCCTTGTGGTCCAGAAAAAACCAGAGTTTGACCAACTCCTGCTGAAAAACCTCTGAAACTAGTAAAGTTTCCCCTTAGAGAATTGCTAAAAGGAGCAGAGAGCCCTTGCTTAGGGTTCCATGCATCAGCATAGGGAGAAAAGTTCTGGAAAGAAATGACAGAATAATATGGCATATTCCCTTGTTGGTTGAAATAAGATTGGTTCTCAGCTCCTAACCCACTAACTGCAGGGTTTGTCCAACTTTGAAACGGATTATAACCTTGACCCATAGAGGAAAAAAGGAATTGATCCCAAAGTTGAATTGGAATGTGGTATATGACCACCCCTGAACGGGAAACCCTGAAAAGAAGTTGGTCCACTTGCCATGGATGTGGAGGTAGCTGATGGAATAATTAAAGGAACTGAAGGAATGGAAGTAGAACCAAATATAGCAGTGCTAGCATTAATGGAAGGTATATAAATGGTTCCTCCTCCTTGTACGGATACAGGAGTTTGCATACTCGTAGCACTTGTCATGGATGCCATGCTTCTATAGTGGTCATTAAAGGAAAAGATCGATATAGAACTGGACTCAAAGGCCTGTTGGTCGGAGTCCCGACGTATAATAAAATGTCTGGATAATCGGGAGGAAGAGGAGAATTAGGAGCCACAATAGACTCAGAAATATCTTCAACCTCAATATTGTCTTCTGACTGGAGGAGGAATCGAGAAAGAACTGGAGTGCTTCCTCTCTAACTCTCTATCTGTACCAGGTCTATCTTGTGAATCAATAACTCCAACTGGAGGATCAATCTTCTATGTGCATGTTGCCACTGGTTAAAATCACTGGTAGGATTGCTCCTACACCTTTGACGAGAAGGCTTAGGACTCATAGGTGATAGCCCATGAAGTCTCCTGGACTAACGAGCCAATCGATCAGCAACTTTGAATTATTTTTAATAGATATACCTCAAAAAATTGTAAAGCTACGCCAACTAGGAGAAAAGAGCACTCTCTAAAAGTCCCTAAAGATATAAGCAATCAAACAACTTTCAAGTATTTCTGCTCCGGGTGATTAGGACCAAACACCAAAACAGAAGGAAGTCAAAATCAAGGGCCTTCTGAAAATAGTCTAGGGTAATTACTCCCCAGACCTACTAGCAAAGCTATCAGAAGTAGTTATGCTAACCTCTAGATAACATACTTTGCCGGTGCAAGCACCCAATCTTTGCAAGGGTACCCTCCAGAAGTATTGTTGAATGTGATGCAACGTCAGCCTCAGGTGCCACAAGATTCCCCTCCACAGCCACCTATGTGATCCCTAGGAAAGGCAACTATGGATACCAACTCGTATCAAAATCCAGGCAGAATAGTCGTGAGGCGGGATCCAACAAGTAGGAGAGGGGGTATCTCTCTTCCTTGTCTTCACTCTCCCTCGTGCTTAACTCCTAATCATGGAGCTTTCCCGATATTTCTAACAATATTGGGTTTCGCTCTTTATTCAACTTCTAAGTTTTGTAATTTGAGCGGCCTTGGAGAGTTAACTCTCCACTCACCTATTCCAAGGCCCTAATGAACCTAAACTTGTTGGTGTTTATTAATGACAACAATAAAAGTTCTAGTTCATTTTATTAGATCACTTGATTTTATATAGTTGTTCTTTAAGTCAGGGGGAATTACGAGAGTGAAACTGATGATGTTTTATGACGCAAAAGAAATCAATAGAAAACTAACTATATGGATGCAGTCATTTTCTTCGATGAAGAGTGATTTCTACTTGGGTTCTACAAAAACCTATATATAAGCAAAATATTTTTATTTTTTTTTTTTTTTTCTGGAACAATCCACACACACCCAAAATCTAAAAAGACTAAGAATGCTTAAAATGCAAACTAACCTAATGCAAGTCAAAATGATGATGCAAGATCCTAAATAACACTCACAAGAAAATGTGTTTCTTTATAGAGACAATAAGCCAACTTGAAAATGAAGAGGGAAAAAAATTAAAAACAAATCTCTCTCCAAAGCAAGCAGAACAAATTGCAAAAGATCACAATTTGCTTCTCAACAACAAAACAAAAGAAACCGTAAACCAAAAGCTTGGAAAAAGAAAAACAAAAAGCAATGTTTTTTGTGTTTTTTTCTTTTAAGGAAACAAAAGCAACTTTTTGAGGTCACAAAAGTACTACTAAAATTTGAAATATCAAGAAATAAGTACAAGGAGTCTTCCAATCTCGCAAGTTATAAAACTCATGAATAAATGAAGAAAGACTACAAACTTGCACAAACTGATCCGAACAGTAGCAAAAGCTTTCAGCAAACCAACAAAATGTCAAGAAATAAATACTTTCAAACTTGCCAAAAAGACTCTCAAAAAGGCACGAAAAGCAACAAGGCCATAAAACAAGGAAAAGAAAAGCAAGGGAACTTGAAATCTGGGTTGAAAACGAAATCAAAATCAATTTCTTGTTCTGGAAAACCAGAACATCCAAGAACTTCAAAACGAAGCCTTGAACCCAAGACACAAACTACAAACTTGCTTAAGAAGCAATCCTAGGCCAAACAAGACTTTTCAGTGAGAAGGAGATTTTGAAAAAGAAAGCTTGCAGGAAAACTGAGTTCTCCAGACAACAGATGACCATACAATACATAAAACACCAGGCAGTAGACCTAACTGGGCAAAAATATTTGAAAAAACAATTCAAAAATTGCATACATGACTGTGTAAAGACACAGAAGTGTGCACATGCATTTCTAATACAAGAAACTCGCATATACGTGAGTCTTCTTGAAGAAACCTGCATGTATACGTGACTGTAACCTAAGAAAATAGCGTATACAAAGCTTAATTAGGAAAAAACAAAAATCAAAGTCTGATCAAGAAGATCAGACTTGATGCTTGGGACACTAATGGATCAAACAACACTGTAAAAGCAAGCAATCAAGAAATTGAACCCTGATTGAGAACAAACAACCCAAACCAGGAATAACAAGAATGTTATCCCCAGTGGAGTCACCAATTCTATTGTGGGTGAGACCACCCTAGGGTCTTGGGTTGAGAACCCCAACAGAGCAGAGGGCAAACCACAACAAGAAATGCTCAAGCAATCAACCTAAATGCTTATTCTATTGAACTATGTAAGAGTGTCCTTACCCGGAAGTCCTACGTTTGAGTAGATCCCACAGGGTGAAAACCCTCAGCTTCTCTTGATATCTTCGAAACCTGAAAATTATTCAAATGAAACATATACAGCAGTAGAAACATAAAGCATGTTCATGATATTAACTTTAAATCATATAAATGAATGAACAATTACGCATCAATGTAAGATTCATAAATGAATTACAATATAAATAGATGCATAAACACATTTAATATTGGAAACAGAACATCATTCCTTTATTGAAGTTAGCTACAAGTAAAGTGGAGAAATATGACCTGAGTCCTTCTCCGGCTCCAAGCGGAACTGTCCTCTGGATCCATCCTTTCCCGGCCTCAGCAATCTTCCTCCATCACCAATACAAGGATATCTTCAAGAAAGATGAAGGATATCTCCAACAAGGAAACAAGGGTTTCTTGAAGCTTTGGGGAGTGCAGGAGGCACAGGGATTTCGTCAGACTCAATCAGGGATAATATCACTATAGTATCAATATCTCATCTCTTCTCCCTTAAGGCCTTCCCATGGAGGTTTATTTATACTTCTCCAATTTAGTTTTTCAGTTGGGAAATAGTTGGGCCACAGGCAATAGGAGGTGAGTAACAGGTAAAACCCATGAACTCTGCCCAAAATTAAGGAAATTTAATTTTTTAAGTGTTTTAACATATGTACGTGGGTTGGGTATATGTTGACCCACGTGTACATGCTTTTATCATAGGGAAAAGTAGCATATAGGGAATAAAACATTGTTTTTTAGATTTTGGACCAAGTCTAGAAGGAAGGGTTGCCCTAGGCCATAATCAGAGCATCAGATCTACCAAGAGTGGTAAATGGTGCTATAACACTAGAGGGAGCTGAAAGTCTAAAACTTCAGTATTCCAATTCTCATATGCAGCTATTATGAATAGAAGTCACGTATATACGCGATTTAGAAGCTACACGGTTGCGTATATGGTGTTTTAAAGAAAAATCAGTGGGACGGACTCAGGAAAATGGGTCTCATATGGTTCAATCAATTATCAATTATCTGTTATGTTCTGATTGATGATGATTAAAGTCTATTGATGAAATGTGGAAGTGTTTTTTTACCTTCATAAGTTGTTGATAATTTGATGAATAATTGGTTGATGATGATGCCTTAATGATTCTTACTGACAAATGCAATGATCAGATGTGACAGTGAACAGATGGCACATGTTCAGGGGGAGCATATGCTTCTAATAATGCATTGTTGGCATTATAACAGAGGACCTTGGTACATGATGATACTTATACTTCTTTATTCACATAGTTTCTTTGATTCAGATGACTCTTTTTGATAATGGACATATACGGGTTATTGATCTTGATGCTGCTGACAGATACTTGTGGTACAGATCATATATGGTGTATGATAAGTGTTGATGAATATTATGGTCTTGTTTAGATTATCGGTCCTTGTTATAATTTCATGTATATCATTTGATGTAAAGGTCATGAAAAGACCTAATTTGTAACCCCACTATGCATGGGAAGGATGATGTAATAATTAGTCATGTATAAACATTTGGTATATCCCCACTTGGTTGGGTGGATGAGTCAAATTTGGTGTATCCCCACTTGCTCAGGTGATTGATGTATGTATAATTCATTGGTCTTAGGGATGTCATACTCACTTAGTTGAGTTATAGAGTCATGTTATTCTTTTGAAAAATATATTTGCAGACTCTGCATGTACTCAAGGGGAGCATGGGTAGCATAATGTATATCAAAGGGGGAGAATATCTTGGTCCGCCCTTTGCCCTTGATGTCAAACAGGGAGAGTTTCTTGGTGTTGTTGTTGCCATAAAGTCCAAAGGGGGAGATTGTTGGAATTATGATATAGGTGTTGTCCTTGATGGCAACTCACATAGATGACAATTCACAGTGCAACAGGTCAATAGCAAAGGATTATAGATCAGACTAGAGATTGAAGAAAGAGAGTGGTTTAAGTATGTTACGCTGGTTCACTTTGTCCAAGCAGCGTATACATGCAAGTCCATAGAACATAAAGAGTGTATACATATACATGCACTTTCACAGAAGGAAAAGTGTGTATGGGATGGAAAATCAAGGTTTTGGTCCGAGGTATTGGTCCAAGGTATTTCGTCCGAGGTATTTGGTCCCAGGTATTGGTATGAGGTATTTGTCCTAAGTGGTTTTGGTTTGAGGTATTAAGAAAGGCCTAAAACTATATAAGGAGGAAAAGATCAAAGGGATAGGCATGAAAGTAATGAATATATTATGCAGAGTTAGATCAAAAGCAAATATGCATGTTATGGGTTTCTGATGCTTTGCTTGATCTGAACTAAGGATGCACCTAAGTGGATGATGATGGATGAAATATAATGTTGGATCAAGATTGTAAGACCTAAAATGAATTATAATTATGTGGTTTGATCATGGATAGTCTAGATCTGAATACTAACGCATGTTTTATTCTGTAAATGTTATGATCTGGGTATGACTGAAGTCTGGAATAGCTGTGAAGTTTTAAGTTAATATTTGCAGATCTGTATGCTGGTTCGCTTTGCTAAAAGTGTGTATACACACTAGTTCGACACATCAAAGTAGCATATACATTATAAAATATGATGTTTGAAGTTGCACTTGGTTCTAGTTGTCTTGGGTTCTGCTCTGTGTTCTGGTGACCTTGTTCTAGTGATAGTGTTCTGAATCTTCAGATTGATTGAATGTGATTTTCTTCAGTGATGATGGGTTTTCAGTGATTGGTTGCATTGTAATGTGATTGATTTTAAGCTTCAATGTTGCTGATGGGTCCAGTATGAAAATTAGATGAAACGAGGCCTTAATATTGTGGTGTTGTGTTCCAAGAGTATCCAATCTGAAAATTTATGAAACATGGTCCCTGGAGGAAGAGAGAAGGTCGTAGCATTCTGTAGGTCAGCACCTATGTACTAGTAAATGGATCGGCTATTACAAGAGCCTGGGGGTTGGAGCTCCCTTCCAGTAGGAACTGAAAAATAAGTGAAGGTTGGAGCCTTCTGTAGGTCAGCTCCTATGTACTAGTAAATGGATCAACTAGTACAAGAGCCAAGGGGTTGGAGCTCCCTTCCAGTAGCAGCTGGAAAACGAGCGAAGGTTGGAGCCTTCTGTAGGCCAGCACCTACGTACTAGTAAACGAATCAGCTAGTACAAGATCTAGGGGGTTGTAGCTCCCTTCCAGTAGAAGTTGGAGAACAAGAGAAGGTTGTAGCCTTCTGCAAGTGGGTGCCTGCATACTGGTATGAGTCTGCACCAGTACAAGATTGTAAACAGGTTTTTCTTATATTAAAAGAAGACAACAATAGGTGGTTTTTGTCCCGCATTGGGTTTCCACCTTAAATCTTGGTGTTCATGTGTGTTGCTTATGTGTGATGGTTTATTTTGTTATTACTACACATGGTTACTGTTTATATGGTTAATAAAGTACTGATGCACTGATGAAATATTAACATATGATGAATTAACTTAATCATAAGTTCATTGGATATATGTTGGTTTCCTTAAAGACAGTTGTGTGTACACACAATTTTCCTTCATTGAAGTAGCATATACAAATTTGAGTATGAAAAGAAAAAGTTATTGATTTGTAAATTGATTCACCCCCCCCCCCTCTCAGTATTATTTCCAAAAATTGGTATCAGAGCAGGTCCTTTAGAAGTAGCTTGATCCCTTGAAGGGAGATCTTTCAAAATGAACAATCACGAAGGCATGGGATCTATCAGACCACTAATCTTCAAAGGGAACAACTTGGTATACTGGAAAACACGAACTAGAGCGTATTTTTAGTCACTTGTGGAGAAAGGATATTAATATTGAGCAGCAGTCCCCATGGATCCAGCAGAAAGGAAACATATGAAATCAATGCCAAAGTTGTAAACACCTTATTGGGAAGTCTATCAGAATTAGAATTCATCAAACTCATGCAGCTCAACACAGCCAAGGAAATATGGGATAGAATCATTCAAAGCTACGAAGGAGACTCCTAGGTAAAACGTGCTAAACTACAAACTCTCAGAATCCAATATGAAACTCTTAAGATGCATAGTTTTGAAAGTATTTCTATTTATTTCTTGCGAGTAGATGGGATTGTAAATCATATGAGAAATCTGGGTGAAGAGATAAAGGAAGCTACTTTAGTTGAGAAAATTTGAGATCTTTGTCCTTTACATTTGAGTCAAAAGTGTCTATCATAGAAGAAAAATAGGATCTTAAAACTATTACTGTGACTCAACTCCATGGAATCCTAACTGCCTTTGAAATGAGAAAAGGAGGTCCATCAGATATGAGAGACGCTGCTTTTAAAGCATCAACAAAGGAAAAGAAAAGGAAGATCACAATGAATCAGGACACATTTTAGAAGAAGAAGACGAGGTAAATTTTGTCAAGAAGCTTCAATGGGGTTCCAGAAGATTCAGAGGTAAGCTACCATTCAAATGCTTTTCTTGTGGTAGAGTTGGTCATTACGCTGCTAAATTCCCTCATGTCAAAGGAAAGATGTCTGTAAAAGGAAATAGAAGTTATTATACTCATGATGATAGTGATGGCTTGTCCAATAGTGATGAAGATGATCAAGAAATTAAGCTACTCATGGCATATGAAAATGATGCATTAGAAAAGGAAGATTTCCTTAAAGAAATCAGTCAACTCAAAATCAGTTTGGCAGAAAAGGATACAGTCATAAACACAGTGACACATAAACTCACTGAAAAGGAAAAACACAATGAAGTGTTAGAATGTGAAGTAGTAAGTCTAAGAAAAGAACTTGAGAAGACAAAGACTTTGAATCTTAGATTTGCTAAAGGATCAGAAACGTTAGATGAAATCATCAAAGTTTAGCGTTCACCTATTGTAAAGATTGGCCTTGGTTTTCATGAAGGTGAATTTAGCTCACAAGATGAGGTAAGGACTTCCAATGCAAAATTTGAAATGCTCAACAAGGAGATAAGAGGTCAACCCCATCAACAACAAAGGAAAGAAATACTTCAAATAAAAACATTGCCACCTAACTATGGAAGGGATAATTTTTTCTTTTCTGTGAAAAAAATGTTGAATGTTTTAAATGTCATAATTTTAGACATGTTGCAGCCAAATGCAGAAGTAGAATGGTTCAAGACCGTCACACAGAAAGATCATCAGTTTCCAGGTACTTTAAGGGATATTTTTTTACTTGCAATATGTTTGGTCACAAAGCTATTGATTGTGATAGAAGGAATATGAAACATGTAAGATGCTATGCGTGTAACAAGTTTGGACATAGAGCAAAGGAATGCAAGAGCAAATTTCGGCCACCATACCAAAAGGAGAAAACATCATCACAATCCAAGGTATTGAAGAAGAAGGAATTATTGTCAGAAAGATGTGGCATAGCTCAGTTTACAGACATAACAGACCCAGGGGGAGATGAAAGTGTAAAACTTTAGTATTCCAATTCTCATACGCAGTTATTATGAAGAGAAGTCACATATATACGTGAGTTAGAAGCTGCACAATCACGTATATGGTGTTTTGAAGAAAAAGCAATGGGACAGACTCAGGAAAAGGGGTCTGATATGGTTCAATCAATTATCAATTATCAATTATCTATTATGTTCTGTTTGATGATGATTACAGTCTGCTGATGATATGTGGAAGTGTTTTTGACCCTCATAAGTTGTTGATAATTTGATGAATAACTGGTTGATGATGATGCCTTGATGATTCTTACTAACAAATGCAATGATCAGATTTGATAGTGAACAAATGGAATAGTTTCAGGGGGAGCATATGCTTCTAATAATGCATTGTTGGCATTCTAATAGAAGACCTTGGTACATGATGATACTTATACTGCTTGATTCACATAGTTGCTTTGATTCATATGACTCTTTTTTATAATGGACATATACGAGTTGTTGATCTTGATGCTTTTGATAGATACTTATGGTGCATATCATATATGGTGTATGATAGTTGTTGATGACTATCATTGTCTTGTTTATATTGTTGGTCCTTGTTATAAATGTCATGTATATCATTTGATGTAAAGGTCATGGAAAGACCTAATTTGTAACCCCACTATGCATGGGAAGGATGATGTAATAATTAGACATGTATAAACATATGGTATATCCCCACTTGGTTGGGTGGATGAGTCAAATTTGGTGTATCCCCACTTGGTCGAGTGATTGATGTATGTATGAGTCATTGGTCTTAGGGATGTCATACTCACTTAGTTGAGTTATAGAGTCATGTTATTATTTTGAAAAATATCTTTGCAAACTCTGCATGTACTCAGGGGAGCATGGGCATCATTATGTATATCAAAGGGGGAGAATATCTTGGTCCACCCTTTGCCCTTGATGTCAAAGGGGGAGAGTGTCTTGGTGTTGTTATTGCCATCAAGTCCAAAGGGGGAGATTGTTGGAATTATGATACGAGTGTTGTCCTTGATGGAAACTCACTGAGATGACAATTCACAATGCAACAGGTTAACAACAAAGGATTACAGATCAGACTCCAGAGATTGAAGAAAGAGAGTGGTTTAAGTAGTATACACTGGTTCACTTTGTCCAAGTAGTTTATACACGTAGGTCCACAAAACAAAAAGAGCGTATAAGTATACACGCACTTTAATAGAAGGAAAAGTGCATATGGGATGGAAAATCAAGGTTTTGGTCCAAGGTAATTGTCCAAGGTATTTGGTCCGAGGTATTTGGTCCAAGGTATTGGTCCGAGGTATTTGGTTTGAGGTATTGGTCCTAAGTGGTTCTAGTCTGAGGTTTTGAGAAAGACCTAAAACTATATAAGGAGGAGAAGATCAAAGGGATAGGTGTGCAAGCAATGAATATCTTATGAAGAGTTAGATCAAAAGCAAATATGCATGTTATGGGTTTCTAATGCTTTTCTTGATTTGAACTAAGGATGCACCTAAGTGGTTGATGATGGATGAAATATAATGTTGGATTAGGTGCATAAGACCTAAAATGAATTATCATTATGTGGTTTGATCATGGATAGTCTAGATCTTAATACTATCGCATGTTTTATTTTGTAAATGTTATGATCTGGGTATGACTAAAGTCTAGAATAGTTGTAAAGTTTTATGTTAGTATTTGCATATATATATGTTGGTTCGTTCGCTTTTATAAAAGCATGTATACACGCTAGTTTGGCACATCGAAGTAGTGTATAAATTATGAAATATGATGTTTGAAGTTGCAGTTGGTTCTGGTTGTGCTGGTTTCTACTCTATGTTGTGGCGATAGTGTTATGAATCATCAGATTGATTGAATGTGATTTGCTTCAGTGATGATGGGTTTTCATCGATTGGTTGTATTGTAGTGGTGATTGATTTTGAGCTTCATTTTTGTTGATGGGTCCAATATGAAGAATATGAAAATTGGATGAAACAAGGCCTTCAGATTGTGGTGTTGAGTTCCAAGAGTATCGGTCTAAAAATTTATGAAATGTGGTCCCTAGAAAAAGAGAGAAGGCGTAGCCTTCTGTAGGCCAACGCCTACATACTAGTAAATGGATCATCTAGTACAAGAGCTAGGTGATTGGAGCTTCCTTCAAGTAGGAGCTGAAAAATGAGTGAAGTTTGGATCCTTTTGTAGTCTGGTGCCAATGTACTAGTAAACGGATCAGCTAGTACAAGAGCCAGGGGGTTGGAGCTCCCTTCCAGTAGCAGCTGGAAAATGAGTGAAGGTTGGAGCCTTCTCTATGCTAGTGCCTACGTATTAGTAAATGGATCGGCTAGTACAGAGCTAGGGGGTTGTAGATCCCTTCTAGTAGAAGCCAGAGAAAGAGAGAAGGTTGTAGCCTTCTGTAGGTGGGTGCCTTCGTACTGGTATGAGTTTGCACCAGTACAAGATTGTAAACAGATTTTTCTATATTAAAAGAAGATAGCAGCAGGTGGTTTTTGTCCCGCATTGGGTTTCCACCTTAAATCTTGGCGTTCATGTGTGTTGCTTATGTGTGATGGTTTATTTTTTTATTAGTGCACATGGTTATTGTTTATATGGTTAATAATTATTGATACACTGATGAAAGATTAACATATGATGAATTAACTGAATCATAAGCTCACTACATATACGTTGGTTTCCTTAAAGACAGTTGTGTGTACACACAAGTTACCTTCATTGAAGTAGCGTATACAAATTTGAGTATGAAAAGAAAAAGTTATTGATTTGTAAACACTGATTCACCCCCCCTCTCAGTATTATTTCCAAAAATTGGTATCAGAGCAGGTCCTTCAGAAGAAGCTTGATCGCTTGAAGGGAGATCTTTTAAAATGAACAATCACAAAGGCGTCGGATCTATCAAACCACTGATCTTCAATGGGAACAACTTGATATATTGGAAAACACGAACCTAAGTGTATCTTCAGTCACTTGGAGCTGATGTTTGGGGAATTGTGGAGAAAGGATATCAATATCCAGCAACAGTTCCCATGAATCCAGCAGAAAGGAAAACATATGAAATCAATGTCAAAGTTGTAAACACCTTATTGGGAAGTCTATCAGAATAAGGATTTGTCAAACTCATGTAGCTAAACACAACCAAGGAAATATGGGACAGAACCATTCAAAGCTATGAAGGAGACTCCCAGGTAAAACGTGCTAAACTACAAACTCTCAAAATCCAGTATGAAACTCTTAAGATGCATAGTGATGAAAGTATTTCTAGTTATTTCTTGGGAGTAGATGGGATTGTAAATCATATGAGAAATCTGGGTGAAGATATAAAGTAAGCTACTTTAGTTGAGAAAATTTTGAGATCTTTGTCCTATAAATTTGAGTCAAAAGTGTCTTTCATACAAGAAAAACAGGATCTCCAAACTATTGCTATGACTCAACTCCATGGAATCCTAACTGCCTTTGAAATGAGAAATGGAGGTCCATCAAATATGAGAGAAGATGCTTTTAAAGCATCAGCAAATGGAAAAGAAAAGGAAGAGCACAATGAATCAGGACACATTTCAGAAGAAGAAGATGAGGTAAATTTTGTCAAGAAGCTTCAACGGGGTTCCAAAAGATTCAGACGTAAGCTACCATTCAAATGCTTTGCTTGTGGTAGAGTTAGTCATTACGCTGCTAAATTCCCTCATGTCAAAGGAAAGATGTTTGCAAAAGGAAATAGAAGTTATTATACTCATGATGATAGTGTTATCGGGAAAACTAGTGTCCATTCAGAGCTGCTAGTCCCACTAAGACGGGTAGCTATCTTAGAAACAAACAAACTAAAGTCACTTGTGTTTTCCTTTATGAGAAATAGATGAGAGAGAAGCAGAGAGTACCAACCTCAGTCTTTCGCTTGGCTCCTTGCTTGTTTCCTCTCCCCTTTGACAGATCTTTGCCACTCCTTCCTCACTTGTCTCGCTTCAAAGAACACCTGTAGAGTCAAAGCAGCATAATACCATCAAAGCATAGAGATCTATAATCATAAACAATATAGGATTAGATATATATTAACCATACAAATGCATATATCAATACAAGATTCAGAGATATACAAGAATATGGAGGAAAACTCAAATAGCTTTATTGATAGAAGTAGTAGAAGAGAGGATTACAACCCATTGGTCTGACCCAGCACCATCCTCCCAGCATGAAAGCCCTCTTCACCTCATGAAAAGCTTAGATCACCCAACACTATGATGTTTCACAGAGAAACCAACAGTACTTCCTTACAAAATACAAAATTCCAGCCTCTGGATCTCTAGGATGAGGAATCCATATATAGATGTTTGCAAGTGGGTGAGTCAGCTTCTGGGATTTTGATTAGTGTCATCTCTCTGATAGTTCTTGGTTCCACTTGGAGATTTCATGATCTCTTACTCATCCCTGGGTGAATTTAGAGAGAAAGTGTCAAATGGGTAGTTTCTAGAAGATTCTCTGAGTTTCCACCTAGCAAACTGCCTCTGCCATTTGTCTGCTTGCTCATCGCACCCTACAGAAGGGATTTTCAGTATGCATCACACTTTTTGCATGTGGTAGGTGAGATGCATCGCACCCTTAGCACTGGGCAGTCTGTATGGTCCTGTTTTGACCAGTTCTGAGTAGTTTTTCAGGGAGAACTTTTGGGAGATGATGTAATCAGCTGACCTTGCTCCTTTAGGGTATGAAACAACACTTTTAGGGACTTAGAAGCCCTTGGTTTATGGACATATGAGATTGGGGTTGCAATGCCCAAATATTTCTATAACAGATAGTGATGGCTTTTCCAATAGCAATGAAGATGATCAAGAAATTAAGCTACTCATGGCATATGAAAATGATGCCTTAGAAAAGGAAGATTTCCTTAAAGAAATCAGTTAACTCAAATCAGTTTGGCAGAAAATGATACAGTCATAAACATAGTGAAACATAAACTCACTGAAATGGACAAACACAATAAGTGTTAGAATGTGAAGTAGTAAGTCTAAGAAAAGAACTTGAGAAGACAAAGACCCGGAATCTTAGATTTGCTAAAGGATCGGAAATGTTAGATGAAATCATCAAAGTTCAGCATTCACCTATTATAAATATTGGTCTTGGTTTTCATGAAGGTGAATCTAGCTCACAAGATGAGGTAAGGAACTCCAATGCAAAATCTGAAATGCTCAACAAGGAGATAAGAGGTCAACCCCATCAACAACAAAGGAAAGAAAGACTTCAAAGAAAAACATTTCCACCAAACTATGGAAGGGATAATTGTTTCTTTTCTCTGACAAAAAATGTTGAATGTTTTAAATTTCATAATTTTGGACATGTTGCAGCTAGATGCCGAAGTAGAATGATTCAAGACCGTCACACAGAAAGATCATCAGTTTCTAGGTACTTTAAGGGATATTGTTTTACTTGCAATATGTTTGGTCACAAAGCTATTGATTGCGATAGAAAGAATATCAAACATGTAATATGTTATGCATGCAACAAGTTTAGACATAGAACAAAGGAATGCAGGAGCAAATTTCAGCCATCATACCAAAAGGAGCAAACATCATCACAATCCAAGGTATTGAAGAAGAAGGAATTGTTGTCAGAAAGATGTGGCATAGCTCAGTTTATAGACATAACAGACCCAGGGGGAGATGAAGGTGCAAAACTTTAGTATTCCAATTCTCATACGTAGTATTTATGAATAGAAGTCATGTATATACGTGAGTTAGAAGTTGCATAGTCGCATACATGCTGTTTTGAAGAAAAAGTAGTGGGATAGACTCAAGAAAAGGGGTCTGATATGGTTCTGTCAATTATCAATTATTTGTTCTGTTCTGATTGATGATGATTACAGTCTGTTGATTATATGTGGAAGTGTTTTTTACCCTCATAATCTGTTGATAATTTGATGAATAATTGGTTGATGATGATGCCTTGATGATTCTTACTGACAAAAGCAATGATCACATTTGACAGTGAACAGATGGCACAGGTTCAGCGAGAGCATATGCTTCTAATAATGCAATTTTTGAATTATAATAGAAGACCTTGATACTTTAACTTCTTGATTCACATAGTTTCTTTGATTCATTTGACTCTTTTTGATAATGCACAAGTCATGGCAGGACTAAAGAGGACTCCCAAGCCTACTCAATATAGCAGCATGGGAAACAAATGTCAACGAGGATCTAACTAAGATTCCCATGTAAAGGTTGGCTCTACCATCGCATCATGATTTTAAATTTGGCGAGTGAAAATGCTTTGTGAACCAAGACACAATGGGGTCAACCTTATGGAAAACATATCGCAGTATGGAGGCTAGTATGCAAAATGCAGTGGAAAGTGGTATTCCCTAACCTATATGCCAGTAAGAAAACGATACCTGCCATGGCGGATCTTTGGTCATGGGACCAAAATGCTTTCTCGAAGAAGTCTCTAAAATTTCTTGTGAAGACAACCCATTCCTGAAACTCCAAGCCAAAAGGTCAAAAAGTCCATAAGATAAAAATCAACTTTTGAAAAAATAATTTTCATTTTTCAACCCATATAAGGACTTTTGGACTCACATTTTTGTCATTTGTGTTTTGAGCAAGGGGTTGTGGAGACAAACTCAAACAAACTTCCTGCGTCAAATCCAATCGTTCAAATCGCTCCAAAACTTCCAGGTAACCCTTTTATAATTTTTTTAATAACCAAGTAATGGAGGGTCAAAGTGCTTTAGATGCTTTGAGAGGTTGTGCTTGCTAAAATTCTTTAAAATGGCAAACATGAAAGCGAACACACGATTGCTTGAGTTGTTGATTCATTACTAGAGTGTAAATAATGATGCATTCATGATCGATCAGATGCCCCTAAGGATCGATATCGAAGATATTTACTTCATTACTGGTATTTCTCGAAGGGAATAGATAGTGCTTTTGACTGGCAGGACAAGAGGTAGTCTCAGTATTGAATACTACGTCCACATATACTATCCTGGTCATCCTGAAAAGATTGGAAGTGAGATTCCAATCAAGCACGTATAGAGCTTATCCTTGAAGATCCTACTATTTACCATCGCCAGGGTAAATGATTCTACTGCTTTACATCAGGCCTCATGAGTATCCATGAGCCTAGTAGTGGAATGCCTCACTACTGTGTTTGATTGGTGTACACCCCTATTGACCAACGTGAAGAACCAACTCACTTCCATTAAGAAGGGTCAGACCAAGAATTTTGGATACGGCACAATCTTCTGCTCGTTCTTCATTGAGAAAGTACCTGGGCTTTGACCCAAGGTGTTATCGACCATCAGCATCCCAAGGGATCTGCAGATGGGTTGACCTAATGAAATGCCTAGGGGGTGGTGATGTCCCTAGGATGACTTTTGATGATGATTTTTTCACATGGTGTCAACAGGTCATCGCAGTCGATGACTACCCCTATGCTAGAATGGATTTCTGAGGAGATCCAGATTTAGTATTACCACCAGATGCAGCATGGGGCGCCATAGGTAACAATTTTTATTTTTGAATTTCTTAAGATTTTTTGGATTTTTAATATAAATGAACTTAAAAATATTTTTATGAGACAAGACACTTACAAAATATATGATCATGTTTCAGATGTGGGGCCAGTGAGACCTGACAGATTTCCCCGACATAGGCATTGTGGAAGAGATGTCGAAGGGGCTACAGCTGAGATGGAGAGAGTTCTCCATGCAGTTCAGAGGAACTTGGTGAGACTGACTCACCAAGTACCCATGATAGCCATAGAGGACTTACTTGAGGAGATGCAGCGTCACATGGTAGGAGTACCACGGGACTGGGTGCGACTCTTTCGGCGTGTGGCCAATGTCGTTGTTTATTTTCTAGCTGCTCATCCTAAGCCAGCCAGATAGATGATCAGATATTTTTATGATTAGACATGATGATGGGCATAAGCCCAAATTTTGTAGGGCATTTTGTCCCGATTTTTGTATATTATTTTGGACACAAACACTCTATCTATATACATGTGATTTTATGATGATCATATATATAGATGATACTTTGATTATTTTTATGTTTTTTAATTTGATGAATGATTTATATGCCAGTCCAATGCTTGATTAGCAATAGAATCAGCTAAGGAATTTTCTGATTGTGGAATGTGAACAAATGTGATAAATAAATGATCGTTGCAACAATCATACTCTAAAAAATGGCGATACAAATAGGGATCACGTACCCAATAAATGTTGTTCAGCTGAGATACCACCAGTTGCAAGTCTAAATAAACCACTAACAATCAATATCAAGAGATATCACTTCGAATAGCAAATTAATAACAGCAGTATATTCGGCAATATTATTCGAAGTAGGACTGATACATACTCCTCTTGAAACCATCAACTGGCCAGATGGATAATAAATCACCAAGTCGCAGAAGCAAGGTTCTGGGTATGCCTACTCGCACCATCGGTGAATCCTAAATATATTGAATCATCCATCAATACCTGCCAAAGTAGATCAAAAATATCGACATCACTAAAACCAATAGATAGATATGTACAAACATACAATATATACAAACAAGTAAGTGCTCAGTCGAAGCCTAAGCAAAGTACTTCTTAAGGTAGAGCCCATTTCTGGGCTCCGCCAACTTGTTTTCCTTAAAAGTCAATTAATTCATAATCTCCCTTTTTCAAAACTTTCTTGACTATAAAGGGATGGTACCACATAGACTTAAAATTGCCTGCCCCCAAGGCATGTTTGTCTTGATTGTAGACCAAGACAAGGTCAC